>CM067304.1:57541055-57909446 GCA_034231615.1 Meghimatium bilineatum
GCCTTGTAGGCCTAGCACATCCAATTTCGGCATGCCTTGAAAATTCGGGTGGGCTAGCCTAGCCTTGTGACAGCCTCCCTATCTGTCGCCAGGCACGCGTGTGTGTGGTGACTCTTCGCCCAGTCGATTTTTGCTTACATCTGTCTCGCACGAGGTGTTCCACTGTCTATGAACTTGCGTCGTGTAATTGGACGTACTGTGCCTGTGCCCATCGGATACTGAACCGTTTCTCATCTGTAAGCCTGGTTCCTTAAGAGGAAGAACTCAACAGAAGAGTTGCACCCTGACTATTTCGCCCTCTTAGCCTAGGGGTCATTCACCGACATCGTGAACCACTTGCCCTAGTTCGAGTCTCACACCACGCGTTTGAGAGCAATGCGTTCTCGACCTTGTCCCAACAGCGCCTGAGCCCATTAGGTACTGAACCCTTTCTCTCTGCAAGTGTATTTCCGGTATAGGAAAATCTGACAGTAGAGTTTGGCCAGGGCTAAACTCGTCGTCTCTTTTGTGCCTGAGCCCATCGGGTAAGGAACCCTTTCTCTCTGCAAGTGCACCTCCGGTATAGGAGAGCTTGACAGTAGAGTTGGGCCAGTACTGCCATCTTTGTCCCTTTCTTGCCTGAGCCTATCTGTTACGGCACCCTTTCTCTTTTTGAGCATGTTTCCGGTATAGGAAGACGACATTAGAGTTAGGCCCGTTCTTTTTACTTTGCTAGACGCCCATTATTGGGTATTGGTCTCTGCCTATAAAGAAATCAAGAAACTAGACGCTAGTCACGAGCTAACAGAGCTTGAAGTTCCCATTTCCGTAATCGCTTTCACTTTCTATTTGCAGTTGGCGCTGCCCTCTAGTGCTGTTCTGCCCTTTCATTTTCCATTGTACTCAGTATGAAATATATCTGTCTTTCACCATGCATCCACCTTTTCATTGCCTTTTTCATTGGCCGCCCCTCCAATGTTCGGACTGGACTAACTAGCTTCACTGTATGTCGACAGTGTCGCTGTATGTGGTGTTGCTGGTGGTGTCGCAGATATTGTCTTGTCTCTTTTGCAGTCAAATCTCTGTCCATCTGCTACCTCCACACTCTCGGACACGATCCCCAAATGATTTGGCCAGAATCAGCTCGAGCTGCTGTATTTCTGTTACCAGGGTGCACCGCGAGGAGGTACATTTGGGATCTTGGTTATCTGCTAACCTTGGGTCCGCCTAGAGCAATACGTTCCCTTTGCACCCCAACATTGAAATAAGATCAATAATATTCCTGTGAATATTGAAATAAGATCAAGACTATTCCTGTGAAAACAGCGTAATTTTTGTTCCATACAGATAATCAGACATTTATCTATTTAAGTATGGAGGTAAAACTTGGAGAAAAATCGTTGTCTCAAGGTAATACATTTAGTAGGATAGTGTTGAAAAATGATTGTCATCCATATCGGTGTATTTTTTGACAAAGTATTAGAGATCATATAATTATGTGGCGGACTGAACGTGGTTGCAGATTTCTGTTATATTTGTGGCTAATATAGTGCAGTTGTGGGTTGACGGAACAACAAAGAAACCTGTCGCAAGGGCCAGAATTGTGCCCTGATGTTGACATCTGTTTCGACGGCATTGGACTCGAAACACCATCGAGTCGAATGGCTGCTGGAACAGAGGGCGGAGTACTTACACCACGTGCTGTGAGGCCAGTTTTCTAATCAAGAATCAAGAAGAAGAATCATATCCGCTTCGTTTAATTTCCTAAGGCCACTTTCATTATCGATGAGGTCTCTTTACACGTGAATCACGTAACCTTATTTACGTTATCATGTGTAAACGCTGCGATAAGATGTACATATGAGAAACTGGCTTAAAACTTAGTGACCGTTTCTGTCGGCATTTTCAAGCCATTAACCACAGAAAATCTACTCCTGTCGCCATACATTGCAATAGCGCTGATCACCGCAATATTCAGTGCACTGCCCTACGATTCTGCACCACATACCCTAGAGCTAGGTCTCTCTCTCTCTCTCTCTCTCTCTCTCTGTGACATGTCCTTTACATAACGTCCTCACTGCTACTCTGTAAGCGTCACGGTTCTTTGCGAGCTGCTCAGCTTCTTCCAGTGTCATGTTCAGAAGGTCTTCATCTATTATGTATCCATCGTATTATTTGTCTGCCTAATGCTCTTTCCTGGGACTTTCCGCTCCATAATTAATCTTTCCAATCTATTGTGTCTTTTTATATGTTCGAAATATGTAAATTAGCGGGGTTTTTTGTGTGCTAATGTTGAAGAGCCATCAGATCTGTACGGATATCTACGTTAGTTTTAGAGTTAGGTACTCCCTTGAAAATTGCTATATATTTCAGTCTGAGTCATTTAAGCCATTTGGTCTCAATGTCAATCACTCATTTATTTAGATTTTGGCGGGTGGGGCAATCGTTGTATTACCATTCATGTTGTTTTTCAGGGAAAAAAAGTTATTTTATTCTCTTCTCATTTGTTTTATATGTTTTAATGAGCGTCTCTTTGACAATGCATGTGCACACGTAATCATTATTATCTGTTTTTGAATGCCTGCCGTCTAATGCTTGTGTGATAGTGACATTATTTTTACTATTTTCATTGCTTGTTCACTGTTTTATTTGTATTATTTTTTAAGAAGACAAGGTTGAAACGTGGAAAATGTCTCGTATACTGTTATTTGTATTTTTGCAAACACTTACATACCTAAAGTCCGATAGTTTATCTTAAAGAGCGCCAAACTTGTGTTCTACGTACGTATTGTTGTTATATACTGTACAGCTGTCTCGTTTGATATCGATTGTTATAATTAGCGACACAAACATGGAAAATCCACAAAGTTCACGCGAAGAAAACTTCATAATAATATAACGAAATTTAATGTGGCAGTGTTTTCGGTACATAATAATGATCAAGTAAGAGCTGTGAAGTGTCCTAAGCAATTAAGTATAGTAAGAAAATTATTGTTCAATTTTGTTTGACTTTTCACTGGCTGTTTTCTAGTATAGTTTGGCTTTTTTGTGAGAATTTAAGCCCTGGTAACCCTGGTTATAATGTTCTTTATGATTCAACCCTCTTCAACAGTAAATGTGTGAACTGTAGTTTGTAATGTTAAGTCACTTGTCCGCTGACCAGAAACAGGTTTTCGAGTACACTCCTTATTGCTCTGGGGAGTTCTAGGAATGGAGTCATCTTTCGTTACTGCATGTTTTCCTGTTAAGGAGTGCGGGGAGGCTTTTTAAGACTGTATAAATAAAGGCCGCTTTGCCAAAGCTGTCGCCGCGACGTGTACAGGAATAATTTTTTGTAATGGAGTCATCGCTACTGAGAAAGTACAGTAGATGACGCTAGCTAGGCGGCTTCTGATCAAGCACTGACTAAGCAGTTGAGCACGTATAGGAAACCGTGTGCTGTAACACTGGTTTATACCTTTGCTTACCTTTATCTTTTACAGTAGATTCTTCTTAAAACTTCGTCATTCGTTTGTATTTTGTTGTACATTATATTCTCAGTGTCCAACTGTAGCATACCATTTGGAAGGAAGAACGTCTCTTTGCAACTACTTTATTAATTGTTCTTGTTTCTCAACCATCAATTGCACTAAGAAAATGAATCCTGCCCCTTACCCATCCCTATTAATATCTCACACTGCCACTAATCTATGATGACTCTAATTTATGACGTTAGATCATTTTAAGTTGGGGCGTTCCCACCTGTTGGATTACCAGACTTCAATGTATAACACGTGTTGAAAAGTTGCATATCTGCACTATATCCAAACTTTAACAGAGATTAATTAGTTCTTGGTCGTGCTATGAGGTTTTGTGAACTCGACTCTAATTGGAAGCTGGTTTCTTATCAAGTGTAAATGATGACCGACGTATACAAATTATCATCCTACATCCAATATTCCCTTTAATTTTCTTATCACGTGAGAAAATCTGAAGATGTCTGAGCGGTAAATATATCCATGTGAAGGTTTCTATTACCTGTAAAAAAAAAACAAAGGATAAAAAAGGGTCTTTTGCTCGTACTTTACGAGCGCGGGTGGTAGAATTCTTGAGTGATACATTATATTCATATTTACTCATATTAGCATACCAGAAAATTGCTTTTCTTTTCATTGGAAAATGAAATGAGAATAGATCGCAGTGACAAATAAAAATCACGAAAATATGTTCCGGTGCGCCAACTGGGGTGACGTAATCGGTTTGCCTGGAAATATCAAGTTAATTGAAAACTAAACGACTTTTTTTTCAGTTCGCAAGATTGTTGTGTTCCAGTCTTTAATGTATCGATTTGGTGTACGTGGAAATCAAGAATTATAATTCCGTAGGTTCATTTCAATGCTAAAAACTATTTTAGAATAAGACGGCTAATTAACTATAGATGTTTTATTATGTACAGTTTAATGAGATTGAAAGAATTATAACCTATGAAAAAAAATTTATAAACTACATACACTTTCGAAGAAAAAAAATTACTTATGTAGGGTAATTGAGATTCGAAAGTTGCATGCCAAAAATCTCAGCGAATCTAACAGGTAGTTTTAGAGAAAATCACTTCCAACAACATTTATGAATTAGTAAACAGATTATTAAAAGTGTTCATTATCATGTGTTAGCTACAAGCAACCCTAAAAGTATTCGTTGACAACTGAATATTACATAATAATATATAAAATATAAATATAATGTAAAACTGTTATCAATCAGGAGAAAAGAACAGTTTTTAATGTTAGTAAGCGTTAGTAAGTCTAACAAAGTCTGTCAAATATTAACAACATAAAAAGCAAAATGTAACAAATACTAACAATATAAAGAGAAAATAACTAGGGCTGGTACTGATTACAATTTTCTTGTTTGATTAATCGGAAACAAATGTTATCGATTAATGCCAATTAATTATAACGCATATATAGTTCCAACTATTTGTATCTGAACTGCAACAATTCATGACTTAACTTCACAGTTCACACAAAAATGTTGTAAATTCAAACTGTAGCACTGATGTAAGTGATTATTGTTTACGTCTGCACGTCTAAATAAATAATAATAATAATAATACGCGGGAAAAGTAATAAGTAACAAACAAAATAAAAATTATTAAGAAACTGACAAACAATATTTACAATATTTTCTTAAATTTTAATCGATCAAATTAATTTTAATGAATTACAATTTTTAACGATTAATCGATTAATTAATCGTTAATTTCCGCAGCCCTAAAAATAACAAATAACATATAATAAATAATTAATAATATAAGAGAAATCTAACAAATATGAAAAATATAAAGATAAAGCAGTGAATGGTGTATAAGAGTTAAATAAAACGCAAGAGAAGATAACATTACCAACACTTAACATATAAATCTAGTAGATAGGTAGAATGTAGTTCTGGAAAAGGGAATGCTTATTGTAATGATTTACAGCATGGCTGCGATTTTCGCACATTTCGGTTTCACACCTCCTACTTTTTGGTCACCTTGACCGTCTTTAAGATAGATCAGCCAATCTCAACCCAAAAATGTCCTTAGTCGTTTCTAAAAACAAGCATGGCAGACGACACTGTTGCTATTCTTTGCTGCCCTTTCGATCTAGTAACAAAACACATGTTGTTAAGGAGAGTGACATCAAACATCAAAAGTAGATCTACGATATATAGCGCAGTTTATATTTCAGTATTCAAAAAATATGTGTGTAAAATGCTACTTTACATTGATGCATGGCTGGAAAACATGGATCATGAACAGTGCCGGATTTACCTATAACCTAAACAAGCTATAGCTTAGGGCCCCCACTTTCATGGGGGACCCCAAACATTTTTTAATTTCAATATCTATATATTCTTAATCGTTAAAGAGCCCCATATCTCAAATAGCTTAGGGCCCCATATCTTAAATAGTTTAGGGCCCCATATCTCAAATAGCTTAGGGCCCCATATCTCAAATAGCTTAGGGCCCATTCAAGTCTAAATCCGGCCCTGACCATGAACAAACAACTAGAAGACATAACTGATGACTGTGTGATGTAGATATATAGAAGAATATGGAGAACTTCTAGAACACAGATGTTCTGGCAACACTGCGTATGAAAAATGAACTATCAAAGGAAATTTTAAAAAAATATATTAAAAGACATGATACCTTACTTGAAGGTAGAGTTGAGGAGCAGTAATCAAGAGGTAAGTAAAAGTATAAATGAGAGGCAAACATACAGTCTATCAGAGAGCGCACCCCCAAGGTAACAGGCAGAGGTTGCTGAAGGTCCGTTTCAGCCAACCTTCAATGCGCAGACAGCACTTGATCATTATAGCATAGAATTCGAGACAACAAAAGACACCACACACTAGAGGACCTTTACACTGAAAATAGAAGCTATGAAATTAATAACCAACCATTAACAAATACAAAATAATTAATATAAGAAATCATTTTTCATATTCTCTGGTTATCCCAAATAACGTCACTTCTCTTGAATGATGTGACTGGTCATTGGTCACATTGAGCGCACTTTATGTTGTAAGCCAATGGAAAAACGAAGAGCAAAATTATGTTCAACAAAGATAAGTGACACTGTGTAGGATAAACAGGCAGAATTATTTTGGAGAAAGATTTGATGTAAAACTCAATTATTCTGGAGAAAGATTTGATATAAAATTCAATTATTCTGGAGAAAGATTTGATATAAAACTCATTTATTCTGGAGAAAGATTTTATATAAAACGCATTTATTCTGGAGAAAGATTTGATATAAAACTCAATTATTCTAGATAAAGATTTTATATAAAACGCATTTATTCTGGAGAAAGATTTGATATAAAACTCAATTATTCTGGAGAAAGATTTTATATAAAATTCATTTATTCTGGAGAAAGATTTGATATAAAACTAATTTATTCTGGAGAAAGATTTGATGTAAAATTCAATTATTCTGGAGCAAGATTTTATATAAAATTCAATTATTCTGGAGAAAGATTTTATATAAAACTCAATTATACTGAAGAAAGATTTGATATAAAATTCAATTATTCTGGAGAAAGATGTGATGTAAAACTTAATTATTCTGGAGAAAGATTTTATATAAAACTCAATTATTCTGGAGAAAGACTTGATATAAAGCTCAATTATTCTGGAGAAAACTTGATATAACAATCAAATATTGTACACAATAACATAACATAACCGGTTAGCATCCTTAGAATCCTTAGAGGTGACACATTGAGGACAATAAGCAACCAACACTCCCCCCACAAAAAACACTTTTGTTTTCAGACATTCAGATGCTTGTGGACAGAATTGTGCGTGGACTATATTAATGTTGATCCAAGATTTTCTTTACCCGCCTCTTCACCTTTGAGCCTCAACTGTTCCTAGTACAAACAATAGTGTCTGATTAAATGTCCACACTAAGCAACCTTTTCCGCTGTTTCATTGCCGGCACAAGTGGATCTTGACAAATACAAGTTTGTCTATTCTACACACAACATGCGGCACAATGGAAGCCTAAAGCACAGATTTCTATGATTTCTTATTTTAAGCAAAAATTCCCCGATCAACTCCTTGAAGTGGAGATGGGGGGGCTTAGTCCAGCCAACGGAGGCTGAAAACTAAGATTGGTCGGGTCATGCTTCACATCGAGTGCTCAAGTCATCACTGGTGCTGAAATCGGAGATAGATTTTTATGTGGTAAGTGTGAAAATCATGTCACATCAGAACTGGAACAACAAGGAACGTGGTATGGATGCCATAATTCGGTCATTTAGTGGACACGGTTCACTAATTTAAAAATATCACTGGAAATCAGTTATATTTTTGTCATATTTTTACTTTTTGTCAAATTGCAAATGTATTAAAAGTAAGAATTTGGTCAATTTTTTCAATATTTTACCTTAGATATGACGATAATTAATTTCTACTATTTGGAAACACTGTAACATTATTTTTATTTTGAGACTCGAACAGAAAGATGTTCACGTCGGATCATAAAAGAAACAATAGAACAGTCTTAACGCTCAGACTGACCTACATACTTTTTTTTTAAATGACATACTAGTACACAGGTAAGAATTTCATATCAAAGCAGTGATAATTGGAAACGATCCAAGTTATGATCATTTAAAGAACAGCTTCAACGAGCGCTAGGTATGAATGACTCACCTAAGACCAACCATCATGCAACAACAAATCTCTAATGAATGGTATGCATAAATACTGGGGATTCCCGCTTGTGGAGGACACACCACACAATAATGACCAGGCTCCGGTATTGCCATTTTATACCGCCAAAGTCTCATCAACATAAAGACCTGTATATAGAATATAAACATAACCTGAAAGATCGATTTTTTAAATTATTTCCGGCTATTTCGTTGGCCGACCTTGATTTCTTTTGGCATGCGACTCTAGTATATAAATAGTGATCAACGTAAACACGACAATAATAATAACAAATGAGAATAATACCTATATACTGTGGGGACTTTGTTACTTAATATTTTATAGTATTGTGTCCTGATATAACCTAATTGGACTTTGTCTGCTGGTTGAAAGGGCATGCCTCTCTAAAAGAGAGGCAAACTCGTTAACTACCTACTACTACCTACTACCACGACAATAATCAAAAGCGTCAGGACTGAAGTCTTGTTTACATTCTGTTGACAGGTCTATATTGGATCTTCTTGATTCTTCTTGATTAGAAAATGGCCTCAAGAAGATATTGGATCTAATCATGAATAAATTACATGCATAAATAGTGAAGATCACAGATTGTGGAAGACACAACACACAGCTGTACATGTTTATTAAGTATAGTATATCTTTAACTCCATTTTAACCATATTTGTTAACTTTATTCTCAAAACATAGCATGGCATGTTTAAGTTCTGAGTATGAACATAACCGTCTATATAGAAGACCTCTGCACATAATTAATTAGGCATTCACTGTTACTTTAAAAACAATTATTATCGTGATTTCTGCTAGCCACTATTTATATACTTGGAGTCGACTTCGCTATTTTTGGTATGCGACCCCCAGTACATGAATAGTGACCAACGTGAAACACGACTATAATCAAGAAAAGGAACGAATGAAGGTCCAATTATTTTTCTACATTGGTATTCTATAGTAGACGGTTTTGGTATTACCACGACCGGCTCCGGTAAAGACCTGTGTAGAGTAATGTAAACCTGACATGAAAGGCCGATTTAGATTATTTCCTCTGCATTTATTGGTCGGCCTTGGCTTTTTGAGCACGTGAATGCAAGTATATAAATGGTAATCAATGAAAATCATAACAATAATAAAAAACGTCACGAATGAAGTCTTGTTTAATTTATGTACATGGGTCTTATTTTACTACACCCAGTGTCGGTATGAGATACGTTTCAGAACACTCAACGGTTCCCATTCCGGAAACTACTAAACAAAGCACAAGTGCATGCAAGAGCTGGCGTGCGTTTCTTAGTATGATGCAAGTCTTCGAAATGCATACCATTAACTGTTGTTTTCAATTATTAAATAGATCAAATTATATTTTTGATTTCGCTGCTCATGCCTGATTCGGTCGCCTCTTGTATCATGGCGGGGTCCTGATAGCTGGTAATTTCTGAGGATCGACACAACTAACAGAACTTTATGTCCGTTTTTGTGTGTCCATGGTATTCAGGAGATAACATGTAGCATTTTTGGTGTATTCGATCCCAAACTCCCACTGCGTCTGTGTATTGCCGAGGCGTGAAATAGGAGCAAAGAATAGCGCTGCTTATTTTCCATGCGACTTGTAAAATGTCACATGGGGTTGGATGCCAAATCGCATATAGGATCAAGGTGACCGAAAAGCAATGATTAACTCGGATGTGTCAGGCGGAAAGGCGCAGATATCGCCGATAATATATACATCATGACTCAACGTATTCCGTTCCTTCGACTATGTTGATCTGCAGGAGTTTGATAACGAGAGCAAGAGAAGAATAAACTACCGCTGGATATCTCTTGTAGCAGTACTTCAGCGTTCATTTTCTAACTAGATATCTCTTGTAGCAGTACTTCAGCGTTCATTTTCAAACTGGATATGTCTTGTGTCAGTACTTCAGAGTTCATTTTCAAACTGGATATCTCTTGTAGCAGTACTTCAGCGTTCATTTTCAAACTGGATATGGGCCCAGAGACGCCATGCATACCAGAGTGCACAGGCCGGCGCTCCATAGCTGGTCGAGCATCAGGGTCAGCTAACCACAGCTGGTCAAGACCCGCGTACACTTCCACGCAGTGGACCTGGATATAGGAGTGCAGCAACCCTGCTGTAGCCTGGCCAAGTACTAGGGATCGAAGATACGGGAATGCCAACCCGGCCTAAAATATGCTGGCTGAAGACGGATGTGTCAGGTCGAAATGCGCAGATAACGCAGCTTACTGTAAAACATGACATGTAGCCGTACTTCAGCGTTCATTTTCAAACTGGATATCGCTTGTAGCAGTACTTCAGCGTTCATTTTCAAACTGGATATCTCTTCTAGCAGTACTTCAGCGTTCATTTTCAAACTGGATATCGCTTGTAGCAGTACTTCAGCGTTCATTTTCGAACTCTCTTGTAGCAGTACTTCAGCGTTCATTTTCAAACTGGATATCGCTTGTAGCAGTACTTCAGCGTTCATTTTCAAACTGGATATTGCTTGTAGCAGTACTTCAGCGTTCATTTTCAAACTGGATATCTCTTCTAGCAGTACTTCAGCGTTCATTTTCAAACTGGATATTGCTTGTAGCAGTACTTCAGCGTTCATTTTCAAACTGGATATCGCTTGTAGCAGTACTTCAGCGTTCATTTTCGAACTCTCTTGTAGCAGTACTTCAGCGTTCATTTTCAAACTGGATATCGCTTGTAGCAGTACTTCAGCGTTCATTTTCAAACATTGTACAGAACAATGTAGCAGAACAATGGTCCTATTAGATTTCCAATAAGGTATAGTGCATATAATGAAAATCCGTCCTGTCACATCCGTTTTCGGCGGAGTAGCAGTACAATGTTCCTACATTTCATGCATGATATATCACAGAGAACTAGTATGCGTTGTTCCACAGTTTTATTTGCGCCATGGTCCGACACATCCGATTTCCGTGGTGAACATGTACTATTTCACTATCTGGAAATCACACGAAATATTCGTTGTGGTTATCTGAGAGCGAACGTTGAAGAAGAAGAAGACTATCTGGAAATTAGCATGGCTTTGTTGAAGCCCTGAGGTCGTGTGTGCAGTGTGGTAAAACGAGCGGAACATAGATACCACCAAATGATTGCTTGCAGGCTTTCACGTGATTAGGTGTATAAATACTGGGGCTGCCTCTACATACACAAATAGATCCATTCATAGTAGGAAGCATGTTCTCACAGCAAATGCATACTGCCGAGAGTTAGTCTTCTGTTTATAAAAGAAAGCTTTGGAACAGCCCCCTTCTCTCCCCCCCCCCCAAACAAAAATATTGTACATAGAAAACAAGAAATTAATTGCTGGTAATTCTTTGTGAATGTAAATAAACATATCTGAACCGAACAACGCAATTTTTGCCTTATAGTTATGTCAAGCCAATCACAACCGTATATCAAATTATCCCACTCGATAATAAGTGATACTGCACACAAACTGTATAATACTTACGTAAGTAGTTATATAGGGATGGAACGACCCCCGAGTGTGCTGGATGTGCTGGATGTGCCGAGTGTGCCCGAGTGTGCAACCGAATGTGCAACCGAATGTGCCCGAGTGTGCAATCGAATGTGCTGAGTGTGCTCGCACATTCAATATGGTGGTGAAACCTGTCAAAACCGGTCGAACCCGGGCGAACCCGCACGGTGTGTGTGTGCCCGGCCTACGCGGGCGGGGTGGGGATCATGATATCGGTGGGGCCCACTGCCCTATTTAACTTTTGTTCAACCCGGTTGAAGAAAATATTGCTCTTTTTCACTTAAAAATTTCCACTGTCTTATTTTGTTCTGGTTTAGAAGTAACGGAAACTACCAGGGTGGCTGACCGGTTGAAGGTCGGTCATTCTCAACTAGGTCAGCGCTATAAGATAAAGGTCAGCTGAACCGTAATTTTCCACTGAGTTACTTAGGGGTGGGCCACTTGATTGATGAAATACTACAGACGCGTACTTTTCCGTGTGAAAATCCTTACAAGATTTCCGCGATAACGACAGGTAGCAACATCTGGCATTAATAGATATATTTCAACCGTATATATATATATATATATATATATATATATACATACATACATACATACATACACACACACACACACACACACACACACACACACACACACACACACACACACACACACACACACACACACACACACACACACACACACACACACACACACACACACACACACACACACACACACACACACACACACACACACACACACACACACACACACACACACACACACACACACACACACACACACACACACACACACACACACACACACACACACACACACACACACACACACACACACACACACACACACACACACACACACACACACACACACACACACACACACACACACACACACACACACACACACACACACACACACACACACACACACACACACACACACACACACACACACACACACACACACACACACACACACACACACACACACACACACACACACACACACACACACACACACACACACACACACACACACACACACACACACACACACACACACACACACACACACACACACACACACACACACACACACACACACACACACACACATACATACATACATACATACATACATACATACATACATACATACATACATACATACATACATACATACATACACACACACATACATACATACATGTGCGTATGTTTGCATTTGTTTTAAGCCAGAATAAAGTTTAAATAATTTGCACTAAGAAATTCCCTTACAAGATTTCCCCGATAACGACAGGTAGCAACATCTGGCATTAATAGCTTTCTCTTCACCCGCGTGTGTCTGAGCCAAAGGAAATTCTTACAAGATTTCCGCGATAACGACAGGTAGCAACATCTGGCATTAATAGCTTTCTCTTCACCCGCGTGCGTGTGAACCACGCCAACGTAGGTGCTCACCATAAACCTGTTATCTGAAATGAATTTATCTGTTTAGTGGTCATAAGGTTTTTTCCACTGAAACTTTTCCAGTGTTTTTTAGGTACAAGGTGATACATCAAGGTCAATATCAGTGAACTTTGTAACAATTTTTTTTTTAACCTGTGCTTCACCTTTAGACTGATAATCCAAGATAAAGAAAATGACACATACATCAGCTGAACTTGTGTCAACATTCTAATTAAGAAACTTTTCCACACCAGAAATTTTGTCTCGTTCAGATTAGCGGACTATCGCACCCACATTTAAACCAGGCGTTGTATTGGTTTATTTATAAAACATGCGTGTGTGGTGTCTAACGAATGGGCGTGAAATGGTATTTCCATAGAAACTTTTCCACACCAGAAATTTTGTCTCGTTCAGATTAGTGGACTATCGCACCCACATTTAAACCATGCGTTGTATTGGTTTATTTATAAAACAGGCGTGTGTGGTGTCTAATGAATGGCCGTGAAATGGTATTTCCATATAAATTAAACCAAGAAACAAACAATTCAACACGTTCAACGAAATATATGAAGAACCCGTTTAAATATATGCCTATGTAACAAGCTTTATATAAATACACATTGAAAATAAAACTACCAAATCTATTTAACTTTAGCTGGTAGCATAACGATGGACTAGGACAGGTAATCCAAACATCTGCAAACCATTAAAACCCTCTGTATCGCAATTTAGTCCGTGGTCAGTACACGGAAGCCCAGCGGGTGCCAATTAACCAGATAACCACGCTCACACTGAAACTAGTGTGCGCGCGTTTCTTTAAAACGAACGTTAAGACTATTTTCTCTCTCTCTCTCTCTCTCTCTCTTTCTCTCTTTCTCTCTTTACATATGTGACACTTTATAAGCAGAGAAAGTTTTCTGTTACTTATACAGCTTTTTTTTTTTTTTGTATTTAGAAACATATTTTTGTTAAAAAGCATATTATTAGTAATATTATAAATTATTATTATATACAAATAATTATTCGTATAATCACGTGTATTTTGAGATATTTGAACCTAGGAAAGAAAATATTCTTCTTCTGCTGGTGTAATCAAAGGTTCTACCCTTGTGTGGTTATATTCAAGTGGTTCTTACAATGTAAAATTAGAGGCGTGTTCCTGTGCTGTGATGCCATAACCTAACAGCCTGCTGTCCTATGACCAACGATTCGTGTATAATTCATTAGGAGGCGCTAACCTCTCTATCAAGGGGTCTTACATACACTTCTTTTTTGTGTACTTATATTCAAATGGTTCTCACATTGTAAATCCGGACCATGACGATGTAAAACCGGTGTCATATAGACATCACAAAAGCTAATATTCACACAAAAATCTTCTGTACCTTTGATCAATGGTTGTCATTATCCTATGCTTATATGCAAGGGGGTCTCACATTGTAAAACATGAAGGGGGCTTTTAATGTTTTATATCTATTATGTTGAGTTATTTGTTTAACAATGACAATTGATAATACTCATAATATGAGACATGGCTAAGAAGAGTGTACCAACTGATCTGTAAATGCGCTGAAGCATCCGAAGTGCTTAAACGCCCCATACCTTTAAATAACACCGAGGAAAAGTGGTTTGGGTGCCTGAATTAACTTGACTAGCTTATGACCCCAACCACGATGGGGTTTCTAATGATATCTTGGTGTGTGTATAACCCTTGTATAAGTCGGTTCTGGGCTCAGCGCGTTTTACCTATAGAGATCGAAGGCTCCGTTCTTCTTGATCTGTGGATAACCTCGGAGTTCTGTACCTGCCGATAACTTGAACCTCTGTAGTTTATAGAAGGGTTCTTTGTAACAGGACAAAGCATATAGTACAACGAAACAGACAATACACATATACAAATATAACAATGATTAAACCCGAACCAGAAAAACGTGACAGACATATTTTTTCAGAGATATAAAACATATTTATTTTATGATTTTCCAAAATAATTAAGAAAGAAAAAAAAAAGGTTCATGTTATAATTTACTGTCCATAAAAAGGAGTCCCAGTTGGTTGTAGTAATCGTCTCTTGGTTGGTTTCTTCTTTTTCTGTTCTGGTTGGTTGTGGGTTGCTACAGGCGTCTCAGGTACATATGTGGGTTCGTAGTTGGGTGTGAGATACATTTCTAGATTACCAAAATACTGCTCTGTGGTTGTAGACATTTTGTTGGCTGTATTAGCAATTGTGTTTGAAGGTGGGGAGGTTGAATTGGGTTTTGTGCCAAAAACACCACACACTCTATCAAATTCTTTCAGAATGACCTCTCGAAGGTCTACGAGATCTACAAAAGCTTGACGACTCATTGTGATGCCGGTTCTAGTTGGATACTTTATATTTGCATCACCATAGTAGCGCCGAACATGGATAAGTGGTCTCTTGAATGATGTTACGGCTACAGCATTAACACCATCACCTAATGGTTTTATCATATCATTGGCTCTGGAATAATAGGTAGTTGAGGAACTCATATTCCTAATTATTGAAATGACAGTACTTTTCTAACCTGGTAGTGCGTTGTGCTGTATTAGATAGTGAGAGTCTTATTTATATACAGGAGCACACACAACGCGGTGCGTGGGCACGTGCACGGTTGTCCGTGGTGATCTGATTGGTTACATCTGGTACATGCCGCATAGTTGACCCCCCGCCAGTATAACCTTTTTGGTGTTCTTCTTGGTCACAGCTGGTACATGACCCAAGGGTGACCCCACGCTGGTATTAACATTGCAAATAGGGCAAAAGCGACCAGCCTTGATATATGATGATAATAAATGGCTTGGGAACGATGATCCCAACACATTATGTTTGGTATCTAGGTCACATATGGTGTACGCATGATCTTTGGTTGTCTTAGCCCTGCTGTTTGTATATACAAGGATAACATTTTTAGTCTTTATTTTATTATTTTCCCAATGTGTGACTGTGAAACGTGGAAATATAAGCGTCAGCGGCGCACCAAGCCCTTTTAACATTAATAGAGCAAGGAAAAATGGTGAGTTAGTCAACTTAATCATTGGGCTGACTTAAAGCTTTTTTGAAATGATGAGGTCTGTCTAAAGTGTAAGCCTGACTATTATTTCTTCCCTGGTCGTAGTGATCTATGATCTTACGCCTATGGCTGCTATCAAGCACGGGTGAAATGACCGGCTCAAGCCCCTTGACCCGCGTTCGAAACCGTTCCCGGTCTAAGGCGTAATAATCCCTTGTACCATGATGAGCTTCAACCACAAAAATATAACTAGTTATCAATTTACCCCCTGTAGCAAAATGAACCTGTAGAGTAAACAAAAGGAATATAGATTAGCTCGGATTGTTACAGTTATAGGTTATAGGTTACAGTACTTATAGGTTAGCACACTTAAGAAAAAAAAAAAAGTTTGCATTAGCTGTACGTGCATATTATTATACACTAGTTACTCCACCACGAATATAATCCTACCATGTGTAGTGATATCATAGGAAGAAAAAGTACCACGACAAAATAATCTCTGTTCGGTAATGCTATTATTATTTTTTCAAAGGTTAGCTTAAACACAATCAACTAAACCCCGATTACCACCTTACAACACCAACCAATATATATGTATACATACACATAATACCTTTCTACGACCCTGTTTGCTTTCAGTTCCTGAGACAGCGTGACAACGGGCGATGGTAGTGGTAGGATAATCATGCTCCCATTTAGCATTAATCTGACTAAATGATGGTAAACATGCTTCTAGACTATTTGTCCCTGACTCGCCGGCTAGCTGAATGGTTTTTGTCTCTGATGATGGGTCTGATACGGCTTCATTTCTGGGTTTAAAGAGCGTGGCTAGCGTTAAAGACGAATTAAAGACAGAGCAGCTTATCGGGGACATCGATATATCTTCATTGTCTGACCACCCATCACTGTCTTCATTACTACCAACGCCCTCAGTTGCCTCAGAAGCTGAACACCAAGAAAAAAGGCCCCCAAGTGGACATCTATCGATCTGCATTTTCACTGGCGACGTTGGTCGTATCGGTTTTTTTGTTGTTGTTGGGATTTAAAAGGCACTAATGATGGAGAAGCCACAGCTACCAGCTGCCTACGGGTAATGTTAGGGCCTATAAGAGTGAAGTGTATTATAGGGGTTGTGTACTACCTTCAACATTAACCACTACCAGTAATAATCTGCCGAACTAGCTAAACTCACCCGCACCACATAAACAATAGCTAAACATATAGGGTAGCTTGTTATTGGGTAGCACCTGAGCGATACGTAGTGAAAATTTTATTAATGTGTAACCTATACATAAAAGATGAAAAAAGGCTAACCTTCGTCATTGTTTTAAACATGCGCATCTCTGGGAATGACATCTCAGCACGGGCTATAAATACAAAAGCATATGATTCTGATACTAACAAACGAGCAAACACCTAGTTTTATATACGAACCAGCTACACCAATCGACTGTATTGCACTATTGAAGCACAACCGAATAGGCAATACAGGTTTGGTACTGTGCACACACTCGGAGTAACCCATTCATCCCATTGGGTGATGTGTGTATATTTGTATTACCATCCATTTAAAAAAGCATACGTTATCGGCGCTTACTAATATAAACTACCGGAACTTTGTCATTTTGAAGAATGGCTTATGTAAGTAATGTTGTTAATATCTGAATAGGTTGTTTGTTATTCTAACAGGATTTTCGATCATAGTCTTGTTTTTGTCTCTTCTTCAGGCATGCGTTAACGGGCACATTCTCTACCTTTTCTATGGTATTTTGATGTTAAATTTAATGTCTGACATGTGTGAAATTCTATAGGGTCTTGGTTGTTGGCCCGTTTTGGTAGTTGCCAGCATGTGGGCGTGGACACAAGTTGGTGTAAATGTGAATACATTTGTGTAATTTTTGGTGTGTATATT
The DNA here is from genome assembly GCA_034231615.1 of Meghimatium bilineatum. NCBI lineage: Eukaryota > Metazoa > Mollusca > Gastropoda > Stylommatophora > Philomycidae > Meghimatium > Meghimatium bilineatum. The sequence goes on from CM067304.1 coordinate 57,559,151, forward strand.
TTGGATGAATACACTATCATCCCGGTGATATATCGGGGTATTATTTATTACTATTGTTGTGCTCGTTGTTTATGTATATTGTTTGAGTTGTGTATGTATAGCCTGAATATGAGTTAGGGCTAACTATGTTTGGTATCTGCTTTGTAATTGGATTATTTACGCAGTCCATCTATTCTCCACAGACCAAGACGGCCACCAAAACCTACCGGTGTGTTCAATGCTTGAAACCATTCAGTCGCCTTTACACACTGCAAAGACATACACATGATCTTCACCTTAAAAAAAGACATAACTGTAATGTTTGTGTTAATGTTTACACAGACGCTTCAACATTAAGACAGCACAGGCAGAAGTGCCATACACCCCAATTAGTAACAACGGAGGGAACTTTTAAACCTAGCGAGGGGCATCATAGTAATTTAACACCAACCAAGAACATGATACTAGTTGATCCCCAGGTGGTCGACGCCTTGCTGTATAAAACAGTCTATAAACCACCTGATTCTTTAACTTATTCTATGGGTGAGTTGGACCAAGAAATGCGGGCGGTTTTAGTTCGTGGTGATTTAACCAATCACGAAAAATCTAGACTATACCAAAAAGCATTACAACAGTATTTGAATCGACTTAGTCAATACAAAAACACACATCTGAAGCTATTAGAGAGCACGCAGTGTTCGGTACCAAGTGCTTCAATACAGAAAGATGAAGAACCCACTGAGAAAATTCCAGAGAAAGTCGAAGTGATACCTAAGACGCCACGGTTTCAAAATAGGCGGGCATCTAAAAGAACAAAAAGTAAAACAAGGGACAAAAGTCTGATTTGGGATAAGTGGTAGAAAAAACTGTAGAAGGCAACCCACCATTGCACAACAAATTGTTGACTGTTCAAACAAATATGATACTTATATAACATTAATAAATAAAATAAAATAATAAAACCACAACGATGTTGTTGTATTAATCTGTATTTGTGTGTGTGTGTGTGTGTGTGTGTGACTATATGTAAAACAAGATTGCTCATAAACATAAAAAACTATGCCGGTTTCCCTCCTAGCACGGGATCCCGTGTAACACGGGGTTTTTCATCTTGGACCTACACGGGATCCCGTGTTAACATAATGTGTTGGGATCATCGTTCCCAAGCCATTTATTATCATCATATATCAAGGCTGGTCGCTTTTGCCCTATTTGCAATGTTAATACCAGCGTGGGGTCACCCTTGGGTCATGTACCAGCTGTGACCAAGAAGAACACCAAAAAGGTTATACTGGCGGGGGGTCAACTATGCGGCATGTACCAGATGTAACCAATCAGATCACCACGGACAACCGTGCACGTGCCCACGCACCGCGTTGTGTGTGCTCCTGTATATAAATAAGACTCTCACTATCTAATACAGCACAACGCACTACCAGGTTAGAAAAGTACTGTCATTTCAATAATTAGGAATATGAGTTCCTCAACTACCTATTATTCCAGAGCCAATGATATGATAAAACCATTAGGTGATGGTGTTAATGCTGTAGCCGTAACATCATTCAAGAGACCACTTATCCATGTTCGGCGCTACTATGGTGATGCAAATATAAAGTATCCAACTAGAACCGGCATCACAATGAGTCGTCAAGCTTTTGTAGATCTCGTAGACCTTCGAGAGGTCATTCTGAAAGAATTTGATAGAGTGTGTGGTGTTTTTGGCACAAAACCCAATTCAACCTCCCCACCTTCAAACACAATTGCTAATACAGCCAACAAAATGTCTACAACCACAGAGCAGTATTTTGGTAATCTAGAAATGTATCTCACACCCAACTACGAACCCACATATGTACCTGAGACGCCTGTAGCAACCCACAACCAACCAGAACAGAAAAAGAAGAAACCAACCAAGAGACGATTACTACAACCAACTGGGACTCCTTTTTATGGACAGTAAATTATAACATGAACCTTTTTTTTTTCTTTCTTAATTATTTTGGAAAATCATAAAATAAATATGTTTTATATCTCTGAAAAAATATGTCTGTCACGTTTTTCTGGTTCGGGTTTAATCATTGTTATATTTGTATATGTGTATTGTCTGTTTCGTTGTACTATATGCTTTGTCCTGTTACAAAGAACCCTTCTATAAACTACAGAGGTTCAAGTTATCGGCAGGTACAGAACTCCGAGGTTATCCACAGATCAAGAAGAACGGAGCCTTCGATCTCTATAGGTAAAACGCGCTGAGCCCAGAACCGACTTATACAAGGGTTATACACACACCAAGATATCATTAGAAACCCCATCGTGGTTGGGGTCATAAGCTAGTCAAGTTAATTCAGGCACCCAAACCACTTTTCCTCGGTGTTATTTAAAGGTATGGGGCGTTTAAGCACTTCGGATGCTTCAGCGCATTTACAGATCAGTTGGTACACTCTTCTTAGCCATGTCTCATATTATGAGTATTATCAATTGTCATTGTTAAACAAATAACTCAACATAATAGATATAAAACATTAAAAGCCCCCTTCATGTTTTACAATGTGAGACCCCCTTGCATATAAGCATAGGATAATGACAACCATTGATCAAAGGTACAGAAGATTTTTGTGTGAATATTAGCTTTTGTGATGTCTATATGACACCGGTTTTACATCGTCATGGTCCGGATTTACAATGTGAGAACCATTTGAATATAAGTACACAAAAAAGAAGTGTATGTAAGACCCCTTGATAGAGAGGTTAGCGCCTCCTAATGAATTATACACGAATCGTTGGTCATAGGACAGCAGGCTGTTAGGTTATGGCATCACAGCACAGGAACACGCCTCTAATTTTACATTGTAAGAACCACTTGAATATAACCACACAAGGGTAGAACCTTTGATTACACCAGCAGAAGAAGAATATTTTCTTTCCTAGGTTCAAATATCTCAAAATACACGTGATTATACGAATAATTATTTGTATATAATAATAATTTATAATATTACTAATAATATGCTTTTTAACAAAAATATGTTTCTAAATACAAAAAAAAAAAAGCTGTATAAGTAACAGAAAACTTTCTCTGCTTATAAAGTGTCACATATGTAAAGAGAGAAAGAGAGAAAGAGAGAGAGAGAGAGAGAGAGAGAAAATAGTCTTAACGTTCGTTTTAAAGAAACGCGCGCACACTAGTTTCAGTGTGAGCGTGGTTATCTGGTTAATTGGCACCCGCTGGGCTTCCGTGTACTGACCACGGACTAAATTGCGATACAGAGGGTTTTAATGGTTTGCAGATGTTTGGATTACCTGTCCTAGTCCATCGTTATGCTACCAGCTAAAGTTAAATAGATTTGGTAGTTTTATTTTCAATGTGTATTTATATAAAGCTTGTTACATAGGCATATATTTAAACGGGTTCTTCATATATTTCGTTGAACGTGTTGAATTGTTTGTTTCTTGGTTTAATTTATATGGAAATACCATTTCACGGCCATTCATTAGACACCACACACGCCTGTTTTATAAATAAACCAATACAACGCATGGTTTAAATGTGGGTGCGATAGTCCACTAATCTGAACGAGACAAAATTTCTGGTGTGGAAAAGTTTCTATGGAAATACCATTTCACGCCCATTCGTTAGACACCACACACGCATGTTTTATAAATAAACCAATACAACGCCTGGTTTAAATGTGGGTGCGATAGTCCGCTAATCTGAACGAGACAAAATTTCTGGTGTGGAAAAGTTTCTTAATTAGAATGTTGACACAAGTTCAGCTGATGTATGTGTCATTTTCTTTATCTTGGATTATCAGTCTAAAGGTGAAGCACAGGTTAAAAAAAAAATTGTTACAAAGTTCACTGATATTGACCTTGATGTATCACCTTGTACCTAAAAAACACTGGAAAAGTTTCAGTGGAAAAAACCTTATGACCACTAAACAGATAAATTCATTTCAGATAACAGGTTTATGGTGAGCACCTACGTTGGCGTGGTTCACACGCACGCGGGTGAAGAGAAAGCTATTAATGCCAGATGTTGCTACCTGTCGTTATCGCGGAAATCTTGTAAGAATTTCCTTTGGCTCAGACACACGCGGGTGAAGAGAAAGCTATTAATGCCAGATGTTGCTACCTGTCGTTATCGGGGAAATCTTGTAAGGGAATTTCTTAGTGCAAATTATTTAAACTTTATTCTGGCTTAAAACAAATGCAAACATACGCACATGTATGTATGTATGTGTGTGTGTATGTATGTATGTATGTATGTATGTATGTATGTATGTATGTATGTATGTATGTATGTATGTATGTATGTATGTATGTATGTATGTATGTATGTATGTATGTATGTATGTATGTATGTATGTATGTATGTATGTATGTATGTATGTATGTATGTATGTATGTATGTATGTATGTGTGTGTGTGTGTGTGTGTATGTATGTATGTATGTATGTATGTATGTATGTATATATATATATATATATATATATATATATATACGGTTGAAATATATCTATTAATGCCAGATGTTGCTACCTGTCGTTATCGCGGAAATCTTGTAAGGATTTTCACACGGAAAAGTACGCGTCTGTAGTATTTCATCAATCAAGTGGCCCACCCCTAAGTAACTCAGTGGAAAATTACGGTTCAGCTGACCTTTATCTTATAGCGCTGACCTAGTTGAGAATGACCGACCTTCAACCGGTCAGCCACCCTGGTAGTTTCCGTTACTTCTAAACCAGAACAAAATAAGACAGTGGAAATTTTTAAGTGAAAAAGAGCAATATTTTCTTCAACCGGGTTGAACAAAAGTTAAATAGGGCAGTGGGCCCCACCGATATCATGATCCCCACCCCGCCCGCGTAGGCCGGGCACACACACACCGTGCGGGTTCGCCCGGGTTCGACCGGTTTTGACAGGTTTCACCACCATATTGAATGTGCGAGCACACTCAGCACATTCGATTGCACACTCGGGCACATTCGGTTGCACATTCGGTTGCACACTCGGGCACACTCGGCACATCCAGCACATCCAGCACACTCGGGGGTCGTTCCATCCCTATATAACTACTTACGTAGGTAAGGTAGGTAAAACACATGGTTGTTTAGCTTTTACGAAGTATGAACAGATTAACTGTCTGACTTACTAACAGGAATGAACATACATAAATAACAGTATACAAGACAAGACTAAATTGAAGTTTCAACTAAACGATATTTATCGAGAGAAATACAGGACAAATAGAGAACAAACAATACAGATTATAGTAATATCTCAATATAATTACAATGCAGACATTTAACAACAGAAAAATCCACGAAAGTGATAACGGTACGTTCTTGCCTACATCTCTTATTATCGTTGAGTTGCAACTTAAAATCATGGGGAATGAGAACGAAATAAAACAACTATGACTGAAAACAAATGTAATGGTAAAACAATAGGAATGACAGCAGAACACAGGTCTCGTCAATCAGTCTAAATAAATGAATGACTTGTATTAAAGGCAAATGTGTTAATAGTAATATAACACAATATATAATTATTCTTTGGACACTAAATAAACAATTAGAAGACAGAATTGATGCCTTTGAGATGTGGGTATATAGGAGAATAGAGGGAACATCATGGAAAGAGAAGAAACAAATAAAGAGGTGATAAAAACACTGAATTTGAAGAAAAAATTACTAAGAGACATAAAGATCAGGCAAATAAAATATTTTGGACACATTAAAAAGACATGACACCTTATTGAAGACCTTTCTTGAGGGTAAAGTCAAAGGGAAGCGAGCAAGAGGTAGGCAGAGATACAAGTGGGAGAGTAACATCACACGATGGACAGGTTACAGTTTAGCAGAGTGCACCACCAAAACAAGAGACAGGGGTTTGTTGGAGGTCTGTTGCGGAGATCGCACCTGATGATAAGATGTATATACTGGAGCCCGGACATGGACAATACCCCGTGAATCAGTAATGATCCGCCTAACCTTAGGTTACGAACTGCTGTCTAACGTATCCTCTAGTGCTATTTCTGTCAGAACTACATCAATCACTTCTATCAGCCATATTTCACACGTTCTTGTTAGTATACTGCCACTAGGATATAACAGGCTAAATCTGCATACAGTCAGTGGATATTTCTGGTACATCTCTAAAGTCTCTATATTCCGTACACACGAATATCGATCTGCATAGTCCTCTAATTTTCTGATTGATATGTTTGAAAATTTTCTACCTGACTGTCAATTTATAAAATTGCTGATGCTGTGAATATACGCTGCTATTAATATTTGTATATGTTTAATTTCATTCATTCATTCTTCTTTCGCGCTGAAGTTAACGCATAGGGCTGAGGTCAGATCTCTCCAATTCTGTCTGTTCAAAGATATTCTGTGCAGTTCTTGTGTTTGCTATCGACATAAATGTTGTTTATGTTCATTATGAGGAGACGTGTCCCACACATTCCAATTTTTTAATACAGGCTTCTTTTCATATAGCTTCTACGATGCGGAGATTTTTTTTAAACGCGCAGCGTCTGCTACCGATCATTCGATATGCGCGCAACGCACTGAGAGCACCCCTCACCCCAAGTATCTTCCAGGGGAAGGAGATTTGGGGACCTCTCAGTGTATTGCACCCAGATCGATGGATGCTGCGTTGAATGTGCCTTTAGTGAAAGTTTGTTTCGTTAAATAATATATGGTTTATTTCGTAAAGAATGTGGAACCATCTTCTCGCAATGAACCGTTATTTGCAACATTAGAATAAACAACATAAATAAGATATGTTACATGCGTGACCACCGGTGATATAAGGATTGTTTCATTGAGAATCATTCTTCAAAAAGTGACTCATTTGATTTATCCCGTGATTTTCAATGGTAACTTTAATTATTCTTTGTGCCGACATTTAATGAAAGATCATGGGAAAAGTAATATACCTCACTTTAGAAGTATGGTTTGCGATTTAGCCAATAGGTCTTATATTGTCGATAGCCATGACATAGGACTGTGAAGTACATGGTGTTTGTTTTCATTCTCAAGAATTACGAACGTTGAAGCTCTTTTTTACTAAGCGCAATTAAAGAGTGGGTGGGGGTTTACAACTTTCTATATTCTATATACTGAAAACTCCAAATCTCAAATATATCCAATGCTTTGAGAATTGAGAATAAAACTCTCCTACTCATGAAAGAGGGGCTGGGGTCTATATATAATATATATATATACCGCTCAGTACTCATTAAGTGTTTGAGCTATATCCATAACTAGAAAAAGTATATATGCAGTAAGAAAACTTCCAGAAATATGTGTAACCATCTGTTAACGTGGCATGATATATCCCAGAGTATATCCTCGCAGTATACCATGTCATGCTGTGTAACGGTGTGGTACAGATCGCGTCTGTGACGGCCAAGGTACCGAGTTCGATTCTCGCCATATGCATTTATGTATCCGGGCCGTTCAGAAAACAATGGCAAACTATTGAACGTATTTACATTGCCTAGAAAAATGACTACAATAAAAAAAATGAAGCGTTGATGGTTGCTACGTCTTGAATACGATACGCTACTAATTTTATATATATGGAGTACATTCCACCATTTTGTATGAAGATATCCAATCACGTTATAGCCTGCAAACATTTGAGTGTTATCAATCATGACCGTCTACTAAATAAAATCTACTGGCATATTGAAAATTCAGCCTTCTTATTAACTCATTTAACTATTCATTTGTCATTGGCTGTCACACCGTTATAACCATAACGTTATAATCATAACGACCAATGAAAATCACCGAAATAGAAAAATGAGCCATTAAGAAGATTTGATTTCCAATTATCGAATACGTCTTATATTGTAGACGGTCATGTATCAACGTTGTCTACTTTTATACACGGTCAAAATGATGGTGAATCCCACGAATTTATAAAAACAAGGATAGACCACGTAACCGTACCAGTTAATTATAAACAAAAATTGCTAGGAGTTACCTCTCAGTACTCATTCAGTTTCTGGGGTACTATTTAAATTCTAAACAGAACCTTAGAGTAAGTAATCCCTGCTTACATCATTGGGGAAACCATGTGGATAAAACCGCACACACATAGGCCTACACACACCCACGCATGTATAGCCATTGTAATATCTTGCAAACTGTTATTTGGTAGTAAAAAACAAGTCCAGTTTTGTAGCGATGAGGCACAGAACAAGTCCAGCTTTGTGGCGATGAGGTATAGAACAAATTCAGCTTTGTGGCGATGAGGTATAGAACAAGTCCAGCTTTGTGGCGATGAGGTAAAGAACAAATCCAGCTTTGTGGCGATCAGGCACAGAACAAACCCAGCTTTGTGGCGATCAGGCACAGAACAAACCCAGCTTGGTGGCGATGAGGTAAAGAACAAATTCAGCTTTGTGGCGATGAGGTATAGAACAAATTCAGCTTTCTGGCGATGAGGTATAGAACACATCCAGCTTTGTGGCGATGAGGTCCAGAACAAGAGCCAGGTCTGCTTAGGTGGTATCAACACGAGATGGGCATCATCTGAGCGAACCTAATCAACTTATCTTAGGTTGATCGCTGCGTCCAGAATGTGATATAATACCAATAACGAGCAAAAAACTGTGGTCCGATTTCGAAAACAACTCCTTAAACACACAGAAAACGGCTTACCAGTTCGTCAACGAGATTCTTAAGCGTGACTACTGACCCAAGCCCTTCTCTAAAATATGTCCGAGCACTGATCCCAGTGTCACTTATCTTGGCTGATTCTACCTTTTTCTGCGATTTTCATAGGATCATCATCAAGTGACATATTCTTTCCAGAGCGTAGTCTTCCCTATGGATCTCTTGAATTTTTTCGCAGTTTTTAGCAAGTTGTCCTGCCTCTTCCAGTGACATGCGCAGGAATTCCTGAATGTATTTTGTCCAACGGCGTCTTTAGTGGCTTTTGCCACTGTTGCCTTCTATCATCCCTTCCAGGAACACTCTCTCCATGCCGTCGTGTCTCTTAATATGACCGAAAAAAAAACTAGCTTTTTCTTTAATATGGTGTTCAGAAGCCCGCCTTCCTGGGCGTTAATTGTTCGTAACACCTCCTGGTTTGTTTTCCTTGCTGTCCATGGTATTTTCAAAACTCTTCTATAACACTGTAATTCAAATGATGTTTGTTTCTTGGCTACTGTATACTTAGTGTCCAAGTTTCGCATCCATATGTCGCCACAGGAAATACACATGTTCGTAGTAAACATAACTTGGTTCTTATTTTAGTACTCTGCCATAGTTACATTAGCTGTTTTAAGGTTTACATTGACATTGCTGTTTTTCTCTTGATCTTAACTGCGCAGTCCCCCTCATTGTTTATAATAGTTCCAAAATAATCAAAATGTGTCATTTCTACATTGCAGTTCTCAATATTAATTGTGGATCTTGATTTAGTTTTGTTAGTTACCATTATCTTTGTCTTTTTCATATTTAGGAACAAATGTTGGCTGAACTTTTGGGTTGACTTAATTATGTTCAGTAGGTCGTGTTCGTTTGTTGTTATTAGTACTGTGTCGTCTGCATATCTAATTTCTGGTATCTGCAGCCCTCCTATATTTATAAGTCTGAATTATGCTTCATTGTTTCTTGTCTCACGTTTCTCATTATATTTTCCGCATAGATGGTGAACAAGTATGGAGACAATGTACATCCTTGTATTACTCCTTTCTGTACATTGAACCACTCCGATCTTGGACTCTCAACTTTTACCGCAGCTTCTTGATCTTTATACAGCTCTGCTATTAGTCGTGTAAAGTGTTTTGGGAAACCCATATCGTTCATTATTTCCCATAATTGATGGTGATTGACACAGTCGAATGCTTTGGTGTAGTCTATGAAGCATGCATGTAATTCGATGTTATACTCTCTACATTTCTCTATGATCATCCTCATGTTAAATATATGATCTCTCGTGTCTCTGCCAGTTCTGAAACCTGCTTGCGCTTCGTGGATCTTATCCTCCATCTTGTTATGTATTCTTTTCATTATAATGTGCAGCAGTATTTTACTGGCTTGGCTGATCAAGGCAATTGTTCTATAATTTGAACATATTTAAATATCACCGCTTGTGGGTATTGGTATGTATACTGAACGTTTCCACTCCCTTGGCCAAGTTTCTGTTCTCCAGTTCTTATTGCATAGCTGATAAAATATATTTACGCTCTTTCTGTCCCCGACTTGAATCATTTCAGCTGTTGTGACGTCACATCCTCCTGATTTTCCTCTCTTCAAACTGTGAATTGCTGATATTATTTCTTCTATTGTAAGCTCTGGTTCTTGTGTATTTCTGTCTGTGTTTATTTGGCTCCCTGGGTGATTTTGGGGTGACTCTGAGTATATTTCTTTACAGTATTCTGTCCACCTTTCTAGAATGTCACATTGCTCTGTAAGTGTGTTTCATTTGTCTTTGATGACTCGCATAGATGTTTTATATGTTTGTTTTGTTGTGGTATTTTCTGCGAGATTCATGTCTTGTATTTTTCCTCTTTCGCATAGATCCTCTGTGTTTTTGCAGGAGTCCTTGATAAATTGTTTGTTTATCCTTTCTAATTTGTCTTTAAATTTCCCTCGTGAGTTGTTTGTATAATGCATCGCTGTTGTTATTGTTCTTGGGCTTTACTTTCCTTCTTTCTTCCACTAGCTTCATGGTAGTGACCGTTATATATGTTTGTTTCTTCCTTATTTCCTTAGGTATATATTTGTGTACACTGTGCATGTAAATGTCTTTAATCTTGCTGGCTAACTCTTCCACTGGTAATATCTTTTGTTCATCTAATAAGGTTTCGAATCTGTTTGTAACTTCTATTTTGCATTCTGTTGGAATTTTTTAGCAATCAAAGTTGACTAGCTTTACCTCTGACATTTTTAAGTTTTTGTTTGAATTTAGCTACTAATAGTTCATGGTCAGGGTTGCAGTCTGCCCCTGGGTATGTGTTACATGCTGGATTTCCATCTTTGCTGAATCATTATGTAGTCGATTCGATTTTTCGTTATACCATCTGGGGACCTCCAGGTATACAGTTTCCTAGAGTGTTGTGTAAACAGCGTGTTTGTAATGATTAAATTGTTTTCTAAACAGAATTGAATTATTGTTTCTCCTTGATCGTTTCTTTCTCCCAAACCGAAACTTCCTTTCACCTTAAGCTCGTGTACTAGTCTACTTTCTTCAACTTTGGCGTTAAAATCGCACATAATTATCAATATGTCGTGCTTATTCGTTTTATCAATTGTTGCCTGTAACTGATCATAAAATGCATAGATTTCATGAATTTCTGCTATTGAAGTTAGTGCATAAACCTGTATTCATAGGCTGGCGACATAAAATAATCACCAAATTACCCATGATCGGTCGCATCGGCCAAGGTAAGTGACGATGTTTGGAACCACATGACTGCTTCATGGCACTGACCTAACCACAGACGAAAAAGACAACAAACTAAAACAACATTAAGAACTATTTCGATCACATTTTCAACAACATACACACAAAAATTGAAAATAAACTAAAATGTTCAGCTGAGTATGACATTCTGTGATTGATAATCCTCAACAGACACATATAGATCTAATCTATTTTGACATGCTACTGTTTCTGACGTGTTTCGTAATCGGGAAGAAAGTATTAATGGAAACCATCACATATAATCTTGTAATCTATAACAACATCGGCCTCATTTTATTGATATATTTCTCAATACACTCAAGTTAACCGAGCAGTCGTGTTTAGGTGCGAGAACACAGACAAACAAACACGACCAACAGAAAGTGTTGACAGAAATAACACATCATGGTGTATACTCTACACTATACACGACACAAACTAAACAAGAGAGTCAACGGGACAGAAATAACGCGTCAATTTATATACGTCACAATACAGACTACACACACACACATTTCTCAACATCGACAGATGTCTTTGACAGCACACATGCAATAGACACAGAAGGAAGACATAAATAACCTGCTATAACACAAACTAAACACACAATTGACAGAGAGACTGCATAGAGATAGCAATCTAACACTATAAACCCAAACAAATCAACTATACATAGAGACAGGACATAATTAATTATCATTATTATAAAGTTGATGTGCACTGAATTTTACAATATATGTGCTCAATATGTCGTCATTGAATGTCCTGTATGTCCTCTTCATCTTCTTCTCGTTCGCAGTTTCTTCTTCTTCTTCAGCGTTCATTCTCAAACTCCCACTGGATATCTCTTGAAGCAGGACCATGTTCCTATTATATTTCCAGAAGGATTAAGTGCAGAAAATGGAAATGCGTTGTGTCGTCGTTTTATTTTCGCCAATGGCCCGACACATCCGCCTTCGGCGGGTTCGCAGTTTAACATGTCTATACAGCCAGCAAGTCCGATTTTCTTAATCATTGTTTCTGTATTTGAAAGCTACTTTGTGCTCCCATAAACTTTCTGTGGATATCCGTCTCTGTAGGCTAGTGTTCCTCCCTTAACTGGTTTGGTGTAATGAAGTCTTGCATTATCTGTGCTGCCTGCCCACGATCTCAGATGTTCTGCTATCTGTGCTGCCTGCCCACGATCTAGATGTTCTGCTATCTGTGCTGCCTGCCCATGATCTCAGATGTTTTGCTATCTGTGCTGCCTGCCCACGATCTCAGATGTTCTGCTATCTGTGCTGCCTGCACACGTGCACACAGAGGTGATGGAACCAGTCTTCGTCTATTTAAGTGGCTGTTGAGTATGGTGTATTTCCATGGTTCATTATACAGTGTCCCAGAAGATTGCTTTTAGCCGCAGAATTAACTTTAATTCGTTGACCAAGAAATAACTTGGTTGAGCTACGAACCACTTTACTCGATACTTGATTGACATAAGCAGTAGTGTTTTGTCATCAATGTTGTAGCGTCCATAACATTACACAGATATGCAGGAAATACCCACAATTCATGTTATGTAGTGTCACCAGCACTGTAATTAAGTGCACATCGAATTTATAGACACCATGTATAAAAGATGGTCTATTTTCACAACACGGGCCATATGACTGCAATTACTTCAATACAACCAGAAGATAGATATGTATTGTAAATAGCCAAAGACAAAGATGGAAAAAAGCATGAACCACTTTATTTAGATTTCATTAGATTTCAGTCTGTTACCATCAATACGAGAAACCACACATCTTTCCGCCTTTACTTCACATTATGTTCCTGGTTTCAGAACGGGGCGCAAAGAATAGTGACAATACAAACTTCATACATGTCACAAGAGGCGACTAAATAGGTTTAATAGGTTCTACCCGATGGAAACCAAAAGGGAAATCAGAAATTAATATCCATACCAACATTGTGTTATCAATGTTAGACTTGAACACTAACTAAATAACAAGAGAGGAAGCTTGCTGGGTACGAAATGAGATGTTTAAGACAAGCAGCAAAGAGATCGCGTGAGGTCTGAAAAGATTACAAGACGTGGTGGAACGACATTTGAGGTCAAATATGTTGAAAAATGGACTGAAATGTTTCTGTCACTTAATGATAATGAGACAGTATTGGCCAGCAGTGTAAAATATGTAAATGGAAACAGCAAGAGGCAGAGAAACACCAAAAAAGAAGGTGGACTGAAGGAGTTACAAACGTTCTGAGATGTCACAATATTATTGAATATCAAACGCCCAAACGTGCTATAGCCAGAAAACCGATCGTCTTTCAATCCTGCAACACATTACAGCATAAAGCAGAGAAAACCGATCATTCAATCCTGCAACACATTACAGCATAAAGCAGAGAAAACCGATCATTCAATCCTGCAACACATTACAGCATAAAGCAGAGAAAACCGATCATTCAATCCTGCAACACATTACAGCATAAAGCAAAGAAAACCGATCATTCAATCCTGCAACACATTACAGCATAAAGCAGAGAAAACCGACCATTCAATCCTGCAACACATTACAGCATAAAGCAGAGAAAACCGATCATTCAATCCTGCAACACATTACAGCATAAAGCAGAGAAAACCGATCATTCAATCCTGCGACACATTACAGCATAAAGCAGAGAAAACCGATCATTCAATCCTGCAACACATTACAGCATAAAGCAGAGAAAACCGATCATTCAATCTTGCAACACATTACAGCATAAAGCAGAGAAAACCGATCACTCAATCCTGCAACACATTACAGCATAAAGCAGAGAAAAGACAATAGATGGTTATACTGTTGCCCACCTTTGATCACACTTCAAATGGCTGAGTGGCTTGACGTTATTTATTTAGTTTAGCCTGAAATGGGAACTTACTACAGTAATACTTTACTGTCTCCATAACTTACTACAGTACTAATTTACGGTCTTTATAACTTACTGTCCTCATAACTTACTACAATGCTACTTTACTGCCTTCATTACTTACTACAGTACTATTTTATCAGAATATCGACGGTCAGGCAAAGGTCGTCTTAACCTAACAACCGATGAAGTGTTCATATTATCAGGGACTGAGAAAGCAGGTCATAGTGGTGTGAGCTTTATAATTGCTAAGATGTCAAGTTCGTCTGTGTTATAATATAATCCAATCAGTGATCGCATCATCGGTATCAGAATACAATCACACAAGAGAAACATTACAATTATTCAGGTTTGTGCACCAACTACAACAGCAGAAATTCATGAAATCGATACATTTTATGATCAGTTACAGGCAACAATTGATAAAACGAACAAGTACGACATATTGATAATTATAAACGATTTTAACGCCAAAGTTGGAGAAAGTGGACTAATACACGAGCTTAAGGTGAAAGGAAGTTTCGGTTTGGGAGAAAGAAACGATCAAGGAGAAACACTAATATTATTATGTTTAAAAAAAACAACGTAGTCATTACAAACACGCTGTTTGCACAAGACTCTAGGAAACTGTATACTTGGAGATCCCCAGATGGTATAACGAAAAATCAAACCGACTATATAATGATTCAAAGATGGAAATCTAGCATATCAGCATGTAACACATAACCAGGTGAACCGCCGAAGACGGATGTGTTGGACCATTGGCGCAAATAAAACGGAAACACAACGCATTTCCATTCTCTGGACTATGTTCAACTGGAAACCTTGTAGGACCATTGTCCTGTTACAAGAGAAATCCATCGGGAGTTTGAGAATGAACGCTGAAGAAGAAGAAGAATAACAAGGGGCAGACTGCAACCTGACCACGAACTATTAGTAACTAAATTCAAACATAAACTTAAAAATGTCAGAAGTAAAGCTACAGTCAACTTCGACAGCTCACAAATTATAACAGAATACAATATAGAAATTATACACAGACTCCAAGCCTTATTAGAGGAACAAGAGAGATTACCAGTGGAAGAGTTAACCAACAAGATTAAAGAGATTTACATACAGAGTGCACTTAAATATATACCCAAGAAAACAGAGAAAAGACAAAAATATATAACGGACATTACCATGAAGCTAGTGGAAGAAAGAAGGAAAGTCAAGCTCAAAAACAATAACAACAGCCATGCATTATACAAACGTCTCACGAGGGAAATAAAAAGACAAATAAGAAACGATAAAAAAACAATTTATCAATGACTTTTACAAAAACATAGAAAATAATACTCACGTGGAAGGCTGGTAATGAAGTCCTACTGAATGACGACTAAAACACTACCACTAACGGATGTAAATATGGTACGTACAACAAAACAAAACACATAATATAATCATACAAATGACAATACACAGGACAAAGTCGACGTTTCTGACCAATAGGCCTTTTTCAAGATACGGACATAACATACAAACATTAAAAAACCACAAGTAGAAATGAATGCGTATCCGAGTGAAATGTGGTAGTTAGATAGATACCGGAAGCATACGAACATGAAGTACACAAAGACGATAATACAGGTGGAACGAGAGGAACAAAACGATGACGTAACAAAGACCAATACGACCGAGAACTAACCGAAAGAGTGGTCGGAATTGAGTCCAAATGGCTCGATGGTACCCAACGCGAAAATGAGACGTTTTTCTAGGGCGTACCTAGATCTATCATCGGTGGTGCAGGATCTGATGGCAGTGACCTGAATGTCAAGGACACCACGGTGGCCATCGCCGTTGAAGTGATTAACCACAGGAGTGGGTGTTCTGTGTTTGATAGCATGCAGGTGGTTACAGAAGCGGTCGCTCAGTCTAAGGCCAGTCTCACCGATATATTGCTTACCACAGCGTTTACATATGATCACGTAAATAACATTACGGGATTCACATGTAAAGACCTCATCGATGGAGAAACTGGCCTTGGGGAATGAGATGGAGCGCATCTGAACCACATAAGGACATGTGTAACAACGACCACGTGAGCAACGAACGGTACCAAAATGGTCAGGTGCAGAGGACCTGAGGTGGCTGTGGACCAAGATGTCCTTCAGATTTTTGTCGCGCCTATAGGCCACCAGAGATAATTTGTGGAAAGCGTCACGGGTGTCAGAATCAGACTGGAGAAGGGAAAATTGTTTAAGCAGGATGCGACGGACAGTCGAGTTATGGGGATGGAAGGTAAGAACCAGTTTAACCCTATCAGAGGAGGAGGAAGAACCCTGGGAATTATTCAAGGTATCAAGGCATACGAACATGAAGTACACAAAGACGATAATACAGGTGGAACGAGAGGAACAAAACGATGACGTAACAAAGACCAATACGACCGAGAACTAACCGAAAGAGTGGTCGGAATTGAGTCCAAATGGCTCGATGGTACCCAACGCGA
Source organism: Meghimatium bilineatum (assembly GCA_034231615.1). Taxonomy (NCBI): domain Eukaryota; kingdom Metazoa; phylum Mollusca; class Gastropoda; order Stylommatophora; family Philomycidae; genus Meghimatium; species Meghimatium bilineatum. The sequence continues at coordinate 57,575,952 of CM067304.1, forward strand.
AAATGAGACGTTTTTCTAGGGCGTACCTAGATCTATCATCGGTGGTGCAGGATCTGATGGCAGTGACCTGAATGTCAAGGACACCACGGTGGCCATCGCCGTTGAAGTGATTAACCACAGGAGTGGGTGTTCTGTGTTTGATAGCATGCAGGTGGTTACAGAAGCGGTCGCTCAGTCTAAGGCCAGTCTCACCGATATATTGCTTACCACAGCGTTTACATATGATCACGTAAATAACATTACGGGATTCACATGTAAAGACCTCATCGATGGAGAAACTGGCCTTGGGGAATGAGATGGAGCGCATCTGAACCACATAAGGACATGTGTAACAACGACCACGTGAGCAACGAACGGTACCAAAATGGTCAGGTGCAGAGGACCTGAGGTGGCTGTGGACCAAGATGTCCTTCAGATTTTTGTCGCGCCTATAGGCCACCAGAGATAATTTGTGGAAAGCGTCACGGGTGTCAGAATCAGACTGGAGAAGGGAAAATTGTTTAAGCAGGATGCGACGGACAGTCGAGTTATGGGGATGGAAGGTAAGAACCAGTTTAACCCTATCAGAGGAGGAGGAAGAACCCTGGGAATTATTCAAGGTATCAAGGCGAGATAGCTGGCGTACACGGAGCCAAACCAATGAAAGAATGCTGTCAGGGAAGGAGCGTCTACGGAAGAACTCAATCATCTCAGAGGATTTGTCGAGAAAATCGTCGTCATCGCTACATAAGCGACGAAGGCGAAGAAGCTGTGAGTAAGGTAGAGAGTTACGACAGGCGGGAGGATGAGAAGAAGTGTAGAGCAGAAAGCCATGTGCATCAGTGAGTTTGTAGTAGACTGATGTGCTGAGGTATAGGGGATGAATAGTGACAATGATGTCCAGAGGTGGTGGAAATGGTAAATGTGAATTTAATAGCGGGGTTGAAATTGTTGATGAAGCGAGACAGTTTTGCTCCTGTCATGTCAGTAATACCTATCCCATCATCAATGTATCTGTGGAAAAGAGATTGGGCCATCGTAGGTAGACCAAACTAGATGTTCTAGATGTCCCATGAAAAGACAGGCATAGCTAGGTCCCATCTTAGTGCCTATGCCACACCACTGATCTGATCGAAAAAATGTCCATCGAATTCAAAAGAGTTATGTGTGAGCACCAGTTCAGCAAGGTGGATAAGGGTGGGAGTAGATACAGAAGGATGCGGACTCTTGTCCAGAAAGAACTGCAACGCCCTAAGACCATCGGCATGTGGTATAGACGTGTACAGAGAGCAAACATCAAGCAAGAACAGACAATAGGTGTGATCAGAAGATCAGAAGACAAATGCACAGAAGAAAAAATGGTGAGTGCATGCTTGGTGTCTTTCAAGAATGAAGGCAGTGCCTCGACTAAGGGCTGCAAAATAATGTCGAGGAAGTCAGAGATGGGCTCTGTAGGACAAGAGCAAGCTGAGACAATAGGCCTATATGCAAAAACATAGAGGACCTGTACGAAGAAGGAACAATGAAAGACATGTTTCTCGCAGCAAATACCACAAAGAGCAAAACATATAAACATCTATGCGAGTCATCAAAGACAAATCAGGAAACAACCTTACAGAGCAATGTGACATTCTAGAAAGGTGGAACAAATAAAGAGATGTACTTAGAGCCACCCCAAAATTATCTAGAGAACCACATAAACACAGACAGAAATACACAAGAACCAGAGCTTACAATAGATGAAATTAGATCAGCAATTCACAGTTTGAAGAGCGGAAAAGCAGCAGGTTGTGACGACATAACAGCTGAAATGATTCAAGCGGGGGGAGAAAGCAGCGTTAATACCTTTTATCAGCTATGCAATAAGAACTGGAGAACGGAAACTTGGTCAAGGGAGTGGAAACGTTCAGTATACATACCAATACCCACAAGCGGTGATATTCAAATATGTTCAAATTATAGAACAATCGCCTTGAAGCCAGTAAAATACTACTGCACGTTATAATGAAATTAATACATAACAAGATGGAGGATGAGATCCACGAAGCGCAAGCAGGTTTCAGAACTGGCAGAGGCACTAGAGATCATATATTTAACATGAGGATAATCATAGAGAAATGTAGAGAGTATAACATTGAATTACATGCATGCTTCATAGACTACACCAAAGCATTTGAATGTGTCAATCACCATCAATTATGGGAAATAATGAACGATATGAGTTTCCCAAAACACATTACACGACTAATAGCAGAGCTGTATAAAGAACAAGAAGCTGCGGTAAAAGTTGAGAGTGCAAGATCGGAGTGGTTCAATGTACAGAAAGGAGTAAGACAAGGATGTACATTGTCTCCATACTTGTTCACCATCTATGCGGAAAATATAATGAGAAACGTGAGACAAGAATCAATGAAGCCTGATTTCAGACCCATAAATATAAGAGGGCTGCAGATACCAGAAATTAGATATGCAGACGACACAGTGCTAATAACAACAAAAGAACATAATCTGTTGAAAATAATTGAATCAACCTAAAAGTGCAGCGAACAGCAGAATTTGTTCGTGAATATGAAAAAGACAAAAATAATGGCAACTGACAAAACTAAATCAAGATCGAAAATTAATATTGAGAACTGCAATTTAGAAGTGGCACAATTGATTATTTAGGAACTAATATAAACAATGCGGGGGACTGCGCAATTGAGATTAAGAGAAGAACAGCAATGGCAATGTTAACATTAAAACAGCTAAAGAAACCATGGCAGGGTACTAACATAAGAACCGATTTGTGTTAACTACGAACATGTGTTTTTTCTGTGGTGACATATGGATGTGAAGCATGGACACTAAATAAAACAGTGGCCAAGAGAATAACATCATTTAAATTAAAGTGTTATAGAAGAGTTTTGAGAATACAATGGACAGCAAGGAAAACAAACCAGGAGGTGTTAAGAACAATTAACGTCCATGAACGCTGGCGGATTTTGAACAACATATTAAGGGAAAAAACTAGATTTTTGTGGTAACATTAAGAGACACAACGGCATGGAGAGAGTGCTACTGGAGGGGATGATAGAAGGAAACAGGAACAAAAGCAGCCCAATACGCCGTTGGACAAAAGACATTCAAGAATGCCTGCCATGTCATTAAAAGATGCAGGACAACTTGCTCAAGACCGCGGAGAATTCAAGAGATCCATAGGGAAGACTACGTTCTGGAAAGAATATGTCACCTGGTAATAATAACTTAATAAAGTACTACTTTACTGTCTTAATAACTTACTAAAAAATTACTTTACTGTCTTCATAACTTACTACAGTACTACTTTACTACCTGTCTTCATAGCTTACAAAAGTATTGCTTCATTGTGTTCACAACCTACTACAGTACTACTGTACTGTCTTCATAACTCATTACAGTACTAATTTACTGTCTTCGTAACTTACTACAGTACTACTTTACTATCGTAATAACTTACCAAAGTACTATTTTACTATCTTCATAACTAACTACAGTACTACTTTACTATGTTCATAACTTACTACAGTACTTCTTGACTATCTTAATAATTTACTACAGTATTACTTTACACCTACTACAATACTACATTATTTACTCCTCACAACCAAACAAATAAGCCCCTAGGGGTTGTTCATAATTTACAGCAACAATTTTGTTGGGGCGAGAGGAGTCTGAAAATGTTTGACCGTTGGACAAGTGGGAGGGAAGTGTTTTATAAAAGCTCACGTCCAAAATATTGTTTTTATACATCAATTAAATTTAATTTGAAACAATATTATAGAAAATATGAAACATAACATGCATTGTTTGGGTTGTAATACCACTTGGGCGGGGGGGGGGGGGTAATTGGGGTAATTAATTTCTTATTCTTCTTCTGCATTCAGCATGTGGTCATGCTATACCGTCAGACCTGTCGTCAAGACGAAGTCCACTGTCTTCTCCAGGTCAGAGCGGCTGCCCCATAGCTTTTGCCTCAAGTCTGTATCCTCTGGCCAGGTCTGCTGTCTCTGCTCTTTGTATGTTGGGCAGTCCTGAAGTATGTGTTCTGGAGTCTGGGTTCCGGATCCACATGGACATCCATCTGTGTATGAGATCCTTAATCGATAAAAGTGACCCAACAGTCTGCAGTGGCCTGTTCTGAGGCGAAATATTGTGGTCTGTTGATATCTCTGGAGGAGATGTATTGCATCATGTTCGTATTCCCCTTCCATTTCTTTCTTCCAATTTGCTGTGTATGTGTTGCGGATTATTGTTTTTACAATTAATTTCTAAAAGGTATACTTAAACATTGGGGAGGGGTGCCTGAATGATTGACAGCTGTTAAAAGGAGGATGAGGTCATAAACTGGCAAACAATTGATGACGCAATGTATGGACAGTCCCTAACGAGCTATCTTTCATACGAGGAAGACAGAAAATCAACAATAATACACCAGATTCTCGATTAAATAACAGCGTCAAGGCGCAAGAGACAATCCCATTGGTGATTCGTTTTCCGTTCCAACAGCTATCCAACAGTATGCAGATTCAAAGACCCAGTCAGATCATTGTGAGATTTTCTTATCTTTCCTGAGAAGACATATTTTGTCCCAACAGGCGTATACGTTATCTGTGTAGTCACTCATTCCGTATCACGCCCGTGTGTTGTCGGGGCCCGAAAAGGGAGCAAAGAATAGCAACACTGTTTACCTTCCATGCATGTCGTACAAGGCGACTAAGGAGGTTATGGGATGGAGTTGGCTGTCCCATCCCATATAGGGTCATGCTGAAGTCGGATATGTCAGACCGAAAGGTGCAGATATCGCAGCAATGCTGTAAACTATGACAACGCATTCCGTTCTCCGGACTATATCCTGCTGATCTGCAGGAGTTTGAGAACGAACGCAGAAGAAGAAGATTCCGTATCAGTCCCTTCTTCAGTAGGAGTAACCGTTTTAATTGTTTGTAATATTCGCTAGTACAGCGTTTATGCCAGTGTTTCTCAACTTTTTTTCTTTTATCATGCCCTCACATAAATCTTTCTAAAATTCGGATACCCCCCCCCCATATGTAACATATACATGTTTTGTTATATTCAAAAAATATGTTTTTCTTCCCCCCCCCCAAAAAAAAAATCAAATCAAATACCCCCCTAAACAATTAAACTGCCCCCCCCCCCCACTCTGTAGATCGTAAGCCACAGAAACACTGGCCTACGTTGTCCTTAAGCACGCTGTACCCTATTCTGTCAGGTCCAGGAGCACCATCAGGTGCCTTTCTGATAGCAAGTCGAATCTCCTCAAAATCAATTCGTTAGAAATGTTAGGTAACAGTTGTTTAAGCGTTACCAAATATTTAGACGACCTAATTAATATCAATTAAACAAAGCAATGACAGACGGCGTTTCTACAATAAAGCCTTCATCGGGGAAAAGCCAGCAGACAAACAACAAACGTGACATAGAGACCCTTGTTTTGACCATGATGATGGAAGAGAGGACAAGAACAAGTAAGTGATGTAGAGACAGATGACAAAACATCTGATTTTTCCTCCTTTCTTACGGTCTTTATTGACACGTGTTTAAATATGTGAAGTCCACTTGTGTGTTGCTGAGGCCTGAAAGGGAAGTAAAGAATAACAACATTGTTATCTGCCACGCATGTCGTATGCGGCGACTAAGTGGGTTTGGAGGTGATATTGGCTGCCACTACCCATAGAGGGTTAAATGGGTCTGAAGTCGGATGTGTCAGTCCGTAATACGCAAATATCACAGCCACGCTGTAAACCTTGACAAAACAGCATTCCGTTCTCCGGACTGCATCCTGCTAATCTGCAGGAGCTTGAGAAAACGCAAAAGAAGAAGAAATATGTGAAATCAAGTATGCAATACTGCCTTACGTTGCTATATTAAAACAGCTTACAAAATACAAACGAATAGTCAAACTACAAAATGACTATATAATATTTGAAACCAAGTCCATAATAAAGTGAGGGAATTGTGGTGTTCAACAAGCCTTCCCCAATCATAACATGATTTTTAGTACAAAGAATTTTGCGGAAAGGAGGGTAAAACCTGTAACGACTTTTTATAAAAAGAATCATCAGAACATGAGGAACGGGTGCACATATCACAGCATTAAGAACGAGTGCACATATCACAGCTTGAAGAACGAGTGCACATATCACAGCATGAAGAACGAGTGCACATATCAAAGCATGAAGAACGAGTGCACATATCACAGCATGAGGAACGAGTGCACATATCACAACATGAAGAACGAATGCACATATCACAACATGAAGAACGAGTGCACATATCAAAGCATGAAGAACGAGTGCACATATCAAAGCATGAAGAACGAGTGCACATATCAAAGCATGAAGAACGAGTGCACATATCACAGCATGAAGAACGAGTGCACATATCACAACATGAAGAACGAGTGCACATATCACAACATGAAGAACGAGTGCACATATCACAACATGAAGAACGAGTGCACATATCACAACATGAAGAACGAGTGCACATATCACAACATGAAGAACGAGTGCACATATCACAACATGAAGAACGAGTGCACATATCAAATCATGAAGAACGAGTGCACATATCACAGCATGAGGAACGAGTGCACATATCACAACATGAAGAACGAGTGCACATATCACAGCATGAAGAACGAGTGCACATATCACAGCATGAAGAACGAGTGCACAGAAGATGAGGAACGGGCGTACATATCAGAACATGAGGAATGGGTGCATATACGAACAGTTGGGTGCATAGGCGTACCTGTTCCTCGGGCAGCGGTCCCCTATACTCCAGACAAAAATGTAAAAACATGAACATCAAAGTAACATTATACAAAACGATTATCATACCAGCACAGAGTTGCAAATGTCAAACGTGGACACAATAGAAAGAAAAAAAACGATACAAAATGAATTGTCATAACAAAAATGACATGCCTACGCGGAATTCTCGCAGTAACAATAATAAACAGAATCAGAAAGGAAAACATCGAAAACTAATTAGGATAACCCAGTTTAGATGACATCAGAATACAACAGATCAAGTGGTTGCACACGCTTTCATATTACCGCCAGACAGAGCTCCCCAATATATGTTGCTACTCAAACACAACAAATGCATCGCCCGTGTGTTGCCGGGGCCCGAAAGGGGAGCAAAGAATAGCAACACTGTTTATCTTCCACGCATGTCGTAAAAGGCGACTAAGGAGGTTATGGGATGGAGTTGGCTGTCCCATCTCATATAGGGTCAGTGACCCAAAGCCATGCTGAAGTCGGATGTGTCAGGCCAAAAGGCGCAGATATCGCAGCAATGCTGTAAACCATGACACAGCGCATTCCGTTCTCCGGACTACATCCTGCTAATATGCAGGAGTTTTGAGAACGAACGCAGAAGAAGGAGAAGCATAGCCAGAGGCAGACCTTGCAAAAGATGAATTACAAGAATAAAGGAAATGACAAAAAACAAGCTTATATGAAGCACACAACAAAGTCACCTCCTGAGTACCAGTCTACCCCCTGATCATGTAAGGCACAAATGGATAATAGCGGATAGATTAGATAGATATACTGTGTAATTAATGGTAGATGAGACAGAGGGCGATAGATAGAAAAACAGTATAGGTAAACCAGTTAAAATTTTGGGACATATGTCTGCGGAGACATACTGTCATTGATTGACACACGACACTATCAAGGATTGACACAAGACACTATCAATGTATCAAGGATTGACACAAGACAATATCAATGTATCAAGGATTGACACAAGACACTATCAATGTATCAAGGATTGACACAAGACACTATCAATGTATCAAGGATTGACACAAGACAATATCAATGTATCAAGGATTGACACAAGACACTATCAATGTATCAAGGATTGACACAAGACAATATCAATGTATCAAGGATTGACACAAGACACTATCAATGTATCAAGGATTGACACAAGACAATATCAATGTATCAAGGATTGACACAAGACAATATCAATGTATCAAGGATTGACACAAGTCACTATCAATTCACAATACGGTTAGTTTCTTGTTTTGTTTAGATCCCAAGAAATATGAGCTATAAAGCTAGTGTATCCTTCTGTGAATTTTTTTGGAGTAGAGGTTCTCCAAAGCTAAATACCAAGAACAACCCAACTCTCAGCAGTGTCGTGATCAATCGTTAATATTGAACCTAAATTTAATCTTGTGATTTCTGTTGGTCAATTTGTGTATACTTTGTGTCGATAGCCAATGAAAATCATGGGAAATTGAAATGTCACATTAGAAATCTTTTTTTCCAATGAGACCACATGCCTTATATTGCTAATTAGTCACGTTGGTGTGAAATGCTTTGAGAGTAAGCCTCCTACTAACAGAAGAAGTGTGGTTTCTACAAGAAAAAAAGATAATTTCACAATAAAGGTGTGCCATCCTTTCAAAGCATGACCATATGAAGTATAGAACACGTGTACAGAAAATGTAAACATTACCTGAAAGGCCCATTTTGATTATTTCCGTGCATTACGTTTGTTAGCCTTTGCTATTTTTGGCATGCGATTAAAAGTATATAAATAGCGACCAACGAAATCACGACAATAATCAAACACGTAATGAATAAAGTCCTAATTAATTCTGTACAGAGGTCTCATAGTACTATCGAAGATCACATTTGAACGGTGGTTGTCCTGATGGGCCAATGAAACGGTCACACTTAACGTATGCAAACATTCATAATGATTCATGCTATTATTAGCATATATATTAACATTCGTTCTGCTCTGCATACATTTCAAACATAGCAGAAATAAATATATCTGTAACGGATATCCATTTACCATTCTATGACAACATTTGTATTAATCATATTTCATATCTTTACCTGGTCTTCATTACATGTATCACTCTACTTATGTTGGACAACCTCAACAGTACCTAACTTTCCATACCATCAGTGTGATTGGTAACGCACGCAAGCTTGTAGCTAAGGAGGGAAAGGGGGTGTGTTGGGGGGGAGGGGGTCCAACTTAAGGTAACGTATCTACGTCCCTGAACCCAAGTTTACTGAAGATCAAAAGTCATGCTGAGATCAAGTCATACTGAATATATTACAACTACAAGCAGGAGAAATTATTTCTGAAAATAATTTATTTTTCACGAAAGCAGAATCAGTTCTTTTAAAATGTTTTTCTAAAACTACTTCTAGTTAGCAGAACCCAGCCTAGATCAGTGTTTCTCAATTTTTTATGTTGCCCACGGCCTCTGTTCAAGATAAGTTATTATCCGTGCCCTCTCCCTCCTCTTCTTTGCTCCCCTTCTGACCTCACAATACACGAGCAAGTCACAGTAATACCAATAAAAATCTGGAAAACCAATAACAACTATATATATGATTTGTAAAGAAGCATTCAACGTAGCAACAATTATGTATATTGTGAACAATGTATAATTACACAAAGTCAGTTCTTTGACAGTGAAACTTTGATAAGTGAGAGAGATGTAGTCAACTCAAGTCCAAATTTCTCCTTACTGTTTCCCCCTTTGACAATGTCAACCAGTTCTAGCCTGCAAACTCCAATGGCATGGAGGGTGATAAACCATCATGGCTTAGAGATGACACACACTCGTTGCCTGCCAACAGATAGAAAGTATATCACTAGCTAGAAAAGCCCCCCCCCCCCTCCGCTAACTTTCCCAATTAAAGTCATGATGAAAACAGATATGCTTTGCCTATATGTATGGTGCAACATAAGACGTAGCACAACATACTTCACTCTCCCTTGCTCACTTCACATTCAGACTTTTGCTTACTACATGAGAGCGAGTGCAAACAAGAACAAACTTTATTGAACAACTGCGCTCAAAAGTCACTAGAGCAGGCTTCTCAATAGAGAATACCAGGAATAGAATTACACATTTGAACAAGTATATACATTTTGTCCAACATTATTACTTATATAATTTCAGAAGAACTGAAGTAATTCGTTATTCTCCTTTTGTCTTCATTCTTTCAAACTCCAGCTGATTAGCAGATATAGTCTGAATAACGGAATATGTTGTGTCATAGTTTACAGCTTGGGTACAATATTTGCACCTTTTGTCCTGATACATCCTACTTCAGCATGACTTTTATAGGTTTTAACACATAGCATGAGCCCGCGAACCCCACCACTAAATCTCTTTACTTGCCCCTTAAGACATACTTGGTAGATCTTAGTATCGCTATTCATCGCTTCATTATATCATGGACAACATTGGAGATAACGCACTTATGAATTAAATTTTGCTGATGGCATTGGTGGTATAAAAGGAAGTGAATCAAAAGTTGAACTGGGCATCAGAATTAATAGCACCTCAAAATAATATGGCATAGAGATCAATACCGGCGTCTGTAGCACAGTAGTTAGTCAGAGACTCTGAAAATTCCAATTCATGTAGTTAAAGCAATCTGCAAATCATACCTGAAAAGTTATGTATAATTCACTTATTAAACCTTTCTCCCAATTAAATACTACAATAACATTCACTGAAATATTACAATGACACTCGCAGAAATACTACAATGACACTCACCGAAATACTACAATTCTATACTAATTCTGGAAAGAATATGTCACCTGAGAGAGACTAAATCCAGAAAAAAAATGTGTATTTTCCAACAGGCTCATTTAAAACTGCTATATTCACTGATTATTGAGCTCAGAAAATGTTAGTACAATAAAAGACTTATAAGAATCTTGTTAGTCCCTTCCCGAATGAAATATGGTCAATCCAGTGAGTGCAGGGATAACAGTTCCAGTGTCAGGTAATGACCCTAAACAGGAAATGGGTGACTAGGTAACACAGGACAAATATCAAAATGAACAAAAATAAGTATAAGTGTTACTAAAATAAGTCGCACACTACCATCGAGCTAAGTCATTTTTATTTATTTTCATAAATGCAGTCGGTAGATCCAAAATATTGCTAAACTGTAGTTTCCATATAAAAGGTATATGAATGCTATTTTCAACCTTTTAACTGGTTGCCATGGTAACAAATTTTCAAAGGTTTGGTAACTAGTTTAGAAAATAAAACAAATGTCATAGTTATTATTGTAACTCTATTATTAAGAATCAATGAGGCCATGAATATCTTTGTAAAGTAAATTAAAGAGCATTGATCAGATTCAATACATTAAACATTATTTTCCTCCTACTATGACTTAAATCTGATAAAACAGTGGCCAAACTTGTTAAATTATGTACCTGTGATATTAGCCATGGTTACAATATTTTATATTGTACAATACAATATAAAAAGTTCAAACTGACTGCATGTTAGTTTGTTCCAAAGATCTACAACTGGGAAATTAAAGAAAAAAACTACATGAACCACTGTAAAGCATTATGTGGAGATATTACAATATACTGCCGGCACAAAATATAGGCCTACATTTCAGTGTTTACTTACAAGCTGCAGTGTATATACCAGAAATGTTGACTGAATATGTATTGATGTATGTATTACTGGATATGGCATACAGGGGACATTTTCGTGCGTTTTTAATATTATATAGCGGGCCTAGGCCTACAATTAGCCAAGTACAAATCGCATTGGCCTATGCAACAACTATGCAATAGTAGCCACTAGAAAGTAATTAAACAGATTGCAACTGTATAATCTACAGAAATGAGCACAAATAATAATAGCCCTATAATAAATTATTAGGCCCTAGTTAGAAGAACATCTAAGTCATGTTATTGCTACATTACATAAACATTTCTCTGTGATTTTTACTTTACGTTTTTACAATAACAATTCATTACAAGTGTAATTTAATTTCTCATCTAACACCGAAAGTAACTAGCCGAAAATCATTTTAGAACTTCAGTGAATTCACTGTTCTGTACAGTTTATTATTGGTTATTCTGAATTGTGTATCATGCGTGTTGACATTATAGTGATATATATCATACACAGAACTTACGTGAGGCGAGAGAGGTGTCCTCGTTGAGTTCATTGATGACACCGAGCAGTCATCTTCTATCTCATCCGTGGACTCGCAGGATAAACTCGATACATTTTTCGGACTAAATTCCAATGAATGCCGTTTTGAATGAGGTCCGGATTGTGAAGAATCGTTCACATACTCCTCGGAATATAAATCAGCCATTATACTATGATTATAAACAATTAAACTGTCGTGAATACTTTTATATCAGTTTCTTCCACAACATCCAGCCATGTTGTTTTCATAACGTAGTGAGGGTACATGATTTCTGACCCCAAGCCTGAAGAGTTATTTCCCAGTTTATAGTCTGCGCGGGGTTCTGTATGGGTTACAATACAGCAGTGCTTCTCAAACTGTTTCCTTTCATAGCCTCCTATTCGTGTTTTCGTTAATATTGTATAGGAAAGCTCTCAAATTCGTATAGATTATATAGACGGTGCCCTTTCCTCTACCATTTCCCTATATTTGTTTCTCATTCTCCATTATTGCATACATTTGCATACATATTTATATATATATATATATATATATATATATATATATATATATATATATATATATATATATATAATATATATATATATATATATATATATATATATATATATATATATATATATATATATATAATATATATATATATATATATATATATATACATATATATATATATATATATATATATATATATATATATATATATATATATATATATATATATATATATATATATATATATATATATATATATATATTTGCAAACAAGCATTTATTTCTTCTTGTACCAATTCTAATACAATATACATCAAATCATCTAAATTTGCTACGTGTATTCCTGTTGGATAATACAATTACATTAGATGACACACACTGGCTTCTTATCATCCTTCATCGTTCTCCTGTCACTCATACGATAATATCGATTTTCATTTGTGTTGATCTCTGTTCCATATTTATAGTGGCTTAGAAATATACACGTTAAAAGTCTTGGCTAAAATCGCATAATTTTTGGAGATGCTATATGGCCGATGACGGAAGACGTGTTAACTCAAATTGTAACCAATACAGTAATCAATATAAAATGAAGTTCATTGTTGAATACAGTTTTAAAGGAAGAGTACGGCTTACTTTATTGTACTCGCCTTATCCCATATGCTCTCCGTTCTTCTTAACCCTACATTACACGGCGTAGTTTTTTATACAACAAACCATTTCGACTTAAATATCTTCGCCATTTTTGTGTACGCAATTTGAACGGCTATTTTCCATTAAAGCAGGATATTTTTCAATGTACCCTTGAAATTTTCAAGATTATAATGTTTTCTATATTCTACATGAATTAAAATTTGTAAAAGTAATTTGTTTTTAACACAAATAAATGTGTGATTATACTTTTTGTTTTGCATCTTTACAATGTATATTTTTCTTATTTAGCTACATTTTATTTAGTTTACTAAAGTTAAATATTCAGTATATATACTATTTTAGTTTATTTCTGCAATTTAGTTTCTTGTAAAAAGAAACTCCTTCCCCTCCAAAAATTACATTATGTAGAAGAGTACCAATTAATATACAATTTTTCTTCATTTTGTATACATATTATGCGTACCTGAACCTAATACTCTTGAAACATTTAGTAATCATATTTTATAATGGAAAATCTTGAAAGGTATAATAGAGGGCCAAAATGATATGTCGCCTGCCAAGAGTATCGCTCATGGCACGTAACTCCGTTGATTCACGGGGAAAATCTCCAAGGGTTTTCAAAAAAATCTACTTTGTAAACAAGACGTCCCGAACGGAATTCGGTCGGAGAACTCTTGAGAACAAATGGAATGGGTTAACCACTAATTACTCCATGGAGATTGTATGTTGATGGTTCTTCGAATTGGTTAACCCATGAGGAGTGCGGTATTCATTGTAAACCATGATACGGCGCATTCACTGAACTACATCCTACTAATCTGTAGAAGTTTCATAACGAATGCAGGCGAAGAAAAAGAAGAGTCTAGCAGATGTTATATATAATACATCACTCTTACAGTTTCAATGGTTCTCAGGTTAAAACTGCCCTTGTTTTAACATGTTTCTATTTCTTCTTGTACCACTTCTAATTCAATAAAAAAAAAAGGTAAAGTAACCCATAGCATTTATTAATGCCGTAGGGGTGTGAGATGTTAGCGATCTCACATTTCACAGGCTCTGCAAATGAGGGCGATAGCCATCTCCTCTCCCTCGCAGTCTTTACTTCCCGGATTAATCCGGTACCCGTTTAAGGCTGGGTCTATCTGGGAGCCGTTGCGCCTCAGCTGGGGAATGAACCCAGGACCACTCATATGCGAAGCCAGTGCGCTAACCACTGCGCTAACGCGGCTCCCTAAATAATTCAATATACTTCAAATCGAATCCTCTAAATTTACTACGTGAATACAGTGTGCAGCGAAGGACAGTCACCCTCAGTTTCCTGGATGAGGAATATCCACAAGATATATGGGTCAGAGTGTACACAGATGGGTCAGCACAGAATGCTGTGAGGAATGGGGGTGCCGGTGTATATATAGAATATCCACACAAGCCTAGAGATACAATCAGAACACCGACAGGAAAATTCTGCAATAATTATGATGCAGAAATCCAGGCAATTAGTGTGGCAGCTAAAAAACTGCTGAACTCCAACTCTGACCTACAGCCTGTGGTATTCCTGACAGATGCAAGGTCAGTGCTTCAAGCTCTCCAGTCTGAAAAACTAACAGACTTGAAAAAACTACTTAGCGAATTGTCTTACCAGTATAGGGTAACCATGCAGTGGATACCCTCTCACTGTGGAATACCAGGAAATGAAAAAGCAGACCAACTGGCTAAGGAAGGTGCTGCCGAAGATCAACCAGATATACCAATCACCTACCATCAGAAAAAACAGATGATCAAGTCAATAAGAAAGCCACAAACGCCAACACAAGATGACTATCATATTATGAACAGATCAGAGCAAGTTATAATTCTACGTCTCAGTACAGGACACAACCGACTCCGCAGTCACGTGTATACAAAGTTCAAGATTGGCAACACAGCCATGTGTACATGTGGACAGGCAGCACAGAGTGCCAAACATATACTTCAAGAGTGTTCTGAGCATGAAACGCTGAGGCAGACATATTGGCCAGTGGAAACAACACTGGAATCAAAACTCTATGGGACACTGTATGAACTACGAAAGACAGTGAGTTTTATTAAGGAGACAGAATTACAGATATAGACATGTTTCAAGTGAACGAAAGAAGAAGAAGAAGAAGCTACGTGAATTCCTGTTGGATAATACAAGTAAATTAGATGACACACACTGGCTTCTTATTGTCCTTCATCGTTCTCCTGTCACTCATACGATAATATTGAATTTCATTTGTGTTGATCTCTGTGCCCTATTTATAGTTAGTTAGTTAGTTAGTTAATTAGTTAGTTAGTTAGTTAGTTAGTTAGTTAGTTAGTTAGTTAGTTAGTTAGTTAGTTAGTTAGTTAGTTAGTTAGTTAGTTAGTTAGTTAGTTAGTTAGTCGTCGGATCATCATCACTGCAAACTGGACACATCCATAGTTGCTCCGATCTCTCCTTGAGTGTATCCGTCATCACACTTCTGCTGACAGTACCAGTCCTATGCTGGTTGACCATCATTCTTCTGCGCCCTCCAAAATGTTCACCTCTAGCAACATCGCATTTCAATCCCTGGTCTGTAATCCTAGCCATTGAAAAGGAATCGTCATCCACATTAGTCTCACTCTCGCGTGTTATATCTCTTAAAGAGTTCAAAACGTCAGCGCGATCCATTGCCCCATCGCCCTGTGCCACAAACGCGCACGCTGCCAGTTGATCCGCCCTTTCATTGCCTCGAACGCCCTATTTATAGTGGCTTAGGAATATACACGTTAAAAGTCTTGGCTAAAATCGCATAATTTTTGGAGATGCTGTATGACCGATGACAGAAGACGTTTTGACTCAAATTGCGAGTTGGTTGGGTGCAATCTGAGCGGACCTTCTTTGGGGGTTGTCCATAAATAACATGAACACGATTTTGTCAATTTTTGACACACACACATCTTGTAAACTATGTGTCAATAATTCAGGGATCCCATTTTCCTTGCTTATTTACGAAAAAAATAAAAAATAAAAAAAAAAAACCATGAAAACGCCACAATGTTTCAGGTTTGAAAACAAAAAACAACTTTTTTTTAAAATCATTTTTTTTTTTAAAAATCAACAATTTAACTAATGTACAAAATTCGTTTTGTTGGTGTAAGTTTCGTCAACCCCTTTCCCCCATTTCCGCCTTGTCAACAATTGTTAAATTTTGTCATACACCCCCCCCCCCCACCCCTATTTCTAATTATTGATGTAATTTATAGACATCACTTCGGAAATCGAACATGACATATAGCACTAAGAGGCACGAGTAATAATAGCTCATAACTCCCCCCCCTCCACCACCCTTTAATAGTGTTCCCAAATACCACTAAAACACACACGACAAACGAAAAAATTACCTATTTTAAATTAAACACTCCCCCCCCCCTTACACTTCCCTTCTACCAGAATGTATCTACCTCTGTTCTATAACATTTATATTCAGAGTGTATCCGATTGAGTAAGACCGAACACAGATTCAATATCTCATTTACATCCTGGACCAGATGTGACCAACACTAAACAAACATTAGATGATCACATGATACGAAATGATTATCACAATTTCTATAAACAATGTGTTATCAATGTCAGAACTCTGCAGCGACACCTAGAATTATACACAAATGTAACAGCGGGGATTAAATAATGTATAACCATAATAATTTATTAGAAAAGTTGTTACAGGATTAAAAACTATTATATCAGGAAGAAATGGACACAATTACGGGATCTACATGTCATCAAGAAGTCTCTGTGTCACTTTATCCTTGTGAAAAAAATATATAACTCAAGCTTTGTTTATGGCCAAGAATATACTTTTATTCATATTTCAATTAGCTAATCCCTGCTAGGTTCTATGTCCGTGGGTGTCTTTCAGATATAACAGTATGATTGAAAGAGAAACTGTGAAAACTGAGCTCAACCTAGTCTCTAAATCAACTGGCCAGGATAGTCGTACATATTTAATATATGTGCTTTAAGGATGATCTGCAAAAATGTAAAATCATACCACTATCATCTAGTGTATTTAGCTATAAACACCCAGTCCGATTAGGTATTAACTCGTTATTATGTTGGTTATCCTTTTCACATGTACGTGGGTGCTTAGATCTCCGCTTCATTAGATATCTCAGGGTATAGCGGCTGCTGGTTCCAGCTGCATGTTGATTCGGTAATTTAAAAAAAATTGTGTTAGGTCTTCTCTACGAACCACGAGATTTCACACATTCTCGATACTGACTCATGATGCATACTGACTCATGATGCATACTGACTCATGATCAATTATTTTGATACTGACACAATCTCATGTTTCTCGAAATCCTCTGATTGTGTGGACACCCGTTGATCATTGAGTATGTCTGCGTGATCCATTCGCTCCCATCTGTTATGGTGTTAGGGTTGGTTAATATGTCAGCTCGTTCGTTTCCCTCCATACCCGTGTGTCCGCGGACAAAATTTAAGTAGTTTTCCGCAGCAATTCCCACTCGTGGAGCCTCTCCAATGACTCAATCCATTGCCTGTGCATATCATGTAGTTTTATTTCCGGAATCATAATCATTGAATCACTCAGTATGCACGTATGGGAATATACTTGTGATCACTGCCTGTTTAGTGCCTACATTACGGCAAACACCTCGATCGTTAGGATGCTTGGTTTCTATGAAGGTCCCACTGGCATCGTGAACTTCCTGACCTTCTGTGTGATTTGGCAGTAACGAGTCATGCATGCCGCTGATGGTGAATGACCGAGCCAAACGTGTAAATCAAAATATTAGTATCATCGTTATTTTTGCATACTGGTGCCTTCACCTCAGTATTCACACATTCACAGTGCTTCTTCTTCTTCGTTCGTTTTCAGACTCCTGCAGATTACCAGGATGTAGTCCGGAGAATGGAATGTGTTGTGTCATGCTATACAGCATTGCTGCGATATCTGCGCGTTTAGACTGACACATCCGACTTCAGCATGGCTGTAGGTCACTGACACTATATGGGATGGGACAGCCAACTCCATCCCATAACCTCCTTAGTCGCCTTTACGAGATGCATGGAAGGTAAACAGTGTTGCTATTCTTTGCTCCCCTTTCGGGCCTCACAACACAAGGGCAAGTCACAGTACTTAGGTCTCTGGATTCTCTAAAGAGTGTAATGACGATGTTAAAATTCTTCCTAAAAGACAACAGAAACAGATATTCGTTCGTTGCCAAGATTGATGGCTTCTGGTGCACATATCTACTTAACATCATTCTCAGCTCTCCTCATCCAAGATTTGCCTCTCTTGAGCCCGTTCCCCTTCACACGAGGGAGCCCAATATATAGTGGATGCTCTGTGTCGGAACTCGCTATGAAGTATACACGGACATGTTATATATAAACTTATATCACGGGCTTGTCATATACAAACTATATACATAGGTGATGATGTTTCTCCTTCGCAATCAAAGAAAAACATGACATGAAAAAACACTAAATGTGATGAATAAGTAAAAGGAAATATTTGTGATTGTCTAATTTAGTTTGTGAGTTTCTAGATGCCCGAATGGTCTGATTCTTGCTAAAACGTTCTATTGCAGTGCATGCAGAGTGCGGAGGGTCTCGAGTAGAACATGACACGGAGAGTTTACGGAATTGTCTTTCCGCTTCTGTTGCTTGTAAATTGCCCGCATTGTTCTTTTTCTTTCAAATTTAGTGATGTAAGCAGTGATATGGGTGTGCCAAACTGAGCGAGCCAGGGCTGTAGTATCACAGGAGCTAGAATTGGTTCTGCAGTGCTTGAGAGAGGTTTGTTTAGGTGATCCTTGAAGAGTTTTTCTGCCCTCCGTTTGAATTTTTACCATCACACATATCAGCATAGAATAATCTCTTTAAAATGCACTTGTCTAGATGCGGACGATGTGGCCAGTCCAGCGGAGTTGGGACCTAGTCAGCAGGGCATACGGGACTTTTGAACGATTTCCGTGTCTGGTGCTTGATTCTGCCAACGTACACCCAAGAGGTTTCTTGAACACCAAAGGTGGAAAGAGTTAAGCTGTCAAGCGTTTCTCGCACAGAGAGTACAGGATGACGTAGCATAAAGCAATGTTGCTAGAACCACTGCGCGGTACACGTCCAACTTAGTTGCTTAACTCAGGCCACGCCTGATCCAGATGTTGGCACGAAGGCTCCTGAATGCCGCACTGGCATGAGCAATATGAGGGACAACATCCTCGTCAATTGTCGCAGTTTGCGATAGGGTACAGCCGAGCTATACAAACGTTTTCTCAGTATTGCGTTTTTGTCCCTTTACGGTGATTACTGGTTCTGTGTAGGGGACTGGCGCTGGTTGATATATTACTAATGTCTTCGTGGTGCTGGTGGTAAGACCAAACGCATCACAGACCAAAAAAAAAAGAGGTCCATGCTGTTCTGCATGTCTTTCAGACTGGTAGCGTTTAGTGCAGAATCGTTGGCGAACAAGAATTTGCGAACAATGTCCGTCTACGTTTTGGTCTTAGCCTTCAGTCTACTAAGATTGAATAACCCTCGATCAGCTCGATAGCGAAAGCAAATTCTTGCACTGTTATTCCGGAAGGCATCATTTAACATGGCGGAGAACACCATGCTGAAGAGCGTCGGAGCCAGGACGCACTCCGGTTTGACACCGTTAGTTAGTTACTTGAAACCTAGGAAATACACTATCACAAAATGTCACCATTGATACTGTAGTGTATACAAGCATCACCAACACAATCAGCACTTTGGGCCACTCCTCAAATCAGGAAAAGATGGCAACACAGTCTCCAACTACAGGCCCATCAGCCTCACAAGCTGTCTATGTAAAACAATGGAACGCATTATCAATCTTAGGATGCAGTGGTACCTTGAAAGTGAAAACCTTCTGGTATCACAGCAAGCAGGTTTCAGACAGTGCTACTCTACTGAAGATCAGGCAACCTACCTCTCCCAAGAGATTGAGGATGCCTTCCAAGAAAAGAAACTGGTACTAGCAGCATGGATAGACCTCAGGAAAGCATTTGATAAGGTCTGGAAAGAAGGGCTCCTAAAGAAATTGCGAAATTGCAGGGTTAGCTCAAGAATGTACAAATGGGTAAAAGCATACCTGCATAATAGAAGAGCCAGGGTACAATTAGATGGTCACAAGAGCAAGAAAGTTCTACTGCGTCATGGAGTCCCCCAGGGAGGAGTCCTGTCACCCACACTTTTCTTGGTTTACATCAATGACCTAGTTGCTGAACTACCACACGGGATCAAAGTGGCAATGTATGCTGACGACCTGGTGATCTGGTGCACGGAAGAACATGCAACAGTGGCCACTAAACAAATACAAAGAGCTATCGATGCCCTAACCTTATGGGCTAATAGATGGTGCGTCAGCATTAACACAGATAAGTGCAGCACTACACTCTTTACCCTCTCACCAAAACAAAAAGCTGGTCATATCAAGATAGATGGAGAGCTCTTGAAAGAAGACAAACAACCCACATACCTCGGAGTTACTTTTGATGATAAGCTGACATGGAAGCAGCACATAAACAAAGCAACAACAAAAGCCAGGAGGAAGCTAGCTATCCTGAGAAAACTAAGTGGAACCACATGGGGAGCCAGTGGAAATATACTCAGTAAAGTTTACCAGCAAGGCATAAGACCACACCTGGAATACGGTTCAGCTGCGTGGTGTCCTGCATCAAACACCACATTACAAGATCTAGATAAAGTGCAAAACCAGGCACTTAGAATAATGTTGGGAGCAATGAAATCAACACCCATAGCAGAGATGCAGAAAATGGGAAGAATGCAAACACTTGGCGAACGCAGAGACACAAAAGTACTAATTCAAGCAGAAAAGTTTCAGTGTATGCCAAGTCATCCAATGAAGGAAAGATTCCAAAATCTAGCAATGGGACGACTGAAAAGGAGCAGCTTTATCCATCAAGCTAAACGACTCCGTAGACAACTTACAGACCTACCTGAAGTTGACAGCCCCTTAAGGTCTGTACCAGAGCAAACCCCGTGGAGTGAAAGCCATGGAATGCCAATATACATTCAGACCCATGTGAAAGGAATACTAAGCGAGGACGAACAGAACAGTGTGCAGCGAATGACTGTCACCCTCAGTTTCCTGGATGAGGAATATCCACAAGATATATGGGTCAGAGTGTACACAGATGGGTCAGCACAGAATGCTGTGAGGAATGGAGGTGCAGGTGTATATATAGAATATCCACACAAGCCTAGAGATACAATCAGAACACCGACAGGAAAATTCTGCAATAATTATGATGCAGAAATCCAGGCAATTAGTGTGGCAGCTAAAAAACTGCTGAACTCCAACTCTGACCTACAGCCTGTGGTATTCCTGACAGATGCAAGGTCAGTGCTTCAAGCTCTCCAGTCTGGAAAACTAACAGACTTAAAAAAACTACTTAGCGAATTGTCTTACCAGTATAGGGTAACCATGCAGTGGATACCCTCTCACTGTGGAATACCAGGAAATGAAAAAGCAGACCAACTGGCTAAGGAAGGTGCTGCCGAAGACCAACCAGATATACCAATCACCTACCATCAGAAAAAACAGATGATAAAGTCAATAAGAAAGCCACAAACACCAACACAAGATGACTATCACAATATGAACAGATCAGAACAAGTTATAATTCTACGTCTCAGAACAGGACACAACCGACTCCGCAGTCACATGTATACAAAGTTCAAGATTGGCAACACGGCCATGTGTACATGTGGACAGGCAGCACAGAGTGCCAAACATATACTTCAAGAGTGTTCTGAGCATGAAACGCTGAGGCAGACATATTGGCCAGAGGAAACAACACTGGAATCAAAGCTCTATGGGACACTGTATGAACTACAAAAGACAGTGAGTTTTATTAAGGAGACAGAATTACAGATATAGACATGTTTCAAGTGAACGAAAGAAGAAGAAGAAGAAGCACTTTGGGCAGATCCAAGAAATGTGTGACATAGAAATGGCATTAACCTGCAGGCTAATCTGAAAGTTTACAAAGCACGTCCCTTGTCGAGCACATTGATATCTAGAGTCTTGTCTTGCCATCTAGTACATAACAGTTCTGAGAAACATTTGTGAGAAACATTTGTGATTGAGCAAAATTGTATTACAGTGATCAAGTTTCGCCTGTTGTATTATATAGTTTAGCTGATGTTATTACACTTGGATCAAGTTTCGCCTGTTGTATTATATAGTTTAGTTGATGTTATTACATATGATCAAGTTTCGTCTGTTGTATTATATAGTTTAGTTGATGTTATTACATATGATCAAGTTTCGCCTTTTGTATTATATAGTTTAGCTGATGTTATTACATATGATCAAGTTTCGTCTGTTGTATTATATAGTTTAGCTGATGTTATTACATATGATCAAGTTTCACCTGTTGTATTATATAGTTTAGTTGATGTTATTACATATGATCAAGTTTCGTCTGTTGTATTATATAGTTTAGCTGATGTTATTACATATGATCAATAGAGGGTAGTACACTACCACTACAGCGCCATTAGAGCATTAGAAAATGCGCGGCAAACAAGAACCTAAGCGTAAGCGTTTATACTCCCTGTCTGTGATTCATCGGCATTTCTCCATTCAAGTTTTATTGCCTCTTATAGACCGTGGATAGTCTTTCTTCCTCTGCGTCCTTGAACGTATGGTAACAGGCCGCTATTTGCTATGAACTTGTTGTCTCCAGTTCCCAGTCTCTTTTACCCGCAAACAACTACCGAGCTAAGTCATTTTCATTATCACAATTATTTTATATTTTATTTGCATTATATCTGATTTATTTCCACTATTTCTTTTACACTTACTTACCACTTTCATCTTCCTCTCACACTCCATTTTTCCTGTCATGCTGACTATCTTTACTTCCTCCGTATTCCCCTCACTATATACCTTCCTATTACCACCATGCTGTCGCTATGTAAGATGTGCTGATTGTGGTCTTTTGTTTGTCCTGATAAAGGCTTTTTAGTGAAAACGTTCTCTGTCACTGTGTCTCTTTGTTTTATCGACTTATTTTGGTAACACGAAAACCTATTTTTGTTCATTGTGATATTTGCCCTGTGTTACCACAGCCATCGAGTTCCTATTGAGGATTGCTATCGACACTGGAACTTTTATCTCTTGTGTCGCCTTGGTTGCGTGAATTCCATGTTTCTTCGAGATTACCGGATGTTTTATATCAATTGTTTTCTTAGTCTACCTTTGGCTCTTTATCCGGATATTTTTATCTTTTGTAGGATCTTAGCGGTATTTGGTTTGGGCTCATTCTCATGAAGGGGGCCGAAACATTTTACTTTTTTGTCATTCGATATACACAATACAGGACATACTCTATACTTTTTTTAAAAATTGTATCTGGTTTAGGGATCATTGCAGCTTTTCTCGAGCACTTAATTTCACTTGTAGTTATTTTCCTTTGCTGTAAGACTGTTAAAGACCATCCATATGTAGCAGAATGTTGGTAGCATAAAAGCAATGGTAAAAGTTGATAAGCATCTGTGTTCTCTTTATGACACCTTGTTTATATTTCTCTGACTAGTCTTCCATTTTCACTAGACAAAAGAATTATGCCTAAATATTTAAATTCTTTGGGTTGTTTTACTTTGGTGTTATCTATTGTTAGTTACAAATTTGCTAAACTTCTTGACTTCTGTTTTTGATTTCTTATATGTTAATTTTCATATTTTACTTCTTACAACATTGTTAACATTACATTAATAAGGTTTTGAAAATTTCCCTCATTTCCGTATATTGAACTGTCGGTGAATAGCAGTTTGTTGATTCTATTCACTTCCGCGTCATGTTTATTTGCATTGTCTTACTCTTTGTTGCTGTGAGCTTCTTCCACTATTCCGTCCATGTACATTTTAAAAAGTAGAAATGAAATAATGCAGCCTTGTTTTACTCCGGATCTTGTTACAAAAAGATCGGTCATTCCATATGTTTTTCTTGCTGTGTTCTTCGTCATCTTTGGTATTAGGCTTTTATATTGTCTAACAGCTGACCTCATGATATTACTAAGCAAGGTTTCCTAAAGAATGTTCCTGTTAACTCTGTCGAATCACTTTTCTTGATCTATAAATTATATGTTTAGATCTTCATTGGATTCGATTGTTTAGTTGTCTCAATGTGAATAGTGCGTATGTACAGCTTGCCCCTTCTAAAGCAGTGTTTCCAAACGTGGGGCCTACGCCCCACAGGGGGGCAATTTGATTGTTCAATTGGCTTCGATTGTTCGATTGAGAAATTTGACTTTTTTAGTGGGACAAATCTTGGGGGGGGGGGGAGAGAAAACAATTTTTGAATATTATAAAATATGTATATATTACATATTTTTGTTACGTAACGAGCATGGTTCGGACATGTATGCAGGCACGATTCCTTGTCAAAAACAATGCTGAAGGGAACTGCCGAGGGTGGAAGAAGCAGAGGAGGACAAATAAAGGCATGGACAGACAACATCAAGGAATAGACAAGGAAATATATTTCCACACTCATCCGCATCACTGAGGACAGAATTCGCTGGAGGACTCTGTGTGCTGAAACATCCAATGTGGTACCCCTACGACCCTGAATGGTTACGGGTTTATTGATTGATTGATTGATTGATATATTATATAGGGGTGCATCAGAATTTTAGAAAGACTTATGTGGGGCATGGTCAATAAAAAGGTTGGGAAACACTGTTCTAAGGCCAAATTGAAGGGATTCAAGTGTCGTTCTGTTTGAATCGTATTTTATGTTTTATTATTTTTACGTAGATTGTACTTATATGACCAACAAGAAGATGACTCTGTATGATTCACATTGTCTCTATTACTACTTTTGTGTAATTGTACCATAATGATACAATTTCTGACTTTAACTCACCCTTAAACTCCACTCCAAGTATCCCTATTTGTATATTTAGACATGTAAGTCATGGATCGTAGGTGGTTAATACTAGTATTATTTTTCTTCCCTTTCGGGTTCCGACAACAAGAGGGGTGAGGTTTAATTATCTCCCCCCCCCCCCACGAGTACATCAAGTGCAAAGAAAATTAAAATTAAATACATTCTGAAGAGCATATAACATGATGTATTTCGGAGAGTGGAATACTTGGCATCGAAATCAGCGCCTTTCGGTTTTACACGTGCGGCTTCAGCATGCTTCTGGAACACTGTACTTTTATGGGATATCATCCAGCACCTTCCCCAAAATCCTACGACATGCGTTGCACGTAACAGCTTCGGTTACTATGTGCTTCCCTCTGATGCCCCGACAGCACCGGGCGAATGTGATTTATTAAAGAACACTATTTATACAGTAAAGGTAAATGTACAGTCTATGTAATTTAACTTTTACTGTGACTTTGTGTCATTATTTTTTTTACTGCTGTAATATTTATTACGTGTGCGACGCATAGCGGAGAGGTTAGAGCTTTAGTCACACCCGTGAGATCCAGAATTCGATCTTTAATAAAGACTGAGGGTTTTTCTGCCCGGGCGTCAATTTAAAAAACCTAAAAAAAAAAGTGGCCACAGCATGGGCATACGATCTTTATCACACAAGCCACTCGAAACCTTCTTGCATCTCCTTACAGTGAAAAATGGAACATTGACAATTTATAAATATATTTATTACAGAAATAAGAGCGTGAATTCACTAAAACTGTATTATTATTTACTATTTCTAATGTGTATGCCACTAAATAAGTAAATATATTACAGAATATCATTTTCAATGAAGTATGCATTTAGTGTATATATATATATATATATATATATGATTCATAGACTACTGCAAGGCCTTTGAAAAGTCCAACATGAATAACTAAATGAATGTGTTCCAGAAAGAGGCATAGATGGAACAAACATCAAACATTAAAAATATACCGGTATACTGTATTGGGAACAAACTACATCAATAAGTTGTAAAAACAGCTACTACATAGAAATAAAAAGAGGGGTAAGACAAGGATGTACTTTATCACTCAGCCCATTTAATATATACACAGAGAATATCTTTTAACATCTAAAAGGAATGC
The DNA here is from genome assembly GCA_034231615.1 of Meghimatium bilineatum. Taxonomy (NCBI): domain Eukaryota; kingdom Metazoa; phylum Mollusca; class Gastropoda; order Stylommatophora; family Philomycidae; genus Meghimatium; species Meghimatium bilineatum. Next base: position 57,602,196 of record CM067304.1, read on the forward strand.
CAGGACTCAAGATCAGTGGGAAAATAATAAATAACCTGAGGTATCCAGATGACTCTATCCTTTTAACAACGTGAACAGGAATTACAAAAACGAATAGATCAAGAGAATATATAAAGTTAACATATGGACTGGATATAAGCATTAAAAAAATAAAAACCATGATAATCAGCAAAGTCACAGACGAACTGGTGATAAACATAAAAATACATGGAAACTACAAGTAGAACAGTATCAATATCTCGGAAAGATAATCACAAATGATGATAGAATTGAAATAGAAGTTAAAAGGAGAATAATACTGGCTAACATTACTTTCAGTGACATGAGGAAAATATTGTCATCAAGTGCCGTCTTCGTAACAAAGGTTGGCTGCAACAGATATCCAGTATCTCCTGTCTCTTGATTGTTGTGCACTCTGCTAGACAGCAATCTGCTCGTCTTGTGATGTTACTCTCCCACCTGTTTCTTTGCCAACCTCTTACTCGCTTTCCTTCTAATTTACCCTCAAGTAAGGTCTTTAACAAGGTGTCATGTCATTTAATGTGTCCAACATATTGTATTTGTTTGATCTTTATTTCCTATAAGAAAAAATTAACATCTAAATAAATTACAAACAAGCTAACAAAAATGAGAATTATAAAATGCTACATCTATTCTATATTAATATATGGCTCAGAAACATGGACAATAAACAAATAATTATAAAACAGAATTAATTTCTTTGAGATTAAATATATACAAGAATAGGAAGAATATCATGGTAAGAGAAGAAAAAGAAGAGGTTCTAACAACACTTCGTATGAAGAAAGAATTATTAAAGGAAATAAAGATCAAGCGAATAAAATATTAAGGACAGATTAAAAAACATGGCACCTTGTTGAAGACCTTACTTGAGGGTAAAAGTCTGTTTCAGCCAGTCTTCGTTGTGGAGACTGCATTGATGATGTAAAAATAGTTCCCACTACTGATTATATTCAATAAAAAGGCAATTAAATCTGTGTATTTGTATTTTTGTGTGTAGGTCTACATTTTAATACATTCTAAATTTGTAACTATTATAATTATTTTACTTGTGTATATTACATTGCACTTGTACCAATTTTAAAAAATAAACACTATATCTATCCTTATGGAAATCAGAAGTCAAACCATACATTCAATCTTCATACCAACATTGTGTTATCAATGTAAGACATGGACACTAACACAAGAGCAAGAGAGAAAGCTTACTATGTGCGAAATGAGATGTCTAAAGAAAAGCAGCAACAGAACAAGAAGAGATCACGTGAGGAATGAAGATATTACAGGGACTGTTGGAACAATATCTGTTGTCAAATATATTGAAAAACAGAGACTGAAATAGCTCGTCCACTTAATAAGAATTAATCCTTAGTGACCAGCTTTAATAGCATTCAACAAGATAATTAAACAAGCAAGATACAGATGAAGAACATAAAGCAGGTGGATTGAAGGAGTTACCAACATTCTAAGAAGGCACAATTTTACTGCATATAAAGTGACTATGCCATAACCCAAAAAGACAATAGATAGATATTAGTAAGCTAATTTCAATTAAAATGTACATTTAATCAGAAACTTTGTATTGCACCTATTGCCTAGTAATACAGACGGGGCCAATAATGGCGGCCACATTTAAGATGGAGATAATCTATTTATATATGTGACGCAAGTTTTAACAAGGTCATGCATGACATGAATGGATTGCAGACGAAACGTATAACTCAGTTTCATAATGCAGGTATCTTTAATGTTAACGACATGCCTCTAATTATACGAACGTTCCAGACCGTCAAATTTGAAACAGTAGAGTTTTTATTTGGTAACCATCCACGGGCATTGATGTAATATAAAATATGTATACCAATGTGTTGTACGATATGGTTACATAAACATATATCACTCTTCCAGTGTTAATTATTTATTTCGTTTTTATCCATTTCCATGTTTGAATTTGAGTCTATCGTGGCAACGGTTGCCACTGTAATATAAATAAACCCAGATTGTCTTGAGAAACCCCCAAAGAACATTGCATCTTATTTTTATAACTAAACTATTTGTGATAAAGAGTAGAGTCACGGCGTAGAGTCCATACACATCCAGTACCTGGTAACAGATACGAAGGCTGTCACGGGATAGGAAAGCTCACCTGAATCAAAAGCATGCCGAAATCGGATGTGATGAGCATAATTGGCCAAAGTTCAACGGTAGCATAACGTAATTCACGCTCCCTAGCGGAAATCACATGGTATTCTTGATGATTAATTGAGAGCGAACACAAACAAACTTCTAAACTTGAACAAAACTTACGAAACTTATGGTATGGAAATAAACATCCAGAAAAGCAAAATAATGACAAACTGAGAAGAGAGTACGACTCCAGCTGACATCTGGGTGAAAGAACAGAAAGAAGTTCATACTTTTAGGATCTAACTAGAGCAGTGATGGAAGCACTAACAAATGCATAAAGACTAGACTTGAAATAACAAATAACACTAACAAATGAATAAAGACTAGACTTGAAATAGCCTCGGCTGCAATACTCAGTTGAAATACTATATGGAAGAACAGAATAAGTACGGCTGTGAAGATAAAAACCTTGTAAATCTCTAATAATATTCTTTTGTACAAATGTGAGAGTTTGACCATTACAGCTGAAATAGAGAGGAGAATGTAAACTTATGAAAACAAATGTTACACACGAATAATGCGCAACCATTATAGTTAGTTAGTTTGTTCCTTTCGTACCGCAAGCGACACATAGGGCAGAGGTTTTGGTTCTCCATATGATGCGGTCCGCTGCTTGCAGCTTTAGTTCCTGGATGGTCTTACAATCTATTAATTCCCCTTCTTTGAGAATGGTGTTTTTAAGGGTTGTTTTAAGTCTTCCTTTTTTTCTTTTACCCTCAGGTGACCACATAATGGCTTGTTGGTTTATTCTGTTTACATCTAATCGTAAAACGTGACCAAGGTATTTCCATCTTCGTTTTCTTATGATGTTTGAAACATACTCTTGGTGTGTTTTGCCTCTTAGATCACTATTTGTGATGAAGTCGCTCCATTTTATGTTCATCAGTGTGCGAAGACATTTGTTTTCGAAGCTGTTTAGTTTGTTGTCTGTTGCTTGAGTTGATTTCCAGCTTTCACTACCATACGTTAGCACTGAGACATTACATGAATTAAATAGCTTTAGTTTGTAATTTTCAACCATTATACAGAACATAAAAGCAACATATACATGAGAAATAATATATACTATTGGAGGTCAACAAGAACATCTCATGGCGGTTTTGAAACGTCGTGGACTTATGTGATTTGGCCACGGGATGCGGAAAGATTCCCTTTCCAAAACTATCTTACAGAGAACAGGTGGTGATGGAAAAAGAAGAAGACAAAAATAATGTATGGATTGATAATATTAAAAACTGAACAGGATTAAGAATCTCCACACTTAAACAAGGAACTAACAACAGAGGAGCATAACGTAATTTTGTTATTTATGTTTCTAGAGTGGCACCTCAATGGCCCTGAATGGTTACGGGTTTGATGATGATGAAGAACAATAATATAATATAATAAGATTCATAACTCATCAGGGTCGTAGGGGTATCACATTGGAGATTTCAGCACACAAAAATCTCTCCACTTATTCTCATCCATTCGGAGGGGTGTAGAGAAATCATAGAATCATGCCCACACCATTCCTTGATGTGATCAAAGGCAATACGAAGACAATGCCAGCACCAGAACATACTATTGCTAATTCACTTCACAATGTTTACCTCCTAAATTGTTACACCTGATGTAGTTATCATTCAAACGCTACTAAAGATTACTTTTTATCACCTTTCTCTTCAAAGTTGAAAGTTGGTTTTCCTAAACAAAATACTTGTTTGCTAATGATCCAAATTTCAATGTCTCATTTGACTATTACTGGGATTTTCATTGGTCACTATCATTATACTTTGTGTGACAGCCAATCAAAATCAAGGGATTAGTCAAATGTCATTTTAAACGGATGATGTCTCCCTTTATCTAACACGTCTTCTATTAACAGAATAATAGTTGAAAGTATGCATAACAGAACTCATATAAATATATATATATATATATATTTTTCCACCAGGGCAGTGCCAGATATTACAGGTAATTTGTAACTACTGTTTTACGGAAAGTATTTGTTCGCTTGTTTTTTTGGATAATTTTCTGCTTAATTGTATGTACCAGTAAAGCTGACACAACGTTTTTTTTAGCAGAAAGCTAACATTATCTACATGGACCACAATATATCGTCAATAAATCAAGTAAACAATACAAACTTCCAAAACACGAAAACAATGCAGCAGAATCAAAGAAATATAGGCGCTAAGCATAACAATACATGAAGAGATACTAACACACAACGCATTTCCCTTCTCTTGACTATATCCTGATGGAAATCTAGTAGGACCATGGTCCTGTTATAAGGAAGGTCAAGCGGGAGTTTGAGAATGAACGCTGAGAAGAAGGACACTCTTTCTGTAAGGATGAGTTTTTAACTTTTAAAAATAGGGACCATTCTTCTTTTTTCGTGTGTAACTCCCTCTTTTTAGAGAAATGTGATGACCTTTATGTGAGAAAAATACGTGAATAGATGGGTTTTATCCAGCTTTTTGGATAAGTTTCTAATACTAAAAGTGGATTTCTGATGTGCCTCAGCAGGTTTAAACACTACAACCTCCTATCTACGCACTTGATCATCATCTAAATAACAAGCAAACACATTACAATTAGAATTCTAAATGTTACTACTATTATAATTCTATGTATGGCTCAGAAACATGGATAATTACTAATATCATCCGTTTCTCATGGTTCCACATCGATGCCTGCATCATGTATATTTCTTTTGCATTAGTCACGATTGAAACATAATCAAGTATCCTATGCAGATCCTTGCCGCTAGTTACCTAGTTCTTCTTCTTCTTCTGCGTCCAGCAACTGTGGTCATGCTATATTGTTAGGCCCGTCGTAAAGACGAAGCCCACCGTCTTCTCCAGGTCAGAGCGGCAGCCCATAGCTTTTGCCTCAAGTGTGTATCCTCTGGCCAGGTCTGTTGTCTCTGCTCTTTGTATGTTGGGCAGTCCTGAAGTATGTGTTCCGGAGTCTGGGTTCCGGATCCACATGGACATTCATCTGTGTATGAGTAGTTCAATTTACTTTCGTAATATTACTCATTTTTTTTGTAAATCGGACAAACAATATGTTGTTTTTGGTGTCCATTAAATCTTAACATTTACAAATCGCACAAACCACATGTTTAGGTTGTCCATTAAATTTTAACATTTACAATGAATTATTTACAAAATGTCTCAAGAAATGAATGTATGCGACAATAGATGGCTAAAATAAATTTTGGAAATCGTTGTTGTAGGCGAGTCACAAGAACGTCTTTAGTGTTGTTGTAAGCGAGTCACAAGAACGTCTTTAATGTTGTTGTAAGCGAGTCACAAGAACGTCTTTAATGTTGTTGTAAGCGAGTCACAAGAACGTCTTTAATGTTGTTGTAAGCGAGTCACAAGAACGTCATTAATGTTGTTGTAAACGAGTCACAAGAACGTCTTTAATGTTGTTGTAAGCGAGTCACAAGAACGTCATTAATGTTGTTGTGAGCGAGTTACAAGAACGTCATTAATGTTGTTGTAAGCGAGTCACAAGAACGTCATTAATGTTGTTGTGAGCGAGTTACAAGAACGTCAGTAATATTGTTGTGTTCGTGTAGTCTATAAAAAAAGAGGTACAGGTCTGTTTTTACCTCTATAGACCTCTCAATTAGTATTCTAAAAATATATATAACATTGTTGGTATCTTTGACTTCTACGAATCGTCATTGCTCTGGACTTATTTCTGTTTTTATTTTGTTTCTCACTCTCTTCATGATGATTCTGAGAAGTATTTGTGTTATTTGGCTTATGGGGCTGATTATGCGGTGCAGGGCCGGCCCTAACAATTGAGGGGCCCTATGCGAAACGGATTGCGCGGGGTCTAGTCTGGGTAGGGATAAGGATAATAAGTGAAAATTAAGATTATGTATTAGAAAATAAATTTTTCCTTGCATTTTATTCATTCTTTACTAAGTACAAAATAACGATCAAATAACTTTACTATACGAGCCTTGCGTGTAGCGAAATCATACAGTATATCATCAAAATTATGTTTCCTACATAGATCACATTCAATAGCAAGAATTGCCAAATTGTTCAATCTATCTTCGTGAATTGTTGACCTCAAGTAATTCTTGATTAGTTTGAGGCGCGAGAAGCTTCTTTCGCCAGATGCCACAGTTACGGTTATTTTTAAAAATATTCTGAGTGCAACAAAGTAGTTTGGGAAAGCAGTGTATCTTTCATTAGTGGACAGATAAGCCAAAATGTCTACCAGGGTTTTGGCGGTATTTGGTAGAATATGCCTTAAAGATTCCATTTCATCTGCTAATTCTCGCCCACATATATCTGCTGACTGATCTGTTGATGACGTCAATGCTTGCTCTAGGCTCACTATAAACTTTCGTATGTCATCACGCAGAAGGTACTTAAAGATGACAAGAAACCCAAATAGATTGTGGTTTGATTTCAGCTGTTCAAATCGTGGCTGCAAGGATTGAATTGCAGTGTCCACAATTCTGTTGAAGCAATTTATCCTGTAGTCATCTTCAGCATTTCCAGGTGTGAAGTTTTCCACAGATTAACATACTGCCTTTTCCTTTGACGTTTGGCTGGAAAGATTGCAACAACTCCCATGTTTTTAGCCAATTCCTTTGCTGTAACAAGAATCTAAACAAACCCATCAACTCTCAGTTTCCTTAGTCAAGTCATCAAGCTGTTGTACTAATCCATTGCAGTGCTCAAATCTACTGTTTCACCTTGCAGTTCTTTACTCAAGTGCTTTGACACTATCTATTCTACATTCCCATCTTGTTTCGCACAGAGGTTTTATAGACAGATTGGAAACATGCTTTCTGAATAATGACCATCTCTTTGTAGATGCTGAAAAGTTAGTGTACACGCGTTGTATAGTTCCAAAAAAGATCAGGGTAACGCATCAGGGTAAGTTTTGACCATGTCTGCTAATTAATTGCCATGTAATTATGACACGCACATGGAGTAAAAAATGCTCTGCTGTTAATATTTAAAAGCCATTTTTGAACTCCAGAATGGACGCCGTTCATGTTCACACCATTATAACATTTAATTCAAGCTTCTCCAGCTCATTCACTAGTACATCGCATAAGTCCTGTCCAGTAGTACTTTCCACAGGAAGAAACTTAATAAAACGTTCATGTACAACCACAGGCTCTTTCACATTAACCCCATCTGATACATACCGGATAGTTCATGACATCTGCTCTTTGTGACTTATGTCTGAAGTACAATCCAATATCACTGAAAAAAACTTTGCATTCTTGACGTCTCGAAGGATAGCATTCACAACAGCATCAGTTACTACAGTAATGAGTTTGTTTTGAATCTTCTTTCCCAGGTAATGATCATGAATTTCTGCATTGGTAACACGTCGAATATGTTCCCCCATTACTGGATCAAACTTTGCGAGTAATACTACTAGACCCAGGAAATTCCCATTACTTGGCTCATCAACTTTTTAAATAGTCCCCCTGAAAGCTAAATTGCGCTCCGATAGAAATTGTACAATCGCAACTAGTCTTTGAAAAATTTGATTCCAACGTTTAGTCTCAGAATAAAGCAGCTCGTGGTGAATTTTGTCCATGCCTGTATTTTTTATTTACTTAGTCTTGCTCCAGCTTCACAGCAACTAGTCATGGCGTCTAAATGCCCTTGCGATTTTTCATGTTCTGCTAGCCGTGTGGTACAGTTTTGCCACTTATTAAATCCTTCATTAAAAAAGGAGCTTTTTAGTTTTCCCAGTAGGCGACAGTAGAAACAATAGATCGTGTCTGCTAACACAGAATATATCAGCCAAGGACGCAAAATACTTTCACCATTACTCAGCTTTCGTTTGCAATGCACTTTAGAGAAATGCCTACCAACCTTATTTTTCGAAAAATTCTCCAAAGTAATCTCAGGTGGACCTTTTTGAAACAAATAGTAAATACAAGATCTTTCCATTTCTTCTGGCCACATGGCAGGATCAACCAGATTTCTCAATGGATCGACCACATTTTGCTCATTACCCATAACTAAATGTTGATCAGTTGTTAAAGTTACATCATTGTCTTCTTCTCTTACGACATTCACCACTGCAGTTTTTGTATTCTTCATAGAATCTGTTTCGGCTGTCTCACTAGAAGTGGTCATGTTCTTATTTTCGGGTTTTGATCTTTTTAAAAACTTATGTAGGGCGACCTTCTGGTTATTAGCTGAAGCCTCACTTGCTTCCTTCTTCTTTTTCTTTTCCCAGCCAGATACATATTTTCTACCAAAGTCTCTTGACCTTTTAGGTAATTTTCTATCCATCTCACACCAAAAACCTGCAAAATATAGCAGAATAAACAAATGAAAAATGAACAAAATAAAGTATTTACCGATTTATTACGTTGTTATTGTATTTGATTACGTGATTTAACGTTTGAACGACCATTTGCATTTGATTATGTCACGTTTGCATTTGATTACGAGTAAATAAAAAAAAATTAAATACCTTAAGTCTACCACTTTAGGGAAACTTGGGGTAAGATGAACCACTTTTAAAAATTCCTTTGTCAAATCCACATTATTTGCTTTTTACCAGTAATTTTCAGCCAAATTATTGTTACTGACCTGCATATACATGCATTTGTCGCTTAGGGATGAATCGGTACATTTTGAGAACGTGTTTGTGAATTTTTTTAAAAAATATTTCCCCTACTACGGGTAAGATGAAACAATTGTTTGGGTTGATGAATCACATTATTTTGTTTTGTAAAACTATCTTAAACATTTGAAATGAGAGACTATTCATAAAACAAATTGTATAAAGATACAAGTTGACGTGCCGATGATTATATGGCTGACTGTTAACATAGGGTGGGTTATCAATGTACATGATCTTCGAATTTTATACAACGCTTGCTTCTGAGGAACAAGCTTTACTCACCGGTGAAAAAATCTTCGTCTGGCAGAAAAGAGAAAATTTAAACTGCACTGCCGTTAAATTTCAAACTATTTATCCGCCATTACAATCATCATCTCCATAAATAGCTCCTACTATTTGATTGGTTTCACTGAGCTCAGCCATCATAAGGTTAAGAACGGTGTCTGTTTCATCTCACCCCAAGTTCCCCTAAATGACGATTTTAGAGATAAAGCACCCCAGTAGCTTCAATTGTTTTTCAATTTTATTTACTAGCAGTAATCACAGTCCTCACCACAGGCAATTGTGCATCCGGACCGTTCAGAAAGCAATGGCAACCTACTGAACGTATTTATATTGCCTAGAAAATCACCACAGCCAACAAATGCTGGGTTGATAGCTACGTCCTGGATAGGATATGCTACCAATTAATTAATCACTTGAAACAACGACGTAATAGATTAAAAAAACACTGTAAAAACATACAAACAGAATGAACACGCTGACCTATACATGATTATAAGTTATAATGGTTTAATTTAATAATTTACACCTAGAATTAGCGCGGGGACCTATGAAAGTGCGGGGCCCATTGCGGCCGCATAGGATGCATTGGCCTAAGGCCGGCTCTGATGCGGTGTTCTTCACATTCAGTGGTCCCTGGTTTCTTAGGTAAGACTATAAATATGGACCTCATGAAATCATCGGGTATGTATCCACTATTATATATGTTATTCAGCAATTTTGTAATTATTTAAACTCCAAAGTCACCTAAAGCTGCTCTAATATGATAGAGCTGGTCCTGGGGATTTGCCATATTTCATGTGTCTTAGGACCTCCATTACTTCTGTTGCGAGTATTAATGGACCCTCGCCATTATCTAGTATGTTTATTTCTGGTCTATTCTCATCATAAAGCTCTTTGATATATTCTGACTATCTCTGTACTATGTGATTTTTTCCCCATTAATACCTGCCCTGTCTTAAATTTTAGACACCCTGTAACTTTTTGCGTTCTTTTCCCTACTATCACATCAATTTGTTTATGTAGTTTGTAATGTTGTCTCTTGGTTGTAACGTGATTCTATTTCCGTTCATTTCTTGTTCAGCCAGCTTTCTTTTGCTATTTGCATTTTTCTCTTATCTCCTTATGTATTTTCTGATATTTCTCTATCTTGTGTTTATTTTTCTTCTGATGCTTATCAATTCTAAATTCTAATATTCCTTCAGTCATCCATTCTGTTTTGATGTATATTTTACTTTTGGTATTATCTCTATAAATGTTTGATTTATCGAATGTTTTAGCATGTCCCATTGATCTACGCTACTCTGAATCTTTGCAATTTCTATTCTGTACAATTATGTTGTATCTTTCCTTGTAAGTAACTCAAATTTCGTTCTGGCGTACCAACGGAATCCGAACGAATCTAGTTTATGTATAAATAACTTTATTACTCAAATAGAAACGACATCGCTGTCTAGTCGTTGCCGCAGCCTGGCAGTTATGAAGTACTGTTCTAAGGGATGTAACTCTTTAAAAAATATGTGCTTATTTTGTTTTCAATGGTTATTCATCACCAGAGTGTGGCGCATGATCTAGAAATTAAAGCCTAGGTCTCACACCCGTGATTCCCGATACAAACTGTTTTTTTTTCTGTCGGAGTGTAAATTAAAAACTCACCCTGAACACGACATGGGACAGCAAAGGCATGTTGCTTTTATCACACACGCCACTCGAATTCTCCCTGATCTAATGCTGATCCAATGGCCCATGTCATGTGACCCAATCGCGTCTTCATCAACTACAGTATACACGAAATCTTTTCTAAATTTTGTAATTTTTAGCTTTAATTTGATATCGCCAGCTTGTTGCCGGGGCACAAAATAAAAGCAAAGAACCGCATCAATGTAATTCTCCATGCGTGTTTTAAAATGCGATTAATGAGATTGTTATATGTAGTGTTTGAGTGTCCAATCTCTTTAAAGTTATCAAAATTCATGCTTAAGAAGGACGTGTGGAACCGACATATGAAAGAGATTACATAATTAATATTTCACATCTCTTTTATTGCAACCCCATCTTACACTAGCTCGCTCCCAAAAATAACCAAATGTTTTAATATTTTTTAACATAATATTGTTACGTGTGACATCTGTTGTTTTGTTTGTGAAATTCATTATTCTTGTCCCTTATTTCTTAAAATTATGTTTGAGTTGTATATTCAAAGGCTTGTTCCTGTATTTAAGGTTTATCCATCTACCTATATATTCGATAAACCTTTTATTGCTTTTCAGCGTCAGGGGTAGAAGAGTTTTCTGGAGATGGCCCTCGTGTGTGCTGGGTATATTGTGGAATTTGTCGCCTCTTTTATTTCGGTGGTCCATCAATTTCGTGGTCGGCCTCTAGGTCTGCCTTTACTGTATCTGTGTAGCATAGCTTGCTGTGGTATGCTGACTAGTGGTAGTCTGCTGATGTGTGCATACCATGTGATCTATTTGCTATTAATATATTCCAAGATTGAGGCGGTGCCGGTTCTTTGTATAATGTCGTCATTTCTCACTCTATCTATTAGCGCTATTCCTAGGATTCTTTATTATTAATTCCCTTAGAAATTATATATAGCCAATACTGACGTATGGAAGTGAATCTATGACACAGCAGAATAGTGAAAAATTGTATTGAGGTAGTAGAGATGTGATTTAATAGAAGAATAGTAAGAAGACCATGGACAGATAAAAAGCGTAATGAAGAAATCTTGAAAGAAGTTAATTAAAAAAGACAGATGTTTCAAATCAATAAACCCATAACCCTTCAGGGTCGTAGGGGTACCACATTGGATGCTTCAGCATGATGAATGGACACAAGCTTGAAGAGGTGAATACCTTCAAATACCTCGGATCCAGTATATGCAGCGATGGTAAATGCAAAGCAGAACTAAAAATAAGGCTGGAGATGGCTTTAGCGTCATTGTCAAGGCTAACTGTGATTTGGAAAAGCAACATCAGTGTTGGAGTGAAAATCAAACTGTATAGGTCGCTGGTGCTTTCTGTTGTGTTGTATGGTTGTGAGAGTTGGACACTCACTGCGGACATGGAGAGAAGATTACAGGCTTTCGAGTATAAATGCTACAGAAGAATTCTACGAATTTCCTATAGGGAACATAAGACCAATGTGTACGTAAGAAATAAAGTAGAGATGTGTGCAGGTGTCCAGGAGCCATTGCTTTCAATAGTGAAACGACGAAAACTAGCATGGTTCGGACATGTATGCAGGCACGATTCCTTGTCAAAAACAATACTGCAGGGAACTGTCGAGGGTGGAAGAAGCAGAGGAGGACAGATGTTTACCCGCATCAGAAAGAGACAGTCCAAATTATGAGAAGAACAAAGATGGAACACGGCGTGACAACAGGCGAGTTTAAGAGCAAGTGGGTAGACCAAGAGAGAAGATGCTTGACAACCTGATATTGTGGCATGAAAGAACCTCGGAAATGATTGACAGCACACAAAATAAAAGTTCTGGAGAAAGACATGATTACAACCACATTGCGTAGGATCTTAAGACGAAGTTTTGGAGCTTGTTGAATTCATTCCAGTTTTTCATTCGAAGACGAATGTGTCGGGCTATTGACGCAAATAAAACGGCGACACAACGCATTTCCATTCTATGGACTACATCCTGTTGGATATCTAGTAGGAGCATTATCCTGCAACAAGAGAGATCCAGCGGGAGTTTGAGAATGTGACCTGCAACAAGAGAGATCCAGCGGGAGTTTGAGAATGAACGCTGAAGAAAAAGAAGATTCCAGTTTATACAAAGTATTTTTGTTAATGTTTAAACATTTGCTTTTCGGATTCATAATTTTTTAGTTTTAGTTACTGTCAAGATTCACCAACGCAAATTTGTTGTTTCTTAGTTGAAGGGTTAGTCTTGCTGCTCGGAGACAAGTTCCTTACAGTCTTGGATGATGGTCCGTTCTGTTATATTAGAGCGTAGTGTGTGGTTATGTGTGCAGTCCAGTGGGACTGTGTTGATTCGACCTGACCCTTGGTCCCAAGAAGGGATATTTCATCTTGATATTTCTCAGTGCTGAGAATGACGTTTCTTTAATATTGTTGAAGTCATAGATATCAGGCCGAGAGGACCTCCACCTATCATGCAACCCACCCATTTAGCATGTCTGCACAGCAAATCTTTACTTACTGTGTATACAAGTAAATTTAAGTAGGAAGCCAGAGGACAATTACAAAAATTCTTGAGACTAATAGGAATTGAACCAGTCCGTTCAACGGCACCACATCGCATAGCAACAATTGCACACAAGTTCTTCCGTACTTGACTTAACCGCATCTCCAAAAAATAAGATGCGATTTCGTCAAGCCATTCAAACCGTGCACACAAAGTCTAATATGGATATTTCAATATTAGTACGGGATGTTTGTTGTAGTTGTAATAGTCCTTGTCTCGATCGGTCCGTTCGGGTGACTTTGTGTGCACGGTTTGAATGGCATGACGAAATCGCTTTTTTGGAGATGCGGTTAAGTCAAGTACGGAAGAACGCGTGTGCAATTGTTGCTAGGCGATTTGGTGCCATTGAACGGACTTGTTCAATTCCCATTAGTCTCAAGAATACTTACTATGTAGACATGTTAAACTGCGAACGACAAGAAGAAGAAGATTATTAGATGGATCACACAAGGTCCACTTAACCTTTAAAAAAAACATAATATCACTTGCAATCATTCATATAATATTTCAAATACAAAGATAACAAACACAACTTTTCTTTTAAATGACTTCTTTTATTTGCTAAAATTTCAAGATGTACTATAGTTCTAAAATTGTCCTGCACGTCAGGTATCAAATGATATTCTAAGCTAGAAACTCTGTCAATGTCCCATCCTGGATATCCCTGCTTTTGGATATCCTGGAAATTAAATGTTACGTTAAGGGGAGGGGGGACATTACGTTGAGGTAAACTGAACAACGACTAGTGGAGTAAGTTGGTCATCTAATGTTGATGTAAGCTGGACACACAATGTTAGTGTAAGCTGGAATATGTCAGTGTTACGTTGGACACACAATGTTAGTGTAAGCTGGAATATGTCAGTGTTAAGTTGGACACACAATGTTAGTGTAAGCTGGAATATGTCAGTGTTAAGTTGGACATACAATGTTAGTGTAAGCTGGAATATGTCAGTGTTACGTTGGACATACAATGTTGATGTAAGCTGGAATATGTCAGTGTTAAGTTGGACATACAATGTTAGTGTAAGCTGGAATATGTCAGTGTTAAGTTGGACATACAATGTTGATGTAAGCTGGAATATGTCAGTGTTAAGTTGGACATACAATGTTGATGTAAGCTGGAATATGTCAGTGTTAAGTTGGACATACAATGTTGATGTAAGCTGGAATATGTCAGTGTTAAGTTGGACATACAATGTTGATGTAAGCTGGAATATGTCAGTGTTAAGTTGGACATACAATGTTAGTGTAAGCTGGAATATGTCAGTGTTACGTTGGACATACAATGTTGATGTAAGCTGGAATATGTCAGTGTTAAGTTGGACATACAATGTTGATGTAAGCTGGAATATGTCAGTGTTAAGTTGGACATACAATGTTAGTGTAAGCTGGAATATGTCAGTGTTAAGTTGGACATACAATGTTAGTGTAAGCTGGAATATGTCAGTGTTACGTTGGACACACACAATGTTAGTGTAAGATGTATATTCAATGTTTGAGTAAGATTGACATCAAATGTGTGGGTAAGTTGTATATCCAATTTTGCTGTAAGATTTAACTTCACTGCTGTAAGGTGAACATTCACTGTTGGGTTAAGATGAACATTATTATTGATAAGAAATAATAATTGAACATTCACTGTTGAGGAAGATGAAAAAATCAATGCTGGAATAAGATGAATATCTGAAGCTGAAATCCACTGCTGAGGGTAACATGGACATTAACTGCTCAGGGTAACATGGACATTCACTGCTGATGGTAACATGGACATTAACTGCTCAGGGTAACATGGACATTCACTGCTGAGGGTAACATGAACTTCAACTGTTTGGGGTCACTTGAATTATACAAGTCTTGTTAAGTTTCCAAAAAAAATTATGCAATGATGAGCTGTAGACAGCTGATGAGTGGAGGGGTATGATGAGTGTAGTGGTATGATGAGTAGAGGGGTAAGATTGAAAAAAAATGATGACTATTACAATTTTCTTTTTTTTTCGATACATTGAAGATCAGTTTGATCAGACTGGATGTAAAGTGTGTAGGTAAACTGGAGCTACAATGATGAGATCAATATAATATCCTTATGGTTTATTCAACTGGAAATTACGTTGTTATGGTCAGAGTGAAATAAAATTGTATGGAAAATTGAACATTCCAAATTGAGTGAAGATAGACGTTGATTTATGGTGTCATCCATCCATATGTTGAACTATGTTGTCACTCACATGTGTTGAATTTTGTCATCCGTATATGTTGAATTATGTTGTCATTCACATATGTTGAATTATGTGAAATACCAGTTGTCGCTCTGTTGAAAAGAAAAACTGGATCAGATATAACATTCTAACCCTTATTCTTATTCATAATAATAAAAAAATTATTGCATTAAAATGCTATAATGTAAAAATTATTACTATGAGATATTGTAATATGAACAATATTGCTATTAGATAATGTAATATGGAAAATAATTACTATATTAGATAATGTAATATGGAAATTATTACTATCAGATATTGTAATATGAAAATATCTATTTTCTGATCTCACTGATGCAAATATTTCGTTTCCAAACATTTTATTATGTGACCATTGATTTATCAAATATGCGCATTATGGTGCACTCTCATCCTTTATGATTTGTACATATGTTTAGGTGCAAAGATTTCCATATATTTCTAGCCAAGGATATGTACTGAGCCTCATTCCCTGTGGTTTAATTTTCAGCCATGTCTTTCATTTTTTCTCATCTCCATGTGTTTATAGGTTTTCTCTGTTTTGTTTTGTTTTTCGCTGCGTTCTGCACGCCATTTAATTTTCACTATTTAAGTCCATTTTCTCTCTTTAAAATTTATTGTTAGTAGATGACATATCTTGGTCAGTTCGTCCCATCTTCATTTCTTTCTTGTCCTGCCATCTAATGGTTAATATTCCCATTTCTTTCTTGCCCTGCCGTCTAATGGTTAATATTCCCATTTCTTTCTTGTCCTGCCATCTAATGGTTAATATTCCCATTTCTTTCTTGCCCTGCCGTCTAATGGTTAATATTCCCATTTCTTTCTTGTCCTGCCATCTAATGGTTAATATTCCCATTTCTTTCTTGCCCTGCCGTCTAATGGTTAATATTCCCATTTCTTTCTTGTCCTGCCATCTAATGGTTAATATTCCCATTTCTTTCGTGTCCTGCCGTCTAATGGTTAATATTCCCATTTCTTTCGTGTCCTGCCGTCTAATGGTTAATATTCCCATTTCTTTCTTGTCCTGTCGTCTAATTGTTAATATTCTCAATACATTCTTTCCTGTCGTCTATAGTCTTTCCCCAGGTGGTTTGTTATCCACTCTTGCCATTAAATGTAGGGATGATTGGAGCGCGAGCTTGCGTTCTAAAGCCAGATGTGGGGCCTCGGCTGTGCTATGACCGTGTTTGTTCAGAATGTCCCTGACGTTTTCTATCCATCTTTTCTGTGGTCTTCCTCTGGCTCTGTACCCTGATTTCATTTGGGTATATGCCTGCTATCTAATGTTCATATTTAAGCGGTTAATAACAAATATCTCTATGTTTCTCTAAATATAGATATTAGAAGATGATATAGATCTTCATATAGACAATAGATTATTCAGATTAGCAGATCACTAATCTGTTAAAACAAGAGAATAAACACTGGATCAGATGTACATCTTAAGTCATTATTGTTGTCATTACTTCTCTATCTAGCTCTCTCAATCTTGAGTGATTTTAAGTCATTATTGTTGTCATTACTTCTCTATCTAGCTCTCTCAATCTTGAGTGATTTTAAGTCATTATTGTTGTCATTACTTCTCTATCTAGCTCTCTCAATCTTGAGTGATTTTAAACATTATTGTTGTCATTACTTCTCTAGCTCTCTCAATCTTGAGTGATTTTAAACATTATTGTTGTCATTACTTCTCTAGCTCTCTCAATCTTGAGTGATTTTAAACATTATTGTTGTCATTACTTCTCTAGCTCTCTCAATCTTGAGTGATTTTAAACATTATTGTTGTCATTACTTCTCTAGCTCTCTCAATCTTGAGTGATTTTAAACATTATTGTTGTCATTACTTCTCTATCTAGCTCTCTCAATCTTGAGTGATTTGAAACATTATTGTTGTCATTACTTCTCTAGCTCTCTCAATCTTGAGTGATTTTAAACATTATTGTTGTCATTACTTCTCTAGCTCTCTCAATCTTGAGTGATTTTAAACATTATTGTTGTCATTACTTCTCTAGCTCTCTCAATCTTGAGTGATTTTAAACATTATTGTTGTCATTACTTCTCTATCTAGCTCTCTCAATCTTGAGTGATTTGAAACATTATTGTTGTCATTACTTCTCTAGCTCTCTCAATCTTGAGTGATTTTAAACATTATTGTTGTCATTACTTCTCTAGCTCTCTCAATCTTGAGTGATTTTAAACATTATTGTTGTCATTACTTCTCTAGCTCTCTCAATCTTGAGTGATTTTAAACATTATTGTTGTCATTACTTCTCTAGCTCTCTCAATCTTGAGTGATTTTAAACATTATTGTTGACATTACTTCTCTATCTAGCTCTCTCAATCTTGAGTGATTTTAAGTCATTATTGTTGTCATTACTTCTCTATCTAGCTCTCTCAATCTTGAGTGATTTTAAGTCATTATTGTTGTCATTACTTCTCTAGCTCTCCTTGAGTGATTTTAAACATTATGATCAACATGTCAAGTGCAATACCTGATAAGCTTGAAATGTGACATCCTGTTGTGACTGTTCTTGGTGGAGATCTGTCATCTCATCTTCGCTATCTATCATGATGTCTGTTGGGTCATTGAGGGTGGAAAGACCAAGACGTTCTCGAAGCACCGACAGTAAAAACTCTTCTGTTTCATTCAGGTAGTCTACATTTGAGCTATGAACGGCAGTAGATGAAACAGGTAGAGATGTTGGATCTGTTTCCGGAGTTCTCAGATAATTATCATAGCTGGATTGAACCATAGCAGAAACGGTACAATCAGGTTGAAGCATCTGAGAATCAGCATTCTCATGTTGCATCGAATAGGTATCGTTATGCGGTAGTAAAACAGAATGATCAGTGCCAGGCGATGTCAAACCATGATGTGCATTTGAAGGTAGTATGAAGTCAGGTTGAACTCCGGCATATGGCATCAATTCAACTAGATTACGTTCATATGCCAAGCAAGAGAAATGAGTATTATCATGTGACATGAAGATGGGCTGAGAAATAGCTTGTGATATCAAGTCAGTTTGAACACTAACATTTGACATCAAATCACAGTCAACACTATCACGTGGCATCAACTCAACTTGAGCACTAGGCATCAAACCAGGATAATCGCTGTTACCATATTCCACTTCAGAACGAAGACTGCTATTGAAAACATTTTCTTGAGCACCTGCAGAAAATCTTATTGCTAAAGAAGTAAGACTTTTTGCGATAGGGTTCTCGTTGAGTTGATCACCAATATTCTGAATGGATTTAGTTGATATAGACTCTGCACAGCCAACACCAGTATTGATAATATATTCATTTTCAGAGAGAGGCGAATTGTTTGACTCCAGTCGAGTAAGTTCGTTGGCAATGGGATTCAGATTGACTTGATCATCAGAGTTCTGGCTCAAACTAACTAATAAAAACTTTTCAGAATCATCACTTTCAGATGAATGTGAGCCCATTCTGCCTTCCCATGGAATGAGTGTTTTGAAACTAGGGTTTAATGAGACTTGATTATCAGTGTGCTGGTTGGAACCTGTTGGCATATTTGATGTAGATTCATCACTTTCAAACACAAATTCGAGAGCAGTAGTCTCAGTATGGCTAATTCTCATAATCTCTTTCTTGGTATTTTCATTAAAGCTAGCCAGTAAGATCTCTTTAATTTCGCTCCACTCGGCTGAGCTTTCACTTGCACTAGGCGAAACAGGCAGAGATGATAGATTTGTTGTAGAAATTCTCACAGAAGCATCACTTTCAGAAATATGTGAACACATGCAACCTTCCCATATACGGAATTCTTTGGTGTGAATCTTTCGATTGGTCTGATAACAAGCTGAAACATTTGATTCAGAGTCACCTCTTTCAAATGAATGTGACCACCGACTGCCTTCCCATGGAGTGAATTCTTTGATACGAGGGTTTAAACTGGTCTGATTATCAGAGCTCTGGTTGGATCTAGTTGTCACATTTAATGCATAATTTGCACTTTTTTGTAAACATGAATACATACTGTCTTCCCGTGGAGTTAATTCGGTAACGTCATGAACTAGATTGATCTGAGGATCGGAACTCTGGTTCAATGAAGCTGACACATTTGTTGCAGGATCATTATCTTCAAATGAATGTGAATATTCACTGTCTTCCAATAACGTGACTATTTTAGCATCGGGGTTCATTTTGATGCGGCTATCAGAGTTTTTGTTAAACAAAACTGAAGCAGGTTGAGATGCTACTTCTGTGACTTGATTTCTGACAGAACTGTCACTGCTGGACTGAATCAACACGGAATTATAACCATTGGGAAATATTATTCCAGAATCAGCACTGTCAGACTGCATCACAGCAGAATGTTTACTGTCAGACTGCATCACAGCAGAATGTGTAATGTCAATCAGGGTAAAATCAGGATTAACAGTGACAGGCGATATAAAGTCAGTATGAACACACGAAGGAGACATCAAATCAGGTCGAGTACTGGCATGTTTTATGGAGGAAGGGTGAGCAATGTCAAGTAGCAATAAATCCTGTTGAGCATTTGCTGATGACATCAAGTCAGGTTGAGCAATGTTTTTTGATATCAAAGTATTATCAGAGCATGGATGTGGTTTTAAGCCTAGTTGTTCACTAGAGCATGGCATCAGTTCAAGTTGTTCACTAGAATGTGGCATCACGTCAAATTGTTCACTAGAGCATGGCATCAGTTCAAGTTGTTCACTGGGATGCAACACAAAATCAAGTTGTTCAATGGAGCAGGACATCAGATCACGTTGTTCAATGGAGTGTGGTATCAACTGAAGCAGTTCACTGGAGTATGACATGAAATCAAGTTGTTCACTGGTGTGTGACATCACGCCAGGTTGTTCACTGGGATGCAACACCAAATCAAGTTGTTCAATGGAGTATGACATCAGATCAAGTTGTTCACTGGAATGTGACAAATCCGGCTGTTCACTGGAGTGTGACATCAAATCCCGTTGTTCACTGCTGTCTGAAATCAAATCAGGTTCAGCAATAGGCATCAAGTCAGGATTACATCTTATAATATAATCCAGTGTTACAATAAAACTGCCTGAGATAACACTTTGAAGTGTACGGATATAACAAGATAATGCCAAACAAGTAATCTCCTTTGCAAGAGGCATCTGGTTGAGTTGATCATACATAATCTGGATAGAAGTAGATAACATTGATTCGGCAGAGTCCGCGCCGACATTGCTGATATATTCACTTTCAGACAGAAGTAAGGAATTGTACGCTGTCGATGGAGTGAATTCTTTAGCAAGTGGATTCAGATTGATCCGATTATCAGCACTCTTGCCGGAATTCTGTAACAAATTTGATGTACAATCAACAATTTCAGATGTAATTGAACATATGCCCCTTTCACTTGTAAGAAATTCTTCTGGGTGGCTGTTTAGATTGGTGTGATTGACCTGGCTGGAACTTGCTGACACAATTAACGTAGAATCAATAATTTCAGATGAAAGAGGATTTATAATGCCTTCCCATTCAGTAAATTTGTTGGCACTAGGGTTTAAATTTATCTCAATATCAGAGCTCTGACTGGAATCAGGTGACGGAGAATCATTAATTTCAGACCTACTGCCTTCCCGTGGATTAAATTCTTTGGCACGAGGATTTAGATTGTCCTGTTTATTGTAGCTCTGGCTGGAATTATTTGAGATATTTGAAACAGAATGGACAATTTCTTGTGAATTCGAATACATATAACCTTCCAATGGAGCCAATTTCCTGGCATTAGGGTCAAGGCTAATCTGATCATCAGAACTGTTTTTTAATGCAGCTAGCACATTTGATGCGCAATAATCATCTTCAAGTGAACTTGCACATCCTCTGACTTCCAACAGAATGGCGTCTTCCTCACAAGGGTTTAGATCAATGTGATTATTAGAGCCTTGGCGGGAACAAGTCGAAACATGTGTAACAGTTAATACAGTTGGCTCTGATGCATCATTTCTCACAGAACTACCCCTGCTGGACAGAATCGCTCCAGGACAAATACCATCGAGCATCATCCCCGCAGAATCAACATAGTCAAGCTGCATCACTGCAGAATATGTACTGCCATTGGGCATCAAAGCAGGATTAGCAGTGACATGCGATGCCGAGTCAGTATGAGTGCTTTTTGAAGAAAACATCAAGTTAGTTTGTGCATTCATAGACGGCATAGTGTTAGGTTGAGCACTGGCATGTGTCATCAAGGAATGCTGAGCAATGTCATGTGACATAAAATTATGCTCAGAAATGTCAAGTAGCATTAAGTCATGATGAACATGTGCAAGTGGCATCAAATCAATTTGGGTAATGGCATTTGACGCCAAAGAGTAATCAGTTCTAGCTTGTTGCAGCAAGTCACGTTGTTCACTAGAGAAAGGCATCAAGTCAAGATGTTCACTTGAGTGTTGCATCAAGTTAGGTTGTTCACTTGAGTGTTTCATTAAGTCAAGTTGTTCACTTGAGTGTTTCATTAAGACAAGCTGTTCACTTGAGTGTTGCATCACGTTAGGTTGTTCACTTGAGGGTTGCATCAAGTCAAGTTGTTCACTGGAATGTGACAAGTCAATCTGCTCACTGCTGTCTGACATCAATCCAGGTTCAGAACTAGGCATCAAGTCAGGATAACATCTTATAATATTATCCAGTGTTACAAGAAAACTGCTTGAGATAACACTTTGAAGCACTCGGATACAACAAGATAATGCCAAAAATGTAATCTCCTTTGCAAGAGGCATCTGATTGAGTTGATCATAAATACTCTGGATAGAAGTAGATGATATTGATTCTGCAGAGTCAGCATCGGTATTGATAAGATTATATTCAGAAAAAAGTAAAGAATTGGTTGATGACAATGGAGTAAATTCTTTAGCCAGTGGATTCAAGTTGATCTGATCATCAGTTATTGAACACATACCGCCTTCACTTGTAGGAAATTCTACAGCTTGACTGTTTAGGTTAGTGTGATTATCAGAGATGTGGCTGGAACTTGTTGAAAATGTTGATGAAGCATCAACAATTTCAGATAAATATGAACACCCACTGCCTTCCTGTGAAGTAAATTCTTTGGCACAAGGGTTTAAATTGATCTCAATATCCGAATTCTGGCTGGAACTAACTGACACATGTGATGCAGAATCAACAATTTCAGATAAACATGAACACCCACTGCCATCCTGTGGAGTAAATTCTTTGGCACAAGGGTTTAAATTGATCTCAATATCCGAATTCTGGCTGGAACTAACTGACACATGTGATGCAGAATCAACAATTTCAGATAAAAGTGAACTTCTACTGCCGTCATGTGGAGTAAATTCTTTGGCACAAGGGTTTAAACTGATCCCAATAACAGAACTCTGACTGGAACTAGCTGACACAGAATCAATCATTTCAGATGAAAGTGAACACTTACTTTCTTTCGATGGATTAAATTCTTTAGCGTGAGGATTTAGTTTGATATGATTATCAGAGTTCTGGCTAGAACTAGCTGATACGCTGCTGAAAGAGAGATAAATACATCTTTAGAATTATACAGCTGAAAAATTATAACTTTCTTCTGCAATTTGTTTATCTGCCATTCTTTATATTATCTAGCAATCTCTTTGCTCTATAGCATTTTTTGTGGTTCTATAAGTCTTTTTGTTCTCTATCATTTTTTTTCTTCATCAGTTGATCAAATTCTCAAACTCCGCTGCCTCTCTCTAGTAGCAGGAAAATGATCCTACTACATTTCCAGCAGGATCTAGTCCAGAGAATGGAAATGCGATGTTTCGCCGTTTTATTTGCGCCAATGGTCCAACACTTCCGTGTGATATTTTGTTTCTTTTGAAAAAAAGTTTTAAAATAGACTGATACGATCACAAATAAATATGTCATTTAAAGAACAACATTGAAATAACTCAATACACGCTAAAGGTAAAGACGTTTATGAAAAGGTACTGGAAATTGACAAGACCTACATTATGAAGAACAACAGAAAACATTGCAAGACAGATACATGGTGTGGAACAGCTTGTTGACGAAATGAGCAAGTAGAAACAGTTGGAAACAATTGTTAGAAACATAATTAACGTGCGATGAATAAAATATGGGGGGGGGGGGGGCGGACTGTATGCACTAGCTACTATTGATAGAACTTCACTTTCTTATCTTTCATTTTTGAATTGTGTGTCCATAAACCAAATATTGAAGTTAGAAATGTTGTGGCCACTTTCACATACGAGATAATTTAAATTACCATTCACAAGCCATGAGCTCAATTAAAGAGTGATAAGAAATTCCAAGGAAGACAAGAACTGACTTCAATAATTTTAGACCATTCACATTACCAAGACAAACTATAGTATCATGTTCTAATGGGAGGCAATTGCCATGACGTGTACAATAAATTAAATGTTGTTATTGAATAACAATAACGACATACAGAATATCTGCAATATATGTTACAGTACAAAATATTGAATAATATCTATCAGTATTGAATCATTCGCTGTAATTGTGCAGATGTTGGAGATTGGTTTCTTACATATAGCCATCACTACTGACTTCTAGCTATATAAGAGAAGACCTGTCCTTACTTTCCCTTCGTACTATATTGATTAGTTCTGGCAGGTCTATTATAATTTTAGCAATCAGAACAATCTATCTATCTATACGATGTGGCCCTTCTTTGCCTTGCGGCGTTAGGGGGTGGAAGAGTTCTCTGGAGATAGACTTACTGTGTGCTGTTTGTAAGCTTGCTCCTGTGGCTTCTTTGATCCATCTTTTACATGGTCTGCCTCTTGCTTTATAACCGTTATGTCTGTGTCATGGCCATTTGTGGCTTGATATCTGTTGGTAGTCTGGAAGTGTGAAAACCACTTGATCTGTTGTCTCTTGATGTGTTCCAATACTGGTATTGTTTTGGTTGTCTGTATGATGTTATCGTTTCTAATTCTATCTCTTAAAGACACTCCTATTCTTCGTAGACATGTCATTTCTGCTGTCACTATTTTTCTTTTGTTTTGTGCTGTCATTGTCCAGGTTTGACACTGGTAACATAGTGATGGAATAATAATAGTCTTGCATAATGCAACTTTAGTGTCTATGTATACAGTTTTTTTCCCTAAAAATACATGTCATAATCTCTCCTGAGCACTCCTCATATTCTATGCGTTTCGTCGCTGTCGATTTGCTAGATCTGTCACAGCGTTGTTTCAGGTTTTCTAAATGGTTACACTGTGTTCTAATCTATCACATTCAGATGTAGAAATCAGCTATTCCATCAGACATACACTGAAACTACTACCCAGTTAGAGGCTGGTCGAAACATGTCCAACGTGTCCGCCATCTTGACCGGGGACATCAGAACAATGTCGGCTGCGTATTTCAAGTTAATTATGTTATATCTACCCACTGATATTTCTAGAACATTATCATTCACTCACAATATATTTTCACTGTACACGGAAAACAATTATGATATTTTAAAAATATACATCCATGCTTTTGGTTACTCACTTGTATAGCTGATGGTACTAGCTTGAAGTTAATGAGTTTACCTATCGTTTGAGGAGGCACGGCTCTTTCAACCAGCAGACAACAAAGTCCAAATAGGTTATATCAAGACGCACTACCATACAATATTACATGTAACAAAGACCCTAAAATTATTATAATATATATATTTATATATGCTTGATTATTCTTAGATCGGTTCTTGTTTCTAATTAGTGCCTACCTACTCGTGTTTTATGGTTAAGTAATTTAAGTATCGCATCAATAATGAATTTAAATATTTATATTTTAGGGTTAGGATTAGTTATGTCTTACATAGCTAACCCTATCTATATTTATACTCTTGTGAAACTGGTTTGGAATTAGTGTCAATGTAATTACTTCCCTTGGATGTAGGCACTAATCTGAGACAAGAACCGTCACATATGTCTGTCAATGTTCTGATTTTTCTAGCATGAAGATGACTTCATTATGCTTAACCTTATCGAAAGTATTTGTGTGGTATAGAAAATAGAGATATCAATCTTTTTATTTTACTTCTAAAGACATCGCCATTAGTGCTCTTATGATTAAAGTAGCATTATTGTTATATATGCCGCCTACGAATCCGCATTGTTCATAATTTCAGGGTTTTTTCCCCATTAATTCGTTTTGACAAGTAACCACTTTTGTGCATATCATTCAATCATTTCGTGATAGATCCTTTCCAAAATCACACAGAGCTTCTAATTCTTCTTATATTAGATCTGGAGCTTTGTCGTTATGTATGTCTTCTTAATGCATCCTTTACTTCTGCTGCCGGTATTAGTAGCCCATATCATTGTCTTGTATGTTTATATAGCATGAAGTAGATAGTGTTAAATAAATATTTGATACAAATTTAATTTTCTTTCTTCAATATAAAAATGTCCACTTTGTTATATTTACTAATAAATAGGAGTTCTTAAGTAAGACAGGTTTCAGGGTAGTGATGTGCGAATATATTTGGCGAACTTAAACTGGTTAAAATTGAAATTGCATATGTCCAAATGAATACAGTTCATACTGGTTAAAGTTCCAATATTTAATAAGTTAAAATTAAATTAAATTTCACACCCAATATATGTGTTTGAATAACATTTTATAATTTTGTAAATCAACAATACAATAGTAATACTTACAGATTTGACAAGAAAGTATCCATATTGAATGAAAACAGACTTGGATAAAATGACAAACAAGCTGATATCAATAAAATATCGCAGAAGATCAAGTCATCCACTAAAGTCATAAACTTTAATGTGAAATAAATCACCAACACCTGTATAGTTTATTTAAAGATGGGCATCATTATCAGCCAAACGTTTTGTATTACCAGGTACAGGCTTGGACTTCCTATTGGAACATTTACTGAGCGCCCAATAGCTCCTCCCAATTTCTTACGTAATCGATAAAGCAAGTACGTTTTGCGAGTCCGGATTGGACTTTCTGTTGAAACATTTACTGACCACCCAATAGCTCCTCCCAATTTCGTTACGTATTCGGTCAAGCAAGTAAGTTTTGCCAGATACCGTAATGGACTTCCTTTTGAAATATTTACTGACCAACCAATAGCTCCTATTAAATTTTTGGTAATTGGTCATACAAGAAAGTCGGACACTGTTTAACAATGAACAGTCTGTCACACGTCAAAAAAAAAAAAAAAACAGTCGGTATACCAGGAGGGCAGATTTTCAAGTGAAGTTATAAATTATAATCTAGTGGCACAGGTCTCCATAAATTACAGCATCAATTGTAGATACTGTAACTCCTCCCTCTTGTCAACTATTTTCTCTGAGAATGGAACAATATACCCCCAGCTCAACCTCACCCCCAAATTAAGAGAAATAAAAATCAATTTTTGAAGGAAAAAAATGACAACTTGCAAAAATGAAAAATAAATAATTAAACATGATTTTATTTAATAAAAGTGGCTCAAAATGCCTCGAGGATTGACTTCATTGTACTTTGATTACTCCATATGTACTACATTACTCTCAGATAAGCGACACGTTGCCTCTCTCGAGAGCACCATCCATAGCACGTAACTCCATAGCTTAAAGCAATAAACCCCAAGGATATCCGAAAAAATGTCAATGTGTAAACAAGCATCTCGAGAGGTAATCACACCTTTCACCTCTTGTACACAATGCGAACGACTTAACCAATAAGAATACACATAAAGAGGCATTCTAATTGTATTCTCTTCTTCATCGTTAATTCTCAAACTCCCACTGAATATCTCTGTAGCTGACAATGGTCCAACTAAATTTCCAGCAGGATGTAGTCCAGAAAAATGGAAATGCGCTGTGTCGCATCCTTCTTCGGTGGTATGTGTATTCTATATAGAGATAATGTCCGTATGGTTCGGTATTAAAATAGCAAGCAACCTACAGCAGTCCATCCACCTTCCGCGCATACCACACAATGCGACTATAGACGTTCAGCATGCGGTGACTTGTCTAACTCCCATGCATCGGCTGCCATGAAGCCTGTTCAAGACCCTTGCTTGAACTACCAATAGGAGGGAATCAACACCTTTATCAGAAGTATACTTCACGAATGTAAAATAGTCACGGCACAGTCGCATGCGGAGTAATAGACTAGTCAGCATTTCATCCTACAGTGACAAGTCATCTGGTCTTGCAAGATCTCCCCATTACCAAGGAATGCTAGATAACATACATACCGTGCGAAAAGTAAAACTCTATCACCTAATGTCGGAAATAATAGTAACACATTCGTTCATTTTCCTTTAGCGCTGATGCTAGCGCATAGGACAGAAGTCAAGTTTCTCCAATTCTGTCTGTTCAAAGCTATTCTCTGCAGTTCTTGAATAGTATATTTAATTTACATTGTATTATTTTCTCTAAGTATTGTTCTTCTGAGTGTTTCCTATGGTCTACCCCTGGCCCTTCTGCTGCTGGTATCCATGCAAGAGATTGATGATGTATTCTGTTATTGTCTGATGTAAGACCAATGGTGTTTTCTAATAACATCTGTGATGTAGTTTTGATGTGTCTCTTCTCTGATTTTGTTCGTTTTATTTGAATTCGCTCCAGTGAGTGTTGGTTATTCTACGAAGGCATTGGTTTTCGAAACTCAATAGTTTCTTTTCTGAAGATAAAGAACTTTTCCAGCTCTCACGTTCATATGATAGCACTGGAATGCCGCAGGAATTAAATAAACACATTTTCGTGGGTGTACTGATTGACTTTGACCTCCAGTAATACATTACTACTCCATTTATTACCATCATCATCATATGTACCAACATCATCTTCATCATCATCTTATATAGCTATGCTGTAAAACATTGAGCTCTTAAAAAGTGCTGCTATCTGAAATAACATATATTTTTACATAAATCATAATTATATGTTAATTTTCATACCAAAGGAATACTCTCTTAAAACAGTCTAAATGGCGTCATCTTCCCACATCAGAAATACTTTCTTAGAACTGTCTAAATGGCGGCATCTTCCCAAGCCAGAAAGACTTTCTTAGAAGTGCCTAAATGGTATCATCTTCCCACATCAGAAATACTTTCTTAGAAGTGCCTAAATGGCATCATCTTCCCACATCAGAAATACTTTCTTAGAAGTGCCTAAATGGCATCATCTTCCCACATCAGAAGTACTTTCTTAGAACTGTATAAATGGCGTCATCTTCCCAAGTCAGAAATACTTTCGTAGAACTATCTACACAGCATTATCTTCCCACATCAGAAATACTTTCTTAGAATTGTCTTCTTCTTCTTCTGTGTTGAGAATGTGGTCATGCTATACCGTCAGACCTGTCGTCAAGACGAAGTCCACTGTCTTCTCCAGGTCAGAGCGGCTGCCCCATAGCTTTTGTCTCAAGTCTGTATCCTCTTGCCAGGTCTGCTGTCTCTGCTCTTTGTATGTTGGGCAGTCCTGAAGTATGTATTCTGGAGTCTGGGTTTCGGATCCACATGGACATTCATCTGTGTATGATATCCTTAATCGATAAAGGTGACCCAACAGTCTGCAGTGGCCTGTTCTAAGGCGAAATATTGTGGTCTGTTGATATCTTTGGATAGAAGAATTGTCTAAATGGTATCATCTTCCCACATCAGAAATACTTTCTTAGAAGTGTCTAAATGGTATCATCTTACCAAGACAGAAATACTATATTAGAACTATCTAAATCATAGGTTCCCAAAGTGTGTTTCCCCCCTCCCCCAGTGGGAGTTGAAACTGTCTAGTGGGGCGATAGTGAGTTAAGAAAGGGGGGGGGGAGCGTTCAGGCAGCATATGGGACGGTGGTTCCTCTGTAAAATATTATCTCATACAAATGTATCACTTCCACTATTTTGAAATAAACGAAGTATTCTATCTTATGAAATAGTTATGTCATCACTACTCTTGATGTTTCAGATGTGTTGACATCCCCGTATTAGCAAGGAACATCAAAAGTATCGAAAGATAATCCAAGCCTCCTGGATATTTTGTTTTGTAATTAATCTGATTATAACCATAAGTATAACTGATACTGCAGTCTTCTGTCTAATAACAAGTTACAGTGGAATCTCATTATAACAACTTGGTCTGGACCTAGAACATATTATGTAATAAAGGACATTCGCTATATACAGTATAAACAATAAAGATAATTGAGAATTTTGAAAAGTGTTGTTATGTAGGGAAATTTGTTATAAAAGGATGCAGTTTAGAGGGACTCCACTACATAAACAAGATCAACAGACTGTTTCACACCGTGTCCAGAATCAATTGGACTTGCCATTATTTCTCAAAAATAAACAATAAATGTTAGAGTAAAAACAATCAGCTTTAAAGACCAAAGACGGTTTTTTTGTGAAAATAGAAGTGAAAGTAATCTTATAAATACCAGTTGGTTAGGAATAATATTCATTATTTTTCGCGCGCTTTTCCAACACTCATCAGTCGAAAGAGTGAAATATAAGTCTAGTCATACAAAGTGTACATTAAATCTTTTATTTTGTGAATATTGTTGAATATTTTATTACTTCATTATGTCTGATTCTAAAAAGAAATTTCGACATTACAGTATTGAGTATTTGAAATATGGACTCCTTCAATCTCTTACGAACCAATTATTACCAATGTGCTTGACTTGTCATAACGTATTTTGAGACAGACAGAGGACGACAAGAGAGACAGAGGACGACAACGTGAGAAAATATTTTACAGTTTAACAACCTGCCATGGCATAGCGACAACAACGAGACTAATACATAGAACTAGTGATATAGAGTACTGTGGAGATTCATGATCGCATACGCCATCCAGCGCCGCACCTGATGATGATGATCCACATATAATGTACTGTTCTGAATCACGTGCTCGTATAATAGAAGATGCTATTACAGGTTATCCTGCAGTGAGTGAGCTAGACAAAACTAGATATAAGATAAACGTGACATAATATAAGATATAACATAAACGTGACATGATATAAGATATAACGTGATATTTCGTATGTATAGTAATGCTTTTAGGAAGGGTCCTGTCTGATGGTAATCTGGAAATATGTGAAAACCACTTAATCTGTTGTCTTCTGATGTAATCCAGGATTGGCATTGTGTTTGTTAGTCTTCTGATGTTTTCATTTCTGATTCTGTCTCATGTTGTTACTCCGAGGATTCTACGTAGTCAAGACATTTCTGTTGTAACAAGTTACCTTTTTGATTCTATTATTACTGTCCACGATTGACATAGTAATGGTATGATGATCGTTTTATATAGTGCAGTTTTTGTGTTTATGCACACATATTTGTTTTTGAAAATAGGAGACATCTGCCCCAAGATCCGGTATGTTGCATCTATGTTGGATTTGTTTTTGTCCATTCGATGATATGATGCTTTCAAGATAAGTTAATTCATTCACCTGTTTGAGTTGTTGGTCGATGATTAGAATAGTGGTGTGTCTTTCTGTGTTGTTTTTTTTTGCGATTGATACTACCTCGGTTTTTTTCTGTGTTTATCGTCATATTAAACTCCCCACATGTTGTGTGAAGCCTATTTAAATGTTGTTTTAGTTGTTCTTTTGTTGTTGTTATTATTGCTTGATCGTCTGCAAAAAAGGCATCCGCTCGGGAGGTTGTTTAGGTTTTCTTCTTTACTAGCAATTTTACATATGCAATAGATATATGTGATGAATAACAAGGGAGATAGAACACACCATTATCGCGCGTCAGAGTGTATGTGGAATATCCAAATTATATATTCCAAAATATCAAATTTAACAAAAAGTGCAGTTTTCCTCAAACTTTGATTCAATTTAACCTTTCTCCCCTAACATATGATATCAAACTTTGATTCAATTTAACCTTTCTCCCCTAACATATGATATCAAACTTTGATTCAATTTAACCTTTCTCCCCTAACATATGATATCAAACTTTGATTCAATTTAACCTTTCTCCCCTAACATATGATATCAAACTTTGATTCAATTTAACCTTTCTCCCCTAACATATGATATCAAACTTTGATTCAATTTAACCTTTCTCCCCTAACATATGATATCAAACTTTGATTCAATTTAACATTTCTCCCCTAACATATGATATCAAACTTTGATTCAATTTAACCTTTCTCCCCTAACATATGATATCAAACTTTGATTCAATTTAACCTTTCTCCCCTAACATATGATATCAAACTTTGATTCAATTTAACTTTTCTCCCCTAACATATGATATCAAACTTTGATCCAATTTAACTTTAATCCTTTAACATCTGAAGCTAAACGTTGATTCAATTTAACCTTCGTCCCCTACCATCTTATCCCAATATTTGTTTGCAGTTTAACCCATCTTCTAATTCAACCAACTCCAAAATTTGATATTCCATGTTACCCTCATGAATGCATGTCCAGCTTACCATAAATAGGATACTATTATTTCTTTGAAAGTGAGCTGTCATCTGACCTCAACAGCGAATGCTCATTTTGTTTACTGACAGTGAGTATTCATTTTACCCTAACACCAGATGTCCAGCTCACACTAGCTTTTGATTTTGATGTCTAGCTTACTCCACGGTGGTTCTCTAAATTGTCCCAACAGAGAATTTTCACCTTAAGCCAACATTTAATGTCCTGCATACTCAAATAATGGTTGTTCTGTTTACATCAGCAGAGATTGTCCAGCATACGCTAACATTACATTCCATCTTACTGTAACATTAAATGTCTAACATTTGATGTCCAATTTAAACTAACATTTGATGTCCAATTTAAACTAATATTTGATGTCCAACTTAAACTAACATTTGATGTCCCTCTTGCACAAACAGTGGATGTCCCTCTTACACAAACATTGGATGTCCAACTTACACAAACATTGGATGTCCAACTTACACTAACATTGGATGTCCAGCTTACACTGACATTGGATGTCCAGCTTACACTGACATTGGATGTCCAACTTACACAAACATTGGATAGTCATGTTGCAGCAACGTTGAATGTCAAAATTACACAAAATTCGAATGCTAACTTTACACAGACGTTGCACGTCCAACTTACACAAACATTTGATGTCAAAATTACACAATCAATGGATGTCCAACTTACATCATCAGTGAAGATCTAGCTTACACTAATATTGGATATTTGACGTACACATAAATTTACATCTGCTTAGTGAGCAGAGAATTTTAGAAATTCCATAAAATGTTACTGTTCAATTTTTGCAAATAAATAAATTGTTTATTAAAAAAAGAAATTTTAATTAAATTTATTTAATTTAAAATATTCAGTGAATGATTGTATATGTATTCATATCGTTGAGTGAATGATTGTATGTGTATTCATAACGTTGAGTGAATGTGTGAAGCCATATAATAATGGTTGCGTAATGTTGGATATTTTGGCTATTTGTAGGGAGTTATTCACTTCAGTTGGATACATCTTATACATAATAACAAATCTTTGAATATACAATTCGTTCATTGAATATCCATTTTATTTGTGTTATTATGAAATTGGACATTTACGAAACCTACAGAAAGTAAATTAATGTATTCAAAAATAAGTATTAACAAGAGGAAAAAATACTTTGCATAAAATGAAATGAAGTCAAATTTCGTAAACTATCAGAAACTATCAGAAAAACAAGATGATGTACGTAAATTGGATACGGCCTGAGAAATAACTAAAATATCATAAAGCAATCACGCAGATGGGAAACAACAAAGAAAAAGAAATCCAATCAAGGAGACAATGACAATAGAGGCTAAGATGGTTTCTGGAATGTAAAGAACCATGTATACAATTTTCACATATTACGAAGATGAAAAGATACTAACTCTTTATCCAAGAAATGAATAAAAACTTAGTGAAGAATTCTCTCGAACTTTTACATATATTACCTCAAATTATATTTATTTGCACCCACACTTGGAACTTGTAGTGAAAATGTGAAATCCCGTTGTCGTCTATAGTAGGCGTGTCTGAACCAGACATATTTATTTTTCGGCAAGTACGAGTGTCTTATCAAGACATATTTATTGTTCGGCAAGTACGAGTGTCTTATCAAGACATATTTATTGTTCGGCAAGTAAGAGTGTCTGAACCAGACATATTTATTGTCCGGCAAGTAAGAGTGTCTGAACCAGACATATTTATTGTCCGGCAAGTAAGAGTGTCTGAACCAGACATATTTATTGTCCGGCAAGTAAGAGTGTCTGAGCCAGACATATTTATTGTCCGGCAAGTACGAGTGTCTGAACAAGACATATTTATTATTCGGCAAGTAGACGTGTCTGAACCAGGCATATTTATTGTCCGACAAGTTGGCGTATCTACACATATAAACAGAGTATAGTACCATTTACCATGTTCTGTGTTTTATTTTACACGGTCTCAGTTGATATCGGTAAGAAACAAGTGAAAACTAAGAGGTAGCACCATATTTTTTTTCCAGTTATATATTAAAATTATAGCTAAACGTCAGTTTCCTCAGAGGTGTATCTCATATTCGACGTGTTTTTATTGTGATGTATTCAACATATCATGTTTGTGTAAATTATTACAGCGTATTATAAAGCAGCATTTACAGCTATAATATAACCAGTCTTTGAAAGTTAAATTCGTTTCATTAAAAAGTATAGCTATTCGATTGTACAAATATTTTCCACAAGAAGCGCGACGTGGTACTCTATTTCATAGTATTTCTAAGCTCTAAAAAAAACACAGCACGCCATGGGTATAAACTGCAATATACTATCAAGGTGGTTGCGAGAAAATAACCATAATTTTTTTTTTTAAAGAAACGAGAGGAAGAAGAAATGTTGTAGATAGTTTCGATGAAGAAATTATTAAGAGAGCAATTCATAAACTTTTGGATTGCTAAGAAGCAGTGGCAATAAAGACATTGAAAACATATCTAGAAAAAAACGACATTAACATTTCGAAAACTATATTATGGAGATCTGTAAGGGGTTCAGGATTTACATTTCGCAAATATACATGTGGCAGAAGCGTCATTTGTGAGAAACCTCATTTAGTAACTATCAGAAGTAAATATCAGAAGTAAGATTACCATGCTGAGAAAATGGTCATATGTTTAGAGAGTTGACAGTGAAGACTCTACTTCCCTCATTATATAGACTCTCCTGTCTGGTTATGGACAACGCTTCGTACCACAATGTTGTTGCATGTGAAGATAGATCCTTACAACCTCGTCTACTAAGGAAGACCATTAAAATATAGCTTAGAAAAGAAAATAATTTCATTTACTGAACTGCACTTGAAACCTGAGTTGCTGATGTATGTAAAGAATGCACACAGAGCGAAGACTTACAACATTGATAAAATTATAGAGGAGCATGGACATAGATATATATAGGACTACCACCGTATCATTCACATTTAAATCCAATAGAATTTGTTTGGGCTAAAACTAAAGGAGCCGCGGCAATAGAAATAAAACCTCCAAACTTAATGATGTTCAGAAAATGGCATATCCTATGCTCTCTGACATTAACACAGAGTTCTGGATTAAATGTGAGGACCATGTATTGAAAGTGGAAGAAGAATATTGGCAGAAAGATGGTTGGTTGCAGCGAATTTCCAACATCTCCTGTCTCTTGTCTTGGTGGTACACTCTGCTAGACTTTAATCTGTTCATCTTGTGATGTTGCTCTCCTACTTGTATCTCTGCCTATCTCTTGCTCGCCTCCCTTCGACTTTACCCTCAAGTAAGACCTTCAACAAGGTGTCATGTCGTTTAATGTATTCAAAATTTTTGATTTGTTTGATCTTAATTTCCTTTAATAATTATTTCGTCATATTAAGTGTTAGAATCTCCTTATTTGTTTTCTTCAGTTTCCATGTTCCCCCTATTCTTCTATATATCCACATCTCAATGGCGTCAGTTCTGTCTTCTAATTGTTTGTTTATTGTCCATGTTTCTGAGCTATACATTAATATAGAATAGATGTAGCATTTTATAATTCTGATTTTTGGATTGTTTTTAATTTGTTTAGATGTTAATATTTTCCTCATGTCATTGAAAGTACTTTTAGCTATTCCAATTCTTCTTTTAACTCCTGCATCAAATCTTCCATCATTTGTGATTATGTGTCCAAGATATTGATAATGTTCTAAGTGTAGTTTCTTTCCATGTATTTTTATTTTTAGCGCATGTTCTTTTGTGACGTTTTTGTAATCAATAGATAAAACACGTAATCAATAGGTAAATCACGTGCGTCGGAAACAGTCCAGATTTGCAAGTTTCTGGACGTGCCGACCTGACAAATGACAAGAATACCCGCTGAAATCAAAGGTGTTTATTAAGTCAATGCGACAATTAAAGGGTGTTTTCATTCAGCAAATGTTTCGACCATATTTTCCTGTTTGTCCAATTCCCCGAGGCACAGAATTTGGTAAAGTGACATCAACCGACCTGATTGAGGTATATTTATATTTACTTTACGAAGCAATGTGTCAAAATATTATTAGTTCATTCATGAATGGGGTTTCAAAGATACACAACTTTTGTTTTAAAGACATAGCTGCTTCTGAAAGCCATAGTTTTCATCTTGTGTTGTTTCAATTTACCACTTGAAGTTCTTCTTGATGTGTTCTAGCAATTCCGAAAGAGTATTCCAGAATAAAAATAACAATTGCATACAAATGTAACATAAATATAATTGAAACTTTCAAGATCTCTCATCTCGATTTATCTCAAAATCTCTCATACTCTCATCTCTTATTATCAATTATCTTATTATGTTAAGATAAAAATGATAAAACAAAACAAATTACAAACAAGATAAAAAATGAGAATTATAAAATGCTTCTTCTAATCTATATTAATGTGTGGCTCAGAAAGATGAACAGTAAACAAACAACTAGAAGACATAATTGATGCCTTCGTGATGTAGATATATAGGAGAATAACGAGGTCTTCATGGACAGAGAAGAAAATAAATCTTCTAACAACACTTCGTATGAAGAAAGAATTATTAAAGGAAATAAAGATCAAACAATTAAAATAATGTGGATATATTGAAAGGCACGATAACTTTTTGAAGACCTTACTTGATAGTAAAGTCGAGGGAAGACGAGCAAGGTGTATTCAAGGATACAAGTCGACGTTCACGAGATGGAAACGCTATAGTTTAGTAGTGTTATACCAAGACTCGAAACAGAGGATGATGGAGATCTGTTGTAGACAGACTTCGTTGCTGAGACGGCACTTAATGATGATGAAAAATTGCTATATCTTGGAATGTGATATTGTACATTGTCTTTAGAAGTTTGTATCTCCCTTTAAATTTTAATAATACTACCTGGTGTGTAAGTAGCCATACCTTCTACCATTCCCATTTCTGGTTTATGGACACCCACTGTAAAATGAAAAGATCAGAAAAGATAGTAAAAGTTGTCTTTTGGGTGGCCGACTTTTCTAATAGCTTTGATGAGGGTCCTATTTTCGTGGTATGGTTTTGGTTTTCTTTTTTGCTTTCTGTGTTGTTCCATCCCTTGCCAGCATGCCTGCCTTCTGATTTTCCAATATTCCATAGTAGAATCATATCCATAGTATTGCTACCTTTCTTCGGATGTTCAGTTCCTCAGTTCCCTTATGGGTTCCTTCAGCTCTGGCAGTATATCGTTGTCAATGGATTGTAGGAGAGACACTGAATGTGTAAGAAGAAACTGCAACTTTTGACATTGATGAGTTGTGTTTTTAATTATTTCTGCAGAATAGACGGAGCAGAAGATACCGGTTGGTGAACATACGGATCAAGTTTCTTTTTCTAGATACTTTATGTACACTCCAGCACCAGGGTTCCTGAGTGCTCTTGTTGCTGATTTATCAGTATATACTTGTATCCACGCTTCTCTGTGGTACATATCTTTAATCATGTTGCATGATATTGTTTTCTTTTGGAAATTATTCCTTTCTCTAGGGGTAAAAAAAAGGCGTTGCGATTGTGTGCTCCCCTTTCAGGCCCAAAATACATGAGTGAATAAACTGTATTAAATTTCTGATAAAAATTATCACATTTTATTACGCCGTAATTTGTGATCTTTAAACTTTAGATTTAAAAAATCGATGGTTTTTTTAATGTAATGTACAGAGACATAGTGGCATTGAAAGAGTATTATTAGAGGGACCGATGAAAGGAAGAAGAGACAAAGGTTGCCCACGACGTCCGTGAACAAGAGATACGCATGCATATGTCGCAGGAGGAGGCATAAAACTCAAGCATAACCGAGGACATTTCAAGAAATTTATAAGAAAGACAATGTTCTGGAAAGAAAATGTCACATAACAAAAGACAAGACGACGAATACAAACTCATGCATCATTTCCGGTATAATCGACTCACTTTCTAAAACTATTTTACAAGGAAAACATGAAGACGAAAAATGGATAAAGTAAATCGTGGTTTGTCAACATCAAGGAATGTTCTGAGCATGATGTTTCTACACTCATACGAAAGGACGGACGAGTTTGGGGTGCGATTTCTGCAATTTCCAACGTGGCACACCTACTTACGATATGACGAGTTCCTGGCCATTTTTTATATAAGTCTATACTTTTACTTTGAAGTTATCTGTAGCTAATCGCGATTCATAGTTTCATTATTAATATTTATTACAGACTAATTTTGCGAATTTCCTAAAGAGAGCATAACATAAATATCTACGTAAGTAATAAAAGCGAGAATGTATACATGTCCAAAAGAATCCATTACTTTCAATAGTGAAATGACGAAAACTGGCTTGGACATGCATGTCGACATGATTTCTTGTCAAAAATAACACTGCAGATAACCGTCGAAGATGGAGGAAGCAGAGGATGACAAATAAAGGATATGGACCCACAACATCAAAGACTGGACATTACAAGATGTTTTCCGCACTCTTAGCATTGTTCGTCACTTCAAAGTGAATTGATGAACAAATGGGCCATGGGAATCATAGGGAGGGAAATCTATAAATTTATGAACAGCCCAAATCCTAAAGACAACATCAACCTCCTGGAAAGGAAAGACCAGAGTATCATTTTCAGACCTGGCACAAAACATGTATAGGTTAACAGTCACACGAACAGACTACACCCACAACACACTCCAGTGTGTCAGCTGTGCACTCATCGCTATGAAACTGTTGATCACCACCCTTTTGAATGTTCAGAGTTAGATGACGTCAGGAAAATGCTTCTTCCTACAAGGACAGATAAATGCGACACCTTATAGAGAACAAAACAAGAGCTCACAAACACATGCATATATTACATAATGGCATTGGGTCAAAGTACGTGAGCCCATAGACCACTGTATCACCAAGCAACCACCGACCATCTGTGTACTGAAGCAACCAATGTACTACCCCTAGGACCCAGTTATGGGTTTATAGATTGAGATAGATTTATACTTATTATTATTTATATTTGTCATTATTTATGTTTGCACCTTGTGTTCCCAGGCCACGACAGAAGAGCAAAGAAATTAATAATCAATACATTTTATTGGTTATGATCTGACAATATCAGGGTTATGCTATAAGGGCTCAGTCTCCCGCAGTATATGTCAAAATGTATGCATCGTAATCGATGTAATAATAATATAATTTTCCCTATATCTTCTAAGATGAAAATAAAGAGGATTATGTATATTAATAGCTACTACATTAAGTACAAATTGTCCCATACAACACATTCCGTTGCCCGGCCAAATTCCTAATAATCTGATGGAGTTTGAGAAAACACGCGAAACAATATTCATGAACTTTTATTCACTCATGTTGTCTGATTAAACTGATCTCAACTCTGTGATACACTTTCTCTTTATCCACTATGAACCACTTTAAGTCTACATTTTATTTCAAGAAAACAAAATGTTTTATGTAAATTTGTCCTGTGTTCAACAATGGCTATGCATTATTAAAATCTGGTCATCATCATCAAGTGCCGTGTCCGCAACGAAAGTTTGCTGTTACAGGCCTCCAACATCCCATGTCTAATGTTTTGGTGGTGCACTATGCTAGACTTTAACCTGTTCATCTTGTGATGTTTCTCTATAACTTGTATCTCTGCCTATCTCTTGCTCGCCTCCCTTCGACATTACCCTCAAGTAAGGTCTTCAACAAGGTGTCATGTCGTTTAATGTGTTAAAAAATATTTGATTTGCTTGATCTTTATTTCCTTTAATAATTATTTCGTCATATTAAGTGTTTGAATCTCCTTATTTGTTTTCTTCGTTTTCCATGTTCTCCCTATTCTTCTATATATCCACATCTCAATGGCGTCAGTTCTGTCTTCTAATTGTTTGTTTATTGTCTATGTTTCTGAGCCATACATTAATATAGAATAGATGTAGCATTTTATAATTTTGATTTTTAGATTGTTTGTAATTTGTTTAGATGTTAATATTTTCCTCATGTCATTGAAAGTACTTTTAGCTATTTCTATTCTTCTTTTAACTCCTGCATCAAATCTTCCATCATTTGTGATTATGTGTCCAAGATATTGATAATGTTCTAAGTGTAGTTTCTTTCCATGTATTTTTATTTTTAGCACATGTTCTTTTGTGACGTTTTTGTAATCAATAGATAAAACACGTAATCAATAGGTAAATCACGTGCGTCGGAAAC
Organism: Meghimatium bilineatum; assembly: GCA_034231615.1. Taxonomy (NCBI): domain Eukaryota; kingdom Metazoa; phylum Mollusca; class Gastropoda; order Stylommatophora; family Philomycidae; genus Meghimatium; species Meghimatium bilineatum. The sequence continues at coordinate 57,642,404 of CM067304.1, forward strand.
AGTCCAGATTTGCAAGTTTCTGGACGTGCCGACCTGACAAATGACAAGAATACCCGCTGAAATCAAAGATGTTTATTAAGTCAATGCGACAATAAAAGGGTGCTTATATTCAGCAAATGTTTCAATCACATTGTCCCTCTTGTCCAATTCCCCGAGGCACACAATTTTTGAAACTGACACCAGCCTACCTGAATAAGAAATATTTATATATTTACTTTACTATACAATTTGTAAATAATATTGCTAGTTCAGTCATTAATGAGGTTTCAAAGATACAACGCTTTTGTTTTAAAGATATAGCTGCTTCAGATATCCATAGTTTTCTTCTTGTGTTGTTTCAATTTACCACTCGATGTTCTTCGTGATTTGTTCTATCAGTCACCCGAGAGTATTCCAGCAAAAAAATAACAATTGCATACAAGTGAAACATAAATATAATTGATACTTTCAAGATCTAGCATACTCTCATCTCTCATTATCAATTCTCTTATTATGTAATGATAAAAAAATGATAAAATAAAACAAATTACAAACAAGATAAAATTGAGAATTATAAAATGCTTCATCTAATCTATATTAATGTGTGTCTCAGAAAGATGAACAGTAAACAAACAACTAGAAGACATAATTGATGCCTTCGTGATATAGATATAGGGAGGTTTCTATATAGGGAGAATAGGGAGGACTTCATGGACAGATAAGAAAATAATTCTTCTGACAACACTTCGTATGAAGAAAGAATTATTAAAGGAAATAAAGATCAAACAATTAAAATAATGTGGATATATTGAAAGGCATGATAAGTTTTTGAATATCTTACTTGATAGTAAAGTCGAGGGAAGACGAGCAAGGTGTATTCAAGGATACAAGTCGACGTTCTCGAGATGGAAACGCTATAGTTTAGCAGTGTTATACTAAGACTCGAAACAGAGGATGATGGAGATCTGTTGTAGACAGCCTTCGTTGTTGAGACGGCACTTAATGATGATGAAAAATTGCCGCTTCTTGGAATGTGATATTGTACATTGTCTTTAGAAGTTTGTATCTCCCTTTAAATTTTAATAATACTACCTGGTGTGTAAGTAGCCATACCTTCTGTCATTCCCATTTCTGGTTTATGGACACCCACTTTAAAATGAAAAGATCAGAAAAGATAGAGAAAGTTGTCTTTTGGGTGGCCGACTTTTCTAATAGTTTTGATGAGGGTCCTATTTTCCTGGTATGGTTTTTTTGTTTGCTTCCTGTGTTGTTCCATCCCTTGCCAGCATACCTGCCTTTTAATTTTCCAATATTCAACAGTAGAATCATATCCATAGTATTACTATCTTTCTTCGGGTGCTCAGTTCTCTTATGAGTTTCTTCAGCTCTGGCAGTATATCGCTGTCAATGGATTGTAGGAGAGACACTGAAGGTGTTAGAAGAAACTCCACCTTTTGACATTGATGAGTTGTGTTTTTAATTATTTCTGCAGAATAGACAGAGCAGAAGATACCGCTTGGTGAACATACGGATCAAGTTTCTTTTTCTAGATACTTTATGTACACTCCAGCACCAGGGTTCCTGAGTGCTCTTGTTGCTGATTTATCAGTATATACTTGTATCCACGCTTCTCTGTGGTACATATCTTTAATCATGTTGCATGCTATTGTTTTCTTTTGGAAATTATTCCATTCTCTGGGGGTAAACAAAGACGTTGCGATTGTGTGCTCCCGTTTCAGGCCCAACATACATGGTAGAATAATCTGTATTAAATTTTTGATAATAATTATCACATTTTATTACACTGTCATTTTTGTTCTAAATACATTAGTTTTTTATGCAATGTAACGCGAGATAGTGGCATGGAAAGAGTATTGTTGGAGGGAGCGATGAAAAGGAGCAGAGACAAAGGTCGCCCACATCATCGGTGCACAAGAGATATACAAAAATGCAAGCAGGAGGAGGCAGAACAAGTCGATCATAATCAAGAAGATTTCAAGAAATTATTAAGAAAGACAACGTTCTGGAAATAAAATGTCACATAACAAAAGACAAGATGACGAATACAAACTCATGCAACATTTCCGGTATAAATCGACTCACTAAATAAAACTATTTTGCAAGGAAACCATAAAGGTCACAAATGGATAACGTAAATCTTGGTTTGTCAACATCAAGGAATGTTCTGAGCGTGATGTTTCTACACTCATCCGAAAGGACGGAGGTGTTTGATGTGCCTTTTCTGCTGATAATTCCAGCATGGCACACCTACTTCCGATATGACGAGTTACTTTCCATTTTTTATATAAGTCTATATTTTTACTTTGAAGTTATTTGTAGATAATCGCGATTCATAGTTTCATTATTAATATTTATTACAGACGAATTTTGCGAATTTCCTAAAGAGAGCATAACATAAATATCTACGTAAGAAATAAAAGCGAGATGTATACATGTCCAAAAGAATCCTTTACTTTCAATAGTGAAATGACGAAAACTTCCATGGCTTGGACATGCATGTCGACATGATTTCTTGTCAAATATAACACTGCAGATAACCGTCGAAGATGGAGGAAGCAGAGGATGACAAATAAAGGATATAACCGACAACATCAAAGACTGGACATTACAAGATGTTTTCCTCACTCATCTGCATCGTTCGTCACTTCAAAGTGAATTGATGAACAAATGGGCCATGTGAAACACTGGGAGTGAAATCTATAAATTTATGAACAGCCCAAATCCTAACAACAACATCAACCTCCTGTGATGGAAAGACCAGAGTATCATTTTCCGACCTGGCACAAAACAGGTATAGCTTAACAGTCACACGAAGAATACAACCACAACACACTCCAGGGTGCCAGCAGTGCACTCATTCATATGAAACTTGATCACCACCCTTTTGAATGTTCAGAGCTAAATGACGTCAGGAAAATGCTTCTTCCTACAAGGACAGATAAATTGTACACCTTATACAGAACAAAACAAGAGCTCACAAACACATGCATATATCACATAATAGCATTGGGTCAAAGTACGTGAGCCCATAGACCACTGTATCAAAAACCAACCAACGACCATCTGTGTACTGAAGCATTCAATGTACTACCCATAGGACTAAGTTATGGGTTTATAGATTGTGATAGATTTATACTTATTATTATTTATATTTGTCATTATTTATGTTTGCACCTTGTGTTCCCAGGCCACGACACAAGAGCAAAGAAATTAATAATCAATACATTTTATTGGTTATGATCTGACAATATCAGAGTTATGCTATAAGGGCTCAGTCTCCCGCAGTATATGTCAAAATGTAAACATCATAATCGATGTAATAATAATATAATTTTCCCTATATCTTCTAAGATGAAAATAAAGAGGATTATGTATATTAATAGCTACTACATTAAGTACAAAGTGTCCCATACAACACATTCCGTTGCCCGGCCAAATTCCTAATAATCTGATGGAGTTTGAGAAAACACGCGAAACAATATTCACGTACTTTTACTCACTCATGTTGTCTGATTAAACTGATCTCAACTCTGTGATACACTTTCTCTTTATCCACTATGAACCACTTTAAGTCAACATTTTATTCAAGAAAACAAAAGGTTTTATGAAAATGTGTCCTGTGTGCAACAATGGCTATGCGTTATTAACATCTGGTCATCATCATCAAGTGCCGTGTCCGCAACGAAAGTTTGCTGTTACAGGCCTCCAACATCCCATGTTTAATATTTTGGTGGTGCACTCTGCTAGACTTTAACCTGTTCATCTTGTGATGTTTCTCTATAACTTGTATCTCTGCCTATCTCTTGCTCGCCTCCCTTCGACATTACCCTCAAGTAAGGTCTTCAACAAGGTGTCATGTCGTTTAATGTGTTAAAAAATATTTGATGTGCTTGATCTTTATTTCCTTTAATAATTATTTCGTCATATTAAGTGTTTGAATCTCCTTATTTGTTTTCTTCGTTTTCCATGTTCTCCCTATTCTTCTATATATCCACATCTCAATGGCGTCAGTTCTGTCTTCTAATTGTTTGTTTATTGTCTATGTTTCTGAGCCATACATTAATATAGAATAGATGTAGCATTTTATAATTCTGATTTTTAGATTGTTTGTAATTTGTTTAGATGTTAATAATTTCCTCATGTCATTGAAAGTACTTTTTAGCTACTCCTATTCTTTTAACTCCTGCATCAAATCTTCCATCATTTGTGATTATGTGTCCAAGATATTGATAATGTTCTAAGTGCAGTTTCCTTCCATGTATTTTTATTTTTAGCACATGTTCTTTTGTGACGTTTTTGTAATCAATAGATAAAACACGTAATCAATAGGTAAAACACGTGCGTCGGAAACAGTCCAGATTTGCAAGTTTCTGGACGTCCCGATCAGACAAATGACAAGAATAGCCGCTGAAATCAAACATGTGTATTCAGTCAACGTGGCAATTAAAGGGTGTTTATATTCTGCAAATGTTTCAATCACATTGTCCCTCTTGTCCAATTCCCCGAGGCACACAATTTTTAAAACTGACATCAGGCTACCTGAATAAGAAATATTTATATATTTACTTTACTATACAATTTGTAAATAATATTGCTAGTTCAGTCATTAATGAGGTTTCAAAGATACAACGCTTTTGTTTTAAAGATATAGCTGCTTCAGATATCCATAGTTTTCTTCTTGTGTTGTTTCAATTTACCACTCGATGTTCTTCGTGATTTGTTCTATCAGTCACCCGAGAGTATTCCAGAATAAAAATAACAATTGCATACAAGTGAAACATAAATATAATTGAAACTTTCAAGATCTCTCATCTCGATTTATCTCAAAATCTCTCATACTCTACTCTCCTATTATAAATTATCTTATTATGTTAAGATAAAAATGAGAAAACAAAACAAATTACAAACAAGATAAAATTGAGAATTATAAAATGTTTCATCTAATCTATATTAATGTGTGGCTCAGAAAGATGAACAGTAAACAAACAACTAGAAGACATAATTGATGCCTTCGTGATATAGATATATAGGAGAATAGGGAGGAGTTCATGGACAGAGAAAAAAATGAAACTTCTGACAACACTTCGTATGAAGAAAGAATTATTAAAGGAAATAAAGATCAAACAATTAAAATAATGTGGATATATTGAAAGGCATGATAAGTTTTTGAATACCTTACTTGACAGTAAAGTCGAGGGAAGGCGAGCAAGGGGTATTCAGGGATACAAGTCGACGTTCACGAGATGGAGACGCTATAGTTTAGCAGTGTTGTACCAAGACTCGAAACAGAGGATGATGGAGATCTGTTGTAGACAGCCTTCGCTGTTGAGACGGCACTTAATGATGATGAAAAATTGCTATATCTTGGAATGTGATATTGTACATTGTCTTTAGAAGTTTGTATCTCCCTTTAAATTGTAATAATACTACCTGGTGTGTAAGTAGCCATACCTTCTGCCATTCCCATTTCTGGTTTATGGACACACACTGTAAAATGAAAAGATCAGAAAAGATAGTGAAAGTTGTCTTTTGGGTGGCCGACTTTTCTAATAGTTTTGATGAGGGTCCTATTTTCCTGGTATGGTTTTTTTGTTTGCTTCCTGTGTTGTTCCATCCCTTGCCAGCATACCTGCCTTTTAATTTTCCAATATTCAACAGTAGAATCATATCCATAGTATTACTATCTTTCTTCGGGTGCACAGTTCTCTTATGAGTTTCTTCAGCTCTGGCAGTATATCGCTGTCAATGGATTGTAGGAGAGACACTGAAGGTGTTAGAAGAAACTCCACCTTTTGACATTGATGATTTGTGTTTTTAATTATTTCTGCAGAATAGACAGAGCAGAAGATTCCGCTTGGTGAACATATGGAGTAAGTTTATTTTTCTAGATACTTTATGTACACTCCAGCACCAGGGTTCCTGAGTGCTCTTGTTGCTGATTTATCAGTATATACTTGTATCCACGCTTCTCTGTGGTACATATCTTTAATCATGTTGCATGCTATTGTTTTCTTTTGGAAATTATTCCATTCTCTGGGGGTAAACAAAGACGTTGCGATTGTGTGCTCCCGTTTCAGGCCCAACATACATGGTAGAATAATCTGTATTAAATTTTTGATAATAATTATCACATTTTATTACACTGTCATTTTTGTTCTAAATACATTAGTTTTTTATGCAATGTAACGCGAGATAGTGGCATGGAAAGAGTATTGTTGGAGGGAGCGATGAAAAGGAGCAGAGACAAAGGTCGCCCACATCATCGGTGCACAAGAGATATACAAGAATGCAAGCAGGAGGAGGCAGAACAAGTCGATCATAATCAAGAAGATTTCAAGAAATTATTAAGAAAGACAACGTTCTGGAAATAAAATGTCACATAACAAAAGACAAGCTGACGAATACAAACTCATGCAACATTTCCGGTATAAATCGACTCACTAAATAAAACTATTTTGCAAGGAAACCATAAAGGTCACAAATGGATAACGTAAATCTTGGTTTGTCAACATCAAGGAATGTTCTGAGCGTGATGTTTCTACACTCATCCGAAAGGACGGAGGTGTTTGATGTGCCTTTTCTGCTGATAATTCCAGCATGGCACACCTACTTCCGATATGACGAGTTACTTTCCATTTTTTATATAAGTCTATATTTTTACTTTGAAGTTATTTGTAGATAATCGCGATTCATAGTTTCATTATTAATATTTATTACAGACGAATTTTGCGAATTTCCTAAAGAGAGCATAACATAAATATCTACGTAAGAAATAAAAGCGAGATGTATACATGTCCAAAAGAATCCTTTACTTTCAATAGTGAAATGACGAAAACTTCCATGGCTTGGACATGCATGTCGACATGATTTCTTGTCAAATATAACACTGCAGATAACCGTCGAAGATGGAGGAAGCAGAGGATGACAAATAAAGGATATAACCGACAACATCAAAGACTGGACATTACAAGATGTTTTCCTCACTCATCTGCATCGTTCGTCACTTCAAAGTGAATTGATGAACAAATGGGCCATGTGAAACACTGGGAGTGAAATCTATAAATTTATGAACAGCCCAAATCCTAACAACAACATCAACCTCCTGTGATGGAAAGACCAGAGTATCATTTTCCGACCTGGCACAAAACAGGTATAGCTTAACAGTCACACGAAGAATACAACCACAACACACTCCAGGGTGCCAGCAGTGCACTCATTCATATGAAACTTGATCACCACCCTTTTGAATGTTCAGAGCTAAATGACGTCAGGAAAATGCTTCTTCCTACAATGACAGATAAATTGTACACCTTATACAGAACAAAACAAGAGCTCACAAACACATGCATATATCACATAATAGCATTGGGTCAAAGTACGTGAGCCCATAGACCACTGTATCAAAAACCAACCACCGACCATCTGTGTACTGAAGCAACCAATGTACTACCCCTAGGACCCAGTTATGGGTTTATAGATTGAGATAGATTTATACTTATTATTATTTATATTTGTCATTATTTATGTTTGCACCTTGTGTTCCCAGGCCACGACACAAGAGCAAAGAAATTAATAATCAATACATTTTATTGGTTATGATCTGACAATATCAGAGTTATGCTATAAGGGCTCAGTCTCCCGCAGTATATGTCAAAATGTAAACATCATAATCGATGTAATAATAATATAATTTTCCCTATATCTTCTAAGATGAAAATAAAGAGGATTATGTATATTAATAGCTACTACATTAAGTACAAAGTGTCCCATACAACACATTCCGTTGCCCGGCCAAATTCCTAATAATCTGATGGAGTTTGAGAAAACACGCGAAACAATATTCACGTACTTTTACTCACTCATGTTGTCTGATTAAACTGATCTCAACTCTGTGATACACTTTCTCTTTATCCACTATGAACCACTTTAAGTCAACATTTTATTCAAGAAAACAAAAGGTTTTATGAAAATGTGTCCTGTGTGCAACAATGGCTATGCGTTATTAACATCTGGTCATCATCATCAAGTGCCGTGTCCGCAACGAAAGTTTGCTGTTACAGGCCTCCAACATCCCATGTTTAATATTTTGGTGGTGCACTCTGCTAGACTTTAACCTGTTCATCTTGTGATGTTTCTCTATAACTTGTATCTCTGCCTATCTCTTGCTCGCCTCCCTTCGACATTACCCTCAAGTAAGGTCTTCAACAAGGTGTCATGTCGTTTAATGTGTTAAAAAATATTTGATGTGCTTGATCTTTATTTCCTTTAATAATTATTTCGTCATATTAAGTGTTTGAATCTCCTTATTTGTTTTCTTCGTTTTCCATGTTCTCCCTATTCTTCTATATATCCACATCTCAATGGCGTCAGTTCTGTCTTCTAATTGTTTGTTTATTGTCTATGTTTCTGAGCCATACATTAATATAGAATAGATGTAGCATTTTATAATTCTGATTTTTAGATTGTTTGTAATTTGTTTAGATGTTAATAATTTCCTCATGTCATTGAAAGTACTTTTTAGCTACTCCTATTCTTTTAACTCCTGCATCAAATCTTCCATCATTTGTGATTATGTGTCCAAGATATTGATAATGTTCTAAGTGCAGTTTCCTTCCATGTATTTTTATTTTTAGCACATGTTCTTTTGTGACGTTTTTGTAATCAATAGATAAAACACGTAATCAATAGGTAAAACACGTGCGTCGGAAACAGTCCAGATTTGCAAGTTTCTGGACGTCCCGATCAGACAAATGACAAGAATAGCCGCTGAAATCAAACATGTGTATTCAGTCAACGTGGCAATTAAAGGGTGTTTATATTCTGCAAATGTTTCAATCACATTGTCCCTCTTGTCCAATTCCCCGAGGCACACAATTTTTGAAACTGACACCAGCCTACCTGAATAAGAAATATTTATATATTTACTTTACTATACAATTTGTAAATAATATTGCTAGTTCAGTCATTAATGAGGTTTCAAAGATACAACGCTTTTGTTTTAAAGATATAGCTGCTTCAGATATCCATAGTTTTCTTGTGTTGTTTCAATTTACCACTCGATGTTCTTCGTGATTTGTTCTATCAGTCACCCGAGAGTATTCCAGAATAAAAATAACAATTGCATACAAGTGAAACATAAATATAATTGAAACTTTCAAGATCTCTCATCTCGATTTATCTCAAAATCTCTCATACTCTACTCTCCTATTATAAATTATCTTATTATGTTAAGATAAAAATGAGAAAACAAAACAAATTACAAACAAGATAAAATTGAGAATTATAAAATGTTTCATCTAATCTATATTAATGTGTGGCTCAGAAAGATGAACAGTAAACAAACAACTAGAAGACATAATTGATGCCTTCGTGATATAGATATATAGGAGAATAGGGAGGAGTTCATGGACAGAGAAAAAAATGAAACTTCTGACAACACTTCGTATGAAGAAAGAATTATTAAAGGAAATAAAGATCAAACAATTAAAATAATGTGGATATATTGAAAGGCATGATAAGTTTTTGAATACCTTACTTGACAGTAAAGTCGAGGGAAGGCGAGCAAGGGGTATTCAGGGATACAAGTCGACGTTCACGAGATGGAGACGCTATAGTTTAGCAGTGTTATACCAAGATTAGAATCACTGGGGGTGTTGGAGATAAGTTGCAAACATCCTTCGCTGTTGAGACGGCACTTAATGATGATGAAAAATTGCTATATCTTGGAATGTGATATTGTACATTGTCTTTACAAGTTTGTATCTCCCTTTCAATTGTAATAATACTACCTCGTGTGTAAGTAGCCATACCTTCTACCATTCCCATTTCTGGTTTATGGACACACACTGTAAAATGAAAAGATCAGAAAAGATAGTAAAAGTTGTCTTTTGGGTGGCCGACTTTTCTAATAGCTTTGATGAGGGTCCTATTTTCGTGGTATGGTTTTGGTTTTTTGTGTGCTTTCTGTGTTGTTTCATCCCTTGCCAGCATGCCTGCCGTCTGATTTTCCAATATTCCATAGTAGAATCAGATCCATAGTATTATTACCTTTCTTCGGATGTTCAGTTCCCTTATGAGTTCCTTCAGCTCTGGCAGTATATCGCTGTCAATGGATTGTAGGAGAGACACTGAATGTGTAAGAAGAAACTCCACCTATTGACATTGATGATTTGTGTTTTTAATTATTTCTGCAGAATAGACGGAGCAGAAGATACCGGTTGGTGAACATATGGAGTAAGTTTATTTTTCTAGATACTTTATGTACACTCCAGCACCAGGGTTCCTGCGTGCTCTTGTTGCTGATTTATCAGTATATACTTGTATCCACGTTTCTCTCTGGTACATATCTTTAATCATGTTGCATGCTATTGTTTTCTTTTGGAAATTATTCCTTTCTCTGTGGGTAAACAAAGACGTTGCGATTGTGTGCTCCCCTTTCAGGCCCAAAATATATGGGAGAATAAACTGTATTAAATTTTTGATAATAATTATCACATTTTATTACACTGTCATTTTTGTTCTAAATACATTAGTTTTTATGCAATGTAAAGCGACATAGTGGCATGGAAAGAGTATTGTTGGAGGTAGCGATGAAAAGGAGCAGAGACAAAGGTCGCCCACGACGTCGGTGGACAAGAGATATACAAGAATGCATGCAAATGTCGCAGGAGTAGGCAGAACAACGCGATCATAATCAAGAAGATTTCAAGAAATTATTAAGAAAGACAACGTTCTGGAAATAAAATGTCACATAACAAAAGAAAAGATGACGAATATAAACTCATGCAACATTTCCGGTATAAATCGACCCACTAAATAAAACTATTTAACAAGGAAACCATAAAGGTCAAAAATGAATAACGTAAATCTTGGTTTGTCAACATCAAGGAATGTTCTGAGCGTGATGTTTCTACACTCATCCGAAAGGACGGAGGTGTTTGATGTTCCTTTTCTGCTGATATTTCCAGCGTGGCACACCTACTTCCGATATGACGAGTTCCTGACCATCTTTTATATAGGTCTATTCCTACACTTTGAAGTTATCTGTAGCTAATCGCGATTCATAGTTTCATTATTAATATTTATTACAGACTAATATTGCGAATTTCCTAAAGAGAGCATAACATAAATATCTACGTAAGAAATACAAGCGAGATGAATACATGTCCAAAAGAATGCATTACTTTCAATAGTGAAATGACGAAAACTTCAATGGCTTGGACATGCATGTCGACATGATTTCTTGTCAAATATAACACTGCAGATAACCGTCGAAGATGGAGGAAGCAGAAGATGACAAATAAAGGATATGGACCGACAATATCAAAGACTGGACATTACAAGATGTTTTCCTCACTCATCTGCATTGTTCGTCACTTCAAAGTGAATTGATGAACAAATGGGCCATGGGAAACATAGAGAGTGAAATCTTTAAATTTATGAACAGCCCAAATCCTAAAGACAACATCAACCTCCTGGAAAGGAAAGACCAGAGTATCATTTTCCGACCTGGCACACAACATGTACAGCTTAACAATCACACGAACAGAATAGAACCACAACACACTCCAGGGTTTCAGCTGTGCACTCATCCATACGAAACTTGATCACCACCTTTTTTGAATGTTCATAGCTGGATGACGTCAGGAAAATGCTTCTCCCTACACGGACAGATAAATGGGACACCTTATACAGAACAAAACAAGAGCTCACAAACACATGCATATATCACACAATGACATTGGGTCAAAGGACATGAGCCCATAGACTACTGTATCAGCAACCAACCAACCACTGACCATCTGTGTACTGAAACATTCAATGTACTACCCCTAGGACCAAGTTATGGGTTTATAGATTGAGATAGATTTATACTTATTATTATTTATATTTGTCATTATTTATGTTTGTACCTTGTGTTCCCAGGCCACGACACAAGAGCAAAGAAATTAATAATCAATACATGTTATTGGTTATGATCTGACAATATCAGTGTTATGCTATATGGGCTCAGTCTCCCGCAGTATATGTCAAAATGTAAGCATCATAATCGATGTAATAATAATATGATTTTCCCTATATCTTCTAAGATGAAAATAAAGAGGATTATGTATACTAATAGCTACTACATTAAGTACAAAGTGTCCCATACAACACATTAAGTTGCCCGGCCAAATTCCTAATAATCTGATGCAGTTTGAGAAAACACGCGAAAAGATAGAAATATTCACGTACTTTTATTCACTCATGTTGTCTGATTAAACTGATCTCAACTCTGTGATACACTTTCTCTTTATCCACTATGAACCACTTTAAGTCAACATTTTTTTCAAGAATACAAAACGATTTATGAAAATTTGTCCTGGGTGCAACAATGGCTATGCATTATTAAAATCTGGTCATCATCATCAAGTGCCGTGTCCGCAACGAAAGTTTGCTGTTACAGGCCTCCAACATCCCATGTCTAATGTTTTGGTGGTGCACTCTGCTAGACTTTAACTTATTCAACTTGTGATGTTACTCTCCTACTTGTATCTCTGCCTATCTCTTGCTCGCCTCCCTTGGACACTACCCTCAAGTAAGGTCTTCAACAAGATGTCATATCGTTTAATGTGTTAAAAAATATTTGATTTGCTTGATCTTTATTTCTTTAATAATTATTTCGTCATATTAATTGTTAGAATCTCCTTATTTGTTTTCCATGTTCTCCCTATTCTTTTATATATCCACATCTCAATGGCGTCAGTTCTGTCTTCTAATTGTTTGTTTATTGTCTATGTTTCTGAGCCATACATTAATATAGAATAGATGTAGCGCCTATGTATTGCCGGGGCCTGAAAGAGGAGCAAAGAATAGCAACACTGTTTACCTTTCACGCATGTCGTAAAAGACGACTAAGGAGGTTATGGGATGGTGTTGGCTGTCCCATCTCATATAGGGTCAGTGACCCAAAGCCATGCTGAAGTTGGATGTGTCAGACCGAAAGGCGCAGATATCGCAACAATGTTGTAAACCATGACACAACGCATTCCGTTCTCCGGACTACATACTGATAACTGCAGGAGTTTGAGAACGAACTCAGAAAAAGATGAAGAATAGATGTAGCATTTTATAATATTTTTTTTAGATTATTTCTAATTTGTTAAGATGTATATATTTTCCTCATGTCATTGAAGGCACTTTTAACTATTTCTATTCTTCTTTTAACTTCTGCTTCAAATCTTCCATCATTTGTGATTATGTGTCCAATATATTAATAATGTTCTACTTGTAGTTTCTCTCCGTGTATTTTTATGTGTAGCTCCTGTTCGTCTGTGATGTTTTCGTAATCAATAGATAAAATTCCCGCATCGTGAAACAGTCCAGATTTGCAAGTTTCTTGACGTGCCGACCAGACAAACGAGAAGAATAGCCGCTGAAATCAAAGGTGTTTATTCAGTCAATGCGAGAATGAAAGGGTTTCAGCAAATGTTTCAATCACATTGTCCCTCTTGTCCAATTCCCCTGAGGCACACAATTTTTAAAAGTGACACCAGCCTACCTGAATAAGAAATATTTATATATTTACTTTACTATACAATTTGTAAATAATATTGCTAGTTCGGTCATTAATGAGGTTTCACAGATACACAGCGTCTGTTTTAAGGACATTGCTACTTCATAAAGCCATTGTTTTCTTCTCGTGTTTTTTTCAACATCACTCGATGTTTTTCTTGATTTGTTCTAGAAGTCATCCGAAAGTGTTCCAGCACAAAAGTTCAATTACATACAAATGCATCTTATATATAATTGGAAATTTACTCTCAGCTGCGATTTATATTCAAATTTATCATATTTTCATCTCAATTTATTTCAAGATTTATCTTACTCTAATCTGCGATTTATCCCACGCTCTGTCTAATTTAGGTCTAATTTGTGTTCAAAATGTCTAGAAGTAATTCTCATATTATGTAATGATAAAAATGTTGGTAGCATATCCTATCTTCCAGAGCTAAATTACATCATCCATAAACCTTCCTTCCACAACCTGCCTTTGCGACAACCGGAGATGAGTCCAGGGTGTTACATCAGTTACACAACTAAAAAGATCATGTCCTTTTGCCCTAAGAAAAAAAAACATCCTCAATTGAGCCTTTTCTAGTCTGTCTTATAGCTTGATATTCCCAATATATTGTAATTTCCAAAAAGACATTTGTTTCCCCAGTTGTCCTCTACTTCAAATCTATCAAGATGCACTTATTTGTAAGAATTTCTTTTCCCCATTGTATTCTGAGGATTTTTCTCTAAAAATGTGTTTAAAAGTGCTACAAAATTTGTTTCTCATTTTTTTGGGTCTTTGTTCAAAATGCACATCTATATGTGAATATGCAGGCTCTAAAGTAAGTTACTCTTGTTAGTCTTTTGCAGCGCAGACATATGTTCTTCATTTGTATCAGTTTATTTGATGTATTGATCAACCTGTGTAAATTCTTCATTACAATCCCTATTGCTGCTTATGTATAAGAGAACCAAGGTATTCGAAACTGGAAAATCTCTTTGATTGATCGAAATTGAGAATGTGTTAGTGGTTTTCTTTCGCTTGATTTGCTTTCGTTTGGGAAGAGATTTTGTATGTGTTATTTTGTGGAATTGTTAAAGTCTTTTATGTCTTTTTTTGCTATCGGAAAGTAGTGTTATATTATCGCTTATCTTAGTTCGGATATCTTGTGGTCTCCAGTACTGAATATTAGTAGCGTTTTAGTAGAAAATTCAGGACGTAGCCATCAATCCAGCATTTTTTGGCTGTAGTGATTTTCTAGACAATATAAATTCGTTCACTTTTGCCATTGCTTTCTGAACGGTCCTGATGCACAATTGCCTGTGGCGAGGATCGAACTCGGTAACTTGACCGTCATAGACGCGCCTTGCACCAGATCACCACAGAGCTGAAAAATGGGTTAAAATTGTGTCACTGTTGGCCTTTTTTTTTACATTCATCAAGATGTTTACTGTGTAAATATTGGAGAGATATGGTGATAGAATAGATCCGTGTCTGAATCCATTTTCCACACTGAACCAATGAAATATTTCACCATCTGTAAATTATAACATATCATTTGTTCGAGGAAATAAGTAAACGAATCAAGTAAGAACTTCAACACTGATGAACATAATGTTCTCACCAAAATAAAATTAGTAAAAATATCATGAAGTCATAGACAAAACAGTTGAAATATCAAACACTACAAATCATGCAATACTATTAATAATAGTGTACTAAAGTTTACAATAAAAGTCTTTACATAGAAACTTAAGAAAGTAGAGTTCGTTTTTCCACAACATTGAGGGGTAAGAGTGAATGCAGTGTTGGGCTCGTATTGTTGTTTATTTATCAACATCATACACAGGTAAACTAACAAAAAATATGTGATTTATATTTATTTTTACATAATCTTTCCCCCTCATGACACATCTTATAGGCACTAATCATGATGATGATGTATTCTTCTTCTCCAGCGTTCATTCTCAAACTCCCGCATGGATCTCTGTCCTACTAGATTTCCAGCAGGATGTAGTCCAGAGAATGGAAATGCGTTGTATCGGCGTTTTATTTGTGCCAATGGTCCGACACATACGTCTTCGGCGGGATGATGATGATGTATAATAGAACTACATTAGTGTAAGCATAAGTTACGTTTATTATGTATTATAAACAAAAGTTTCTATGTTATTTGTTTCTCATAGACATAAGGTTTATATTCAGCTTCTGTTTGTCTTGTCTTGTTGGTGGGGAAGTTGCCTAGAGTCGTTTTCAAGTCCCGTAAGACTGTTTTACTCAATGATTGTGTAGGAGAGAATGTCACAAGCTGGTCAGTTGTCTACTCGTGTGATGTCTTTATCATGATATTCATGTTATCTTTAAACAAGCTGGTCAGTTGTCTACTCGTGTGATGTCTTTGCCGTGAGATTCTTGCTTTCTAGAAAAATGCTGCAGATGGAGTTTCCGAGCAGGTAGTCAGGAATGAATCTTCAACAGATTTCACGGTAGACTATGTCATGTGGTGAATTAGTTCACTCCATCGTTTAAACGTCGTAGTCGCTTCTTGCGACATGAATAGCAGGCCGGACTTGTGTTACCGTGGTCCGAAGGGGGATAAATAAATAGAAGCACTGTTGTCTTTCATGCAGGTTGTAGGAGAAGATTAAGGAGGTTTTGATGTGGAGTTACCATTACATCTCTTTGATGGTCAAAGTAATCCAGCTGAAGTCGGATGTGTCAGGCTGCAAATATCACAGGTAAGTTGTAACCCATGGCACAACGTACTCAGTTCTCTGGAATACACCCTACTAATCCACAGGAGTTTGAGAACGAACGCAAAAGAAGAAGAATAGCAGGTTACAATTATTTGTTTCACTCTTTTCTCCTACTTTTCAAGCACTATTGTTGTTTTGTTATGTTGTCTTGTTATGCTTTCTTGTTATGTTGTCTTGTTATCAACTTAATATTCTATCATTTATTAATTTATGTTCTTTTAATCATTTATTATGTGATTTCTTTTTCCGTCACAAGTGATTTTTTGATTGTTATTTCTGCAATTTGAAATACATTGCATTATCAAAGTATAAATATCTTGTAGTTTTTTGGTTAATTTTCCTGAGAACTTTTTAGCGGGGCGAATTATTATTGTTTGGGGATGGGATGGGGCGGTTAAGTCAACTTTAAAATAAAGATTGACAAGAGACTATATTCTTGACAAATGTTGACACGATTGGGGGTGGGGGGAATTAGTTGCTGAATGTCTGTCGTGACTTATAAAAACCCCTAACACTATCTGATATATTCAATTAGATACTCTCCCACCTGGCACGCGTCATTATTTTCATTGTATCGCGGACACGTCTACGTCAAAAGTCTTGCTTGATTGACCAATGACAAAGGAGCTATTGGATGGTCAGTAAATGTTTCAACAGGAAGTCCAAGCCTGCACATCGCACAACTTATATGCTTGACCGATTAAGTGAGAAATTGGGAGGAGCTATTGAGTGGTCAGTAAATGTTTCAATAGGAAGTCCAAGCCGGTACCTGGTAAAACAAAACGATTGGCTGATAATGAAATGTGAAAGAAATGTGTCATAATTTTACCCATCTTTAAATTAACTATACAGGTGTTGGTGATTTATTTCACATTACAGTTTATGACTGAGTAGTGGATGAGTCTTGATCTTCTGCGATATTTTATTGATATCAGCTTGCTTGTCAGTTTATCCAAGTCTGTTTTCATTCAATAAAGATACTTTCTTGTCAAATCTGTAAGTATTGCTATTTTACTTTTCTTTCTTAAAAACATGTAGACGTTATTAATATTTCTGTTATCATATTTTACATTACCTTGTTTAAAGATTAACCAGTTCAATTTTTAACCAATTTTATTTTCCATACAAATGTATAAGGTTTGTATAATCTATGTATTATGTTAAACAAATGTATAAGACATGTTTGACTCTTCTAGTCATTCTATCTATTCGCTAAACCCCTTGTTGCCTTTCAGCGTTAGTGGTAGAAGAGTTTTCTGGAGATTGTCATTGTGTGTGCTGAGTATATTGTGTAATCTGTGTTGCTTCTTTTACCTCGGCGATCCATCGTTTTCGTGGTCGGCCTTCATTGTATCTGTGTATCATAGTTTGTTGTCTGGTAGTAGTCTGCTGATGTGTGCAAACCTCGGATCTGTTGTCTCTTAATATATTCCAAGATTTCGGTGGTGCCGGTTTTTTGTCTAATGTCCTCATAACGATATAGCGATATTCCTAGGGTTCTGCGTTAGCATGCTATTTCAGGTGTCACAAGTTTACGTTTGTCTTTTGCTGTCTTTGTCCATGTTTGGTATTGGTAGACAGCGTTAGCATACTAATCGTTTTGAATATTGTTATTTTGGTGTATAAAGCTACAATTTAGTTTTTGAAGCATCGTGTCATTTGTCCTAGGGCTCGGTATGCTTTACTACATCTATTGTGCATTTCTTTGCTGCTCTTGCAGTCTGTTGTTATATTGCTACCTAGGTATGTGAATTATGTCACTTGTTTTAGTGTGTTGTTTCCTATATATATATATATATAATAGTGGTGTTTCTTTCTGTTCTTCCTATCTTCATTACTTCGGTCTTTTCTATATTTATCTTCATGTTAAAGGTTTGCCATGTCTAATGTAATCTGTCTATTTGTCTTTGTAGTTGCTCTTCTAATGATGTTACTAGTGCTCGGTCGTCTGCAAATAGCACTTCGTTAAATATATCCTTCATGTTGTATTCTTCCGTTGTCTTTGCTACTTTGCAGGTGTGATAACTATATCACTTCTGCTTATTCCTACAGACTAATGTTATTAGTTAAGTTAACAAGTTTTGTCATATTTGTCATTGGCTTATTACTTAAATAACAAATGTTTTGATATTTAGGAACTTTTGTTGTTAGTTGCCACCCACTGACATAGAGAATAATAGTAAAATAGCTCATACTGCTTGGAAGTTATATTATTATCATCATCATGTTACAATACATATATCGTAGAATTTATCTCTTTTTCAACAGCATATACAGCTGACATGGAGAACATGACACGACGGGACAATCAGTGGGAAATGAAACCCGAGTCCAGACCATATTGGAGAGATTTAAATATCATTGAGTAAGTTCCTCGGATGTTGTAATGTCTATATGTAGAATGTATACAACACTTGTGTGTTGTTGTATCTGAAAGGGGAGCAAATATTAGCAACACGGTGACTTACCATAAAAGCAAGTGGCGATTAAAGAGGTATTTTGGGGTAAGTGGGAGGGGGTTGGGGTTGGCTGTCTCATCCAAGAGGATGAAAATGATCTGAAGAAAGCTGTTTCAGACTGAATGGCGCAGATATCACAGCAAAGATATAAACCATGACACAACTCATACCGATCTCTGGACAATATCCTGCTAATCTTCAGGAGTTTGAGATGGAATGCAAAAGAGGAATGTATTTGTTGTAAAGTTCAAGAGTGTTGTTCTAGTGAATGATCTATTCCAGACTATTGTTCTATTAATGTTGATCTTTCTATCCAAGAGTATTGTTCTATTGATGTTGATCTTTCTATCCAAGAGTATTGTTCTATTGATGTTGATCTTTCTATCCAAGAGTATTGTTCTATTGATGTTGATCTTTCTATCCAAGAGTATTGTTCTATTGATGTTGATCTTTCTATCCAAGAGTATTGTTCTATTGATGTTGATCTTTCTATCCAAGAGTATTGTCCTATTGATGTTGATCTTTCTATCCAAGAGTATTGTTCTATTGATGTTGATCTTTCTATCCAAGAGTATTGTTCTATTGATGTTGATCTTTCTATCCAAGAGTATTGTTCTATTGATGTTCTCAATGACTGACTATTGTTCTACTGATGTTCTCAATGACTGGCTATTGTTTCACGCATATTTGTTTATATTTGTGAGAATTGTGATCAACTGAGATCTTTTATACTTTTGGGGCTTCGCTAGAGTTTTATTTCACACTTAATACTTCTTCTAAACAGGGGATAAACATATAACTTCATCTCACAGGAGATAAACATATAACTTTTTCTCACAGGGATAAACATATATCTTTTTCTCACAGGGGGTAAACATAGCTTTTTCTCACAGGGGGTAAACATATGTCACATCCTACTTCCAATCACTTTGACCTATGAGATTGGACAACCAATTTCACACACCTCAATCCTCATTAGTCGCATCATGACATGCATGCAGATCGCACGGATGCTATTTGTTTCTTGTATTTCGGTCACGTCATGCACAACAAATGTACAACTAAAGATATGAAAAGATGACACAGTTCTGAGGAAGAGCTGAGCTTTTGGTGAGTGAACGTTATAAAATTCCAAAGTTGAAGATATTTCTAAAATCACGATTGATTTCTGTATTGGAATTTTGGTATTGATATATTTTTCCGGCAGCAAATAAACTCGCAGATTTTCAAGAGTATCTTTTTAACAGTGGTGAAGTGGCGTAAATTTGTTATTTTTTGACATGTAACGAGACAGGACTCGCTTTCGAAAATTATTTTGCAAGAAACAGTAGAGGGTGGACGGAGAAGAGGGAGTGAAAAAAAATAAGATTTTAAAAATAATTTAAAAAAAATATATCATCAGGGAATGTATGGCCGAATTTTTTCTACATTCCTCTGAAAAATTGAGAATTATTCGGTGTGCTTTTTGTGCTGACATCAATATGGCGCCCCTACGACCCTAACAGACTATGGGTATTATTATTTTTATTATTAATGTTTGCTACAGAAAACAATAAACCACGATTTTAAGTATAACATGTGGAACACTTGATTTTAAGTATAACATGTCGAACACTTGATTTTAATTATAACATATTTTTTGTTTGTTCTTCAGCTTCTTCTACAGTTTCCTGGTAAAGAATGGTCCAATGAGCATATTTGACACAGAATTTATGGAATACACCGAACTTCTAACAGACAAATCTAAGGAAAGAATTGACTCCTGCGGCGGAATTGCTAACTACTTGGGTATTAATCAAAATTTCAAAGTTGTAGGAAATGTAGTCAGTGCTGAAATTCCAGCCGAACGTGGGGTCTATTCTAACAATCAGTCATCGGGAACCGGGTTCAGAAAATCTTTATACCATCAGCATGAATCTGTGAGTGTTAACCATATTTCTGTTGGTAAACACAATCTGAATCCTTATGCCACAGAATTTATTCCATGGAATTTAAGATGTGTTCCACTTTCTGCCGAAAGTGACGATTTAACAAATACAGATGACCATGCAATAGTACACGGTTCGTCTAGTACCAACAGGAGCTATGACAATCAGATCCATCTCAACATTTATGCCAAAGAATTCACACCATGGCAAACCAGAACATTCTCAGATTCGGATGAAACTGATGATTCTGCAGATGCAGGTTTTAATTCTGAATCAAATGTGTTAACTGGTTTCAACCAGGAATCTGATGACCAGATCAATCCGAATCCGCTTGAATCAACTCGACTGTCACCAGAATATTCTTCATCTTTACCTGCAAGTGATTGTACAGATGAACGTAGTGCTCATTCCCAAGTGAAATATATTAGTAGATCTTATCCAGGTGCGATGCCTTATATTGACTTGCTGCCACATGCCAGTTCTAACTTTGCCCACATGCCACATGCAAGTGATCAACCTGAATTTACGTCACATTCAAACGATGACACTTTCTTGATGCCACATGTCAGTTATCAATCTGAATTTGCGTCACATTCCAGCAATCACACTTTTTTGATGCCCCATATCAATCAGCCTGAATTTATGCCACATTCCAGCAATCACAATCTAATGCCCAATAACACTCAGCCTGAATTTATGCCACATTCCAGCAATCACAATCTAATGCCCAATAATACTCAGCCTGAATTTATGCCACATTCCAGCAATCACAATCTAATGCCCAATAATACTCAGCCTGAATTTATGCCACATTCCAGCAATCACAATCTAATGCCCAATACCACTCAGCCTGAATTTATGCCACATTCCAGCAATCACAATATGTTGATGCCCGATGCTGGTCAACAACAGAACATTATGTCACATGCCAGTCAACACTCCACTTTGATGTCGCATAATAATATTAATATTGATTCTTTGCTGATGTCGCATGACAGTGCTGACTCTGTCTTGAAATCGTACGCCAGTACTGATTCTGCCTTGATGAAATCTGTCTGTGATAATTCTCCAGCAATTCAGTCTTGTTGTGCCCATTCTGCTGTGATGTGGCCAGGCAGTGTTGATTCTGTGATGATCCAAGTTGCCAGTGCTGATTCTGTGGCGAAGTTGCCTGACAAGGCACATTCTGCAATAATTCAGTCCAGCTGTGATACATCTGTGGGATGTTCGAATAATCAGACCAATCTAAAGGCTAAAGAATTCCTTATATGGGAATGCTGTAAGTGTTCGCTTTCTTCTGAAAGTGTTGCTTCTGTGAGACCTTCTGCAACAGAAGCAACATCTCTACCTATTTCATCTAACAAAAGTGATAGCTCAGATGAAGATGATTGGAATGAAATTGAACAGAACTTACTGTCTGCATTTCGAGAACGACTTGGTCTTTCCTCCATCGATGAACCAATCGACTTCATGAGAGCTAGATAGACAACATTAGATGTTCAACTTATCTCAACATTAGATGTTCAGCTTACTTCAACATTTGATGCTCATATTATCTCAACATTAGATGTTCATCTTACCTCAACATTAGATGTTCAGCTTACTTCAACATTAGATGTTCAGCTAACTTCAACATTAGATGTTCGGCTTACTTCAACATTAGATTTTCAGCTTACTTCAACATTATATTTTCAGCTTACTTCAACATTAGATTTTCGGCTTGCTTCAACATTAGATTTTCGGCTTACTTCAACATTAGATTTTCAGCTTACCTCAACATTAGATGTTCAGCTTACCCTAACACTGAATTTCCACCTTAGCCACCAAAAGTTGGTGCTTAAACTTACTCTAACATTGAATTGTCATTTAACACAAACATTTGATATTAAATTTATCCAATCAGTGGATATCCATCTTACACTGACATTGTATGTCCATCTTACACTGACATTGTATGTCCATCTTACACTGACATTGTATGTCCATCTTACACTGACATTGTATGTCCATCTTACACTGACATTGTATTTCCATCTTACACTGACATTGTATGTCCATCTTACACTGACATTGTATGTCCATCTTACACTGACATTTATGTCCATCTTACACTGCCATTGCATGTCCATTTTGCTCATGTTTTTACCTGCGGAGATAATCTTGAAATACTATAACATTTGAATTTAAATATTTTAATAAATAAAAGAAACAAAGTTACACAATAGTTTTCTGGTGGTTTTTTTCATTGGAAATTTTATGTGAATGATTACAGGTCTCTTCATTATTTTGTTACAATGAGTGCATATGTAATACGTCAATAATCTCTGTGTATTCTTGAGTGAGTGGTTAAGCGAAGTAAATTATGAATTCTAGTTAGATTAATTTTAACCTCAAAAATGCCGCCGAAGACGGATGTGTCGGTTCATTTGTGCAAATAAAACGGAGACACATCGAATTTCATTCTCTGGACTACATCCTACTGGAAATCTAGTAGTATCATGGTCCTGCTGAAAGGGAGATCTAGCGGGAGTTTGAGAATGAACGCTGAAGAAAAATAACCTCCAAAATAAAGCTTAGAATCTGCAACCTCAAAAATAATATACAATTTAACCTGTGCATGATAAAACTGAACATTAACTAAATCTATATGGAATAGACTTCATGCATTAGAAAACAAATGTGAAATATACTATATATAAACAACTTCATGCAATAGACCAGTATCTCTCAATGTGGGATATAAGTCCTGCCAAGGGACTATGAAGACATGAAGGAGAGCCACGCAGAACACGCTTGTAATTCTGGCACCACAAGCATGCAAGTGGGGGCACAGGAAGGTGACAATTTGAGAAAAAACAACAAAAATTACAGCGATAACCATTTTTAATTCACAAAACCTTGGTGACTTGTAATTAAAGCCAATAATCTTTTTTTTAAAGGCACCGGGGAAGAGGTGATATAGAAGAATGTGTGTCCTTAAAGGTATCCACGAAAATAATGTGTCTTCTAATCGGAGGCGGGAGGGAGGATTTGGTTAAAATAAGGATGAAAACCACTAGACTAGAAAAATAGAGAAATCAGAGAAATGTGCATGCAACCAACAGTTTCTTCAACTTCTTCTTCTGTGATTCATTCTCAATCTCCTGCAGGCTAGTAGAATATTGTTCAGAGAACGAAATGAAGGGTTTAAAGCTTAGCTGCGGTATCTTCATCATTCGGCCTGATACATCCGAATTCGGAATGGATCTGAGTTACTTTGACCCTATATCTGTCAGCCAACTATATCTGACAGCCAACTCTACCCACGAAACTCCTTTAGTCGTCTCTATGACATGCATGGCAGAATTTTCTATTCTCTACTGCCCTTTCTGGCCTTGTTAAGATATAAGCAATAGTATACACTTATGAACCAACCAGTTCGTCATTCTTCTGACACATCAATGGTGCCATTTCTTGCATTCACCGCATTTAAAGTACAAGTATCCAATGTACGCTGGCCTGTGTCTTCTCGTTATCCATAGAGACCGTTTGACAGAAGATAAAAGTAAGAAATCCAAACAAATCATGCAGTGACAATTACGTTTTTTTCCCCACAGGCTACAGGTTGTCAGTGTAGCCTAAACTTTTCTTAATCGTCTTCTACGACATGCATGAAAAGAGGATAATGGTCATTTTCTTTGCACCCTGAACTTGAAGTCCAGGGTACAGTTGTCACACGGGCGTCAGCTAAAATATAGACATTATAGCCTGTAAGAAAATAATGTGTTCTGTGGACCGTGCACAATTTTATAAATAATACGTTTGTTCAAGTTTATTTAAAATGTATTCCATTATACATCTTTACTGAGAACAAGACAGCACAATTAGTATATGGAAGTTCCCAGTATTAATATTTTTATTACATTCTTTTGTAAAAAAAATTGATAAACAGTATATTTACACCAACTCTGCGTTACCAATTTCAAACATGGTCTTTGACAAAGACACTAGCAAGAAATATCACAGTAAATGAAATGAGATGTTTCAGGAAAGATATACATGTCACGAGAAGAAACCGACAGAGAAATAAAGATATCAGAGAAAGAAATAAAGACCATCTGAAGGAAAGACTACCTTGAAAGACAGCAAACCCGGTGGTTTGGTCGCATTATGAGAATGTACTCAATGCAACTAGTTCTTCGTCCATGCAGCAGTTGTAGAATATCGGGCTACTAGGTACAAGGAAAACAAAGAACTAGATAGGTAAAGACAATAAAAGAAACCGTAAATAGACACGGGCTGACCATGGTAGTGCGACTCAAGTGGCTAAAGGCACAACTTCAACTAATCCCCACGATGCTTAACAGCACAAGTGGAAATGTTTGTTTTGCGTTCGCTCCATTATAACCATCACGGGTATCCGTGCGATTTCCGCCGGGAGCGTGATTACGTTGTGTCACCGTTATGCGCCTTGTAGACCTAGCACATCCAATGTCGGCATGCCTTGACAATTCGGGTGGGCTACCCTTACCCTGTGACAGCCTCTATATCTGTCTCCAGGCACGCGTAGTGGCGACTCTTCGCCCAGACGATTTTGCTCTCGTCTGACTCGCACGAGGTGTTCCACTGTCTATGAACTTGCCTCGTGTAATTGGACGTGCTGTGCCTGTGCCCATTGGGTACTGAACCGTTTCTCATCCGTGAGCCTGGTTCCTTAAGGGGAAGAACTCAACAGAGGAGTTGGGCCCTGGCTCATTCGCCCTCTTAACCGAGGTGTCATTCACCGACATCGTGTACCCCTTGTCCAAGTTCGAGTCTCACACCACGCGTTTGAGAGCAAGGCGTTCTCGAGCTGATCGTCCTTGTCCCACAAGTGGAAATGACAATAGATAGATATAATATTTAGTTTATAACACATCTCAGGCAGAATATCTGAAGATCTCAGCATTGATGGATATTATCAGTTTTTCACCAGTATAGTTTAAAAAAACTCATAGTAATGTAACATTTACAATAAATAAATGCATTGAATTCCCAAATCCTGTGGAAAAATCATTTCCCTACATACACAAATCATCTATCAAAATCTGTTCGATGAATACACAAATCATCTATCAAAATCTGGTCCATGAATACACAAATCATCTATCAAAATCTGGTCCATGAATACACAAATCATCTATCAAAATCTAGTCAATGCATACACAAATCATCTATCAAAATCTGGTCCATGAATACACAAATCCTCTATCAAAATCTGTAGCAAATTCGTATCTTCTTCTTCTTCTGCGTTCATTCCCAAACTCCTGATGATTAACAGGATGCAGTCCGGACAACGAAATGAGCTGTATCATGGTTTACAACATTGCTGCGATATCTGCGCCTTTGGTCTGATTTCATACCTGACATCCGTCTTCAGCATGGCTTTGTGCCACTGACTAAGAGTTAGTGTGGGATGCTCCTTAGTCGCCTCCTCCTTTTCTCTGCCCCCGGCAATACTTGTATTTAAAGATTCATACTCCTCTACACTGTTATTAGAGGTATAAAACTTCAAATGAGAAGATGCTCTACTTCTAATTCAAGACCTCTCTAATACAAGTAACCTTTCGTCACGAAGAATTCTGTAGCAAATTGAGATAACTTTTGCCCTCTTCACAATTTACATTTATATTGCTCGGTTCCGTCCCCTGAATTATTGCAGCATGTTCAACTGTAGATCAGAAACGCGACATAAGAATGCCAATTAGGAACAACTCAAGAGCCAAGTATATAAATAACTGTCCTGGTGGTTACATTACCAGAACAACGACTTCTACTATTTTCATTGCTCTGATATAACCTAATTGCAGTATCGCCAATGGTTGAAAGTGTTGTACTTTACTCGGGGAGATACTTGTATTTAACCGAAAATATAAATTGATATAATAAACAATAAAAATATCCTTGTTGGTCTGTAATAAATGACATTTTGTTCCTATGAGTTACATACATAAAAACAAATTATTCCAAGAAGCTACACACACAAAAACAAATTGTTCCAGGGAGTTACATACACACAAAAATTGTTCCAATGAGTTACTCACACAAAAACAAATTGTTCCAAGGAGTTACACACAAAAACAAATTGCTCCAATGAGTTACATACACAAAAACAAATTATTCCAAGGAGTTACACACAAAAACAAATTGTTCCAAGGAGTTACACACAAAAACAAATTGTTCCAAGGAGTTACACACAAAAACAAATTGCTCCAATGAGTTACATACACAAAAACAAATTATTCCAATGAGTTACACACACAAAAACAAATTGCTCCAATGAGTTACACACACAAAAACAAATTGCTCCAATGAGTTACACACACAAAAACAAATTATTCCAATGAGTTACATACACAAAAACAAATTGCTCCAATGAGTTACAAATAGAGACCCACTGACAAAATCTATGTTTTTCGAATTCTATCTTTAAAGATCTGAGTTGTACAGAAGTGTGACCCACTTCTATCTTAATATGCAGGTTTTTTTCGTTTACTGTAATGACAAATCATACTTTGATAGTATGAGAGTATCATGCCGTGTGTGATAGTATGAGAGTATCATACCGTGTGTGATAGTATGAGAGTATCATACCGTGTGTGATAGTATGAGAGTATCATACCGTGTGTGATAGTATGAGAGTATCATGCCGTGTGTGATAGTATGAGAGTATCATACCGTGTGTGATAGTATGAGAGTAGCATACCGTGTGTGATAGTATGAGAGTATCATACCGTGTGTGATAGTATGAGAGTATCATACCGTGTGTGATAGTATGAGAGTATCATACCGTGTGTGATAGTATGAGAGTATCATACCGTGTGGTAGTATTTCTGTAATCAACAGAGCACCGTAGTTTGCCTCTATCGCCAATATCATGCTCGATTGGGATGTGGAGTAGTCACGTGATTCTACGCACCTTCCTGCAATTCTTGTAGGCAATAAAGCATATCCGCTCTTCTACATATTTTTTTGGATATCTATATTTGTATTTGAGGCAAATAAAATACTTTAGACACATTAAAATACATGACACCTTTTTGAAGACCTTACTTGAGGGTAAAGTCAAAGGGAAGCGAGCAAGAGGTAGGCAGAGATACAAGTGGAAGAGTAACATAACACGATGGACAGGTTACAGTCTAGCAGAGTGTACCACCAAGACAAGAGACAGGAGATGTTGAAGATACGTTGCAGCCAACCTTCGTTGTGGAGACAGCACTTAATGGTGATGATATGTGTATTTGACGGTCTTGTAGTTCAGGGTACAACAGGACAAGTTTGTGCACGGTCACATCCAGCGCAGGATGTACATATAAGCTGAACAAGCTATAGCTTAGGGGGGGGGCCACTTTCTTGGGGGGGGGCCCAAAAAATAATCTTTGGCACTGACATATATAATATCTGGACTTATAAAGGGCCCCATATCTCAAATAGCTTAGGGCCTTCTCAAGTCTAAATCCAGCGCTGGTCAAATCTGTCCTTCTATCAGTACATTCCGGGTACTCTCTCTCTCTCTCTCTCTCTACACTTTACATACATTTGTCACAGACTTTTTCTCTGTGTCCCACTACACCCGTTCTCTGCCTTTCCTTATTTCCTGCAAACCACAAACTCTCCTTTTGAGAGAAAAAAAAAGTCCTACTGCCATCCATGATGTCCAGATAAAACGAGGTCTTGTTCAGCACGAATTCAACTCAGAAGCTCAATCTTGGCGCATACACCTATATATATACATATAAAGTGTATCATAAATTGTACGCAATACTCATAACTATTTTTTTTTAAAACTGTGCTCAAAGAGCGCAAAGAACTGCCATCGTTGTACTCGAATTTTCTGCCGTATGGTTAGTTTGGTTACGTAAAATGTACCTGTTATGGAGAGGTACGCTCCTTACAACCCCAGACGTGAGTCTAATTTGGTAATATCAGAGCTTTACAACCATTTAAAAATAGCGGAGGTGGCGGTTCTGGGTTCAATAATTTCCAAGGATCTCCGAAAAGTAATACATAAAGAGATGTCAAGCCTAGTCAGGATATCGTGGGGGCAAGGAAATTAATCATAACCACTATGTCGCGGGATCCCAAAAACCTTACAATTGCAAAAGTAAGAAAGGCTGAAATTCTGCGAAAATTAAGATTACATACCATAACATTCGCATTTCCTAATACAGTTATGCTCTATCGACTTTAATTTGGGAATCCCTGAGTTAAAGAGGTAAATGAGTTCACTTACTTAGGAAGCATTATATCGAGTGGAAGGAAACAGTAAAGAGATACAAAATAGATGCAACAAAGAATACCAGATCCTAGAACAGATGACACGTATTTATAAGAACAAAAATGTAAACATAGACATTGAAGTTCCATTATACAAGACTATTATTATTATCCCATCACAGTGCTACCAGTGCCAAACCTGGACAATGAATCCACAAGACAAAAGAAAAATAGTGACAGCAGGAAGGGACATGTCTACGAAGAATACTCGGAGTGTCATTTAGAGACTGAATTAGAAACGACAACATCAGACAGATGTTAACAATACCAGTATTGGAACACATAAAAAGACAACAGATCAAGTGGTTTTCACACGCTTCCAGACTACCAAAAGACAGCATGCCACAGGTGACCATACCACAGACATAACGGTTATAAAGCAAGAGGCAGACCATGTAAAAGATGGATCACAGAAATCAAAGACACTACAGGAACAAGCTTTTACAAACAGCACACAAGAAGGCCATCCCCAGAGAACTCTTCTACCTGCAAGCCAAACAATGTCCACAGCGAATAGATAGATAGGTCACTGAGTAAATCTCGCTTAAAGCTAGGGAATGACCGGTATCAAATATAAAGACCCGTATGCAGAAAATATAAACATAATCTGAAAGGCCGATGTTGATTATTTACGTGAGTTTCGTTGGTCGGCTTTGTCTATTTTTGGCATGCGACGCCAAGTATATAAATAGTGACCAATGACAATCATGTATAATAATAAATTTAAAAAATAATTAAAAAACGTAACTTCTTGTTCTTCGTTCGTTCTCAAACTCCTGCAGATTAGCAGGATGTAATCCAGAGAATGGAATGCGTTGTGTCATGGTTTACAGCATTGCTGCGATATCTGCGACTTTCGGCCTGATACATCCGACTTCAGCATGGCTTTGGGTCACTGACTCTATATGGGATGGGACAGCCAACTTCATCCCATAACCTCCTTAGTCGCCTTTTTACAATATGCGTGGAAGGTATACAGTGTGGCTATTCTTTGCTCCCCTTTCGGGCCCCGGCAACACACGGGCAAAAAACGTAACAAATGGAGTCCAATTAATTCTGGACAGGAGTCTTCTATACTGTCAATAGTCTAGAGACTAAAGTGTTACGTGCGCTTTTAATTGTATTTTTTTCCAGGTGGCGTGTTGTTGTGTTTGAATTACATAAGAGTAAATCTGAGTAACAATGAAGTCAATCCTCTACGACATGAGATCTTCTTGCGTTCAGGTTATATTTATCTCCATAAGCTAATAGAACTGTGATTGTGATATAACTGTTAAGCGGATAAATCATCAAATTTATTAATTGCAATTTTTACATACATGACGGAAATACAGTAAAATCCATGCGGAGATGAATTGTTGATAGGATATTGCAGCGATCGACTTCTTAGAAAAATGTCAGAATCGTGACATCCCAGACTTTGTCCTGCTGTAAATATGTCGGTCCTAGTTCGCGAACAGATAGTTTATATTCAAGATATCCCCCGTCCACAGTTACGTAGTATATTAACTATTCTGGCTCTTCAACAGACTGAAGATATTACTCAAACATTGTTATGTCTATGTGAATCTGTTTCTGTGCACGGCGTACGTATCGTGTTCGCGAAATCCTCATGCAAGTTACAACATGTGAGACCATATTTCTCATTTTATTTGATTACATGCTTGTATTTAAAAACAAAACATTGTGAAAAGTTTGTTTCTTTAGTAATTGTTATTCTGATATGATATTGATATTGTCCTCCGACACTGTGGCGGAGTGGTACAGAGAGCGTCTGTGACAGTCAGGGTACCGATTTCGATCCCCACTACAGGAAACTGTGAATCCGGATCGTTGAAAAGGAAATGGCAAACTACTTAACATTTTTATATTGCCTAGAAAATCACTACTGCCAAAAATGCTGGGTTAATGGCTACATCTTGAATAAGATACGCTACCAAAATGTTATGAAATGAGGATAATTCAAATGTTTCTTATTATTCTATAAATATTTACTAGAGTGCGTTCATCAAATAGTGGATTATCGATATTGTCTTTTTTCTCCGTAATTGCTGAGCGTATTATTTCATAATCACGTTAAAGATTTATTATTATTTATTATCGAGACTGAACGAATTCATCGAGGCAGTCGCTATGAATGTCGTTTGTTAAAGATTTTTTTTACGCGGAAAAGAAGTTTTACAGTAATTGTTGGCGTTTCGTTCATTTGTTGTAGCATGGGTACAAATTAAGCATTTAGAATGTCGTATTTCTCTTTCATTGTATTGAGCTTATATGCAACGACATTTAAAAGTTAACAGTTAAACGTTTATGAAATCTAGTATTATTTACTTTCATGTTAATTTAAAATCAACGTAAACATACATTGTACTTACCGTGCTTGCAATAATCATCATCAACTTCGTCCTAATATGAACATAAGCACTAGTGGTGGCATTCTGAAATCTTCGACCCAAAAACTTTCTGAGGTCATGTTAGAATGTGGTGAAATTTAAAAATGTCCATCCTTTACCAGTGTACATCCTTTATGTCGGTCACCTCTTCTCATCGCACCTTATACTTTGCTTTACGTGATTGTTTTAGAGATAACTTCATTTCTCATGAAATGACTAAAGCTTACTATGTTTAGCGATTGTCAATATGGTCATGTCCAGCAAGGGTATATATTATATATCTCATGTCTTTACAATGATAGATGTGCCACTTTCGATGTGTTGTTTTCATACGTTCACTATTATATTAATGTTATCTAAATTGTTTTTCTTGTCGCTTCCCCTGGCCTTGTTTCTATTTTTTCTATTCATAATCTGATGAAAAGTAAAGATCGATAATTGTAGTTGGTTGAATGAAGCGTAATCAATCTTTCTGTCAATATTTTTCTTCAACTTTGAATATATGGTCTTCACATTTTATCCAGAATTCTTTGTAGCCTTCAACTTCAACAATACGGGCGAGTGAGGAAAAATTGTGCCCTATCCATTCCTTGATGTTGTCTGTTCATGTCTTTATTTTCCCTCCTCTGCTTGATCCTCCTTCGACTGTTCCCTGCAGTATTTTTTTTGACAAGGAATCATGCCTCCAATATATGAGATACACCTTTGAGGAAACTGAAGTTTAGCTATTATTTTAAGATATAACCATGAAATCTTTTTTTTTAAATGCTTACTAAGTGTCGCACTCATGAAGCAATTAATGTCCGTAATCGCACTATAGTTTCATTCCAGTAACAACGGAAATGTGAACAAGACATATAATTCCGTAAGTAGTATTTGTCAATGTTAAGATCGGTTGTCCTCGTCGTGTCTTTAATCAGCGATTTCACGATTTTGTAATATTTATGCAAATGTAGTAGACTATAACACTTATTAGAATTAGAATATGTCTCAACCAATATATAACTAAGATGCTGAGAGAGTCATTGACTGTAATGCTGAACAACTCATTGACTGTAATGCTGAGCGAGTCATTGACTGTAATGCTGAGCGAGTCATTGACTGTAATGCTGAGCGAGTCATTGGCTGTAATGCTGAACTACTCATTGACTGTAATGCTGAGCGAGTCATTGACTGTAATGCTGAGCGAGTCATTGGCTGTAATGCTGAACTACTCATTGACTGTAATGCTGAGCGAGTCATTGACTGTAATGCTGAGCGAGTCATTGACTGTAATGCTGAGCGGGTCAGTGACTGTAATGCTGAGCGAGTCATTGGCTGTAATGCTGAACTACTCATTGACTGTAATGCTGAGCAACTCATTGGCTGTAATGCTGAGCAACTCATTGACTGTAATGCTGAGCAACTCATTGGCTGTAATGCTGAGTAACTCATTGGCTGTAATGCTGAGCAACTCATTGACTGTAATGCTGAGCGAGTCATTGGCTGTAATGCTGAGTGAGTCATTGACTGCACGATCGGTTCATAGATGAAAGTCACCATAAGGTGTTTAGTATCTGATCTGTCAAGACCATATTCCAATTTAGCTTGTAGATCATGCACAACAGTAAGCCAGTTCTTCCAAATAGTATAAATTAGATACGTTGATCGCCATGTACATACCACTGCCTTGATTGTAATTGCATGCCTGGCCGAAAGGCGCTGATATTTCAGAAATGCTGTAGATTACAATGAAACACATTGTTTCTTACGAATGATATATCAGCGATAAGCGAGTAATGGCACTCCACAAGATTAATCGCACTGTTATATCGGCGACTTGTTTCTAGTATAGAATATGCCTGTGTCATATTCACAGTTAGTGATACATAATTGCCAGACTGGACAAGATTCAGAATGAGGCCATGCGCGTCATCTTGGGATGTACCACGAATACGCCCGAGATGCATGCTGACAGAATCAAGATGTGGCCAACACGGGCATACATTTAAATCAGTGTAGATACACTTCCCTCATTACACCCAGATCTCCTTAAGGTAAAAAGGAGTAGATCGTGATTGGGACAGGCAGAAGATATCCTCAGACAAGTATGTGAACCTGTTTGAATTGTTCCTGCAGAGGAGATCACACATAACAAATGTTGAGAACATAATACAATGAAGATCTATAGCTTGTGACGGATTCCATCGCATACTACATCTGATATTATTACTACTATTATTGTCATTGCTGCTTCTACTACTACTACTACTACTACTACTACCATTATTACTATCAATGGCGTGCCATTGCGTTTTTCGATGTAACTAGACTACTTTGGTTGTTGGGACTGGGATTAAAAAGAAACATTTCTTGTTTGGGTGACAATATTAGGTGAAAGGAAACCTATATTATTTTATAAGACTTTGGTATATCAATAAAATTAAACCACTTTGTCTACGGTTGAAGAAAAGGTACTACAACAGAAAACGTTCATTTTTGTTTTTTTAAAAACAACTTACACAAGTATGGTTGAAAACTGTTTATCGCTAGAACTGTGGTTTTTAGAATTGGATTGTATTCTAGCCCAATTGGGTAGAATTGGATTTTACATCTTAGCCAAAGCTACACTGCTTTGAAACAATATGACTGTGTTACCTCGACACTCTTTTTCCATTATCGGATAACCTTTGATATCTAGAGTGGAATTTGTTATATTTTTTGAGTTAGTTCTCAATTTGTTTGTTTGTTAATTGGAGGATTAAAGCGTCTTCGCTGAGGCACGACTCTTTCAATCTAAGACATGTCTATTCTGGTTATGTTCTTCTTCTTCAGCGTTCATTCTCAAACTCCCGCTGGATTTTCTTGTAGCAGGACCATGGTCCTACTAGATTTCCAGCAGGATGCAGTCCTGAGAATGAAAATGCGTTGTGTCACCATTTTATTTGCGCGATTTGGCCCGACACATCTGTCTTCATCGAGAATCTGGCTATATCAGGCCGTATAGTGCGTCCACAAACTGCCACTGGATCCCTTTTGTAGCAGGACAATAGTCTCACTAAAGTTTTCCCCTCCATAATGCCTTGTTCTAAACTTCATTTAATATAGCAATAACCAATAATTGAATTAACACGGATTTATGCATGCGACGTTACGTTTCAGGTGACCCTATGATGGTGTAATTGATAATTACGCAAGTTCATGTTGCGTTTTTTATTTTAGACGTTGAGCACCTACCATAAATCAGGGTGGACAGAATACTTCACGCGGATAGAATTCTGCACCACAAGCCATATTTACTTGCCCACCAGACAGAATTGAGAGAAATGTGTGAACAGACTGAGCTGATCTGTAAATAAGGGGAGAGGTTAAATATCTAATTCAACTTCCTCGTAATTTAAGATGTCTCAAAACACGGCATTTTTTTCTAGAATTCTGTTGTTTTTAAAAATTGGATGGTGTACCGCTGCGCTATGCTCCCCCCCCCTATTTCAAATGTACCATAAAGAGAATGATCAGTCGTGGCCTACTCTCCCGAACCTGAGAGTTAGCCTGAAGCAAATCACAGTTAATTGAAATCATTGGTTTTTTATTTTAAAAAACCTGACGCGAATCACACAGTTTATTGAAATCATTGATGTTTTAATCTGAGGATTGACTGGAAAAAACGATGATTAATAATAATAAGCATGTTAACTCAAATAGATTATTGCAAGAATGACAGAAATTGACAATGCATGCAATATTTTAGTCCATTCTGAGATAGATAAGTGTTTATCCACTGAACGATATAATCTGCTTTTATTTCAACAGAAATACATCGAAGGATAACAATCTCTTTTCGGGAGATATCAAATCAGATTCTTTTTAGGATAAGAAATATGATAAGTGCATTGTCTTGGAATAATGTTCTGGCATCTAATGTACTGTAAAACGTGCAAGTCTATGTGAAATACTAAATCAAGCATGTTACTTGTTGCAGGCTGTTGGACATGTCATATCCGGTACCTGAATGTAAGCAAAGAGAAACGCTTGCGCTGTGTTAGTCAATGAAAGTATATACGATTGACTGTTGTTATTACACCGAAAGACGTAGTCATTATGTTTTTACTGTGAATACTTCATATCTGCCAGTAGATTTTAAAAAGCATTTCCAGGGTAGTTTCATTGAGTAGTCGTGACAATACACTAAATGTGTTGCAATGCCTGTCTCGTATAGGAAAATGACGATGACAATATTATTAACGATACTGAAGAATGCAAAAACAAAGATATGAATGAGGACATATATGACAATATGTGTGTGACTGTTCTTGGATACATATAGGCAATTCTTGGATATATCTAAGTAATTCTTGCATACATCTAAGTAATTCTTGGATACATATAGGCAATTCTTGGATACATTTAGGCAATTCTTGATACATCTAGGCAATTCTAGGATACATCTAGGTAATTCTTGGATACATCTAGGTGCTTCTTGTATATATCTAAGTAATTCTTGTATACATCTAAGTAATTCTTGAATACATATAGGCAATTCTTGGATACATCTAGGTAATTCGTGGATACATCTAGGCAATTCTAGGATACATCTAGGTAATTCTTGGATACATCTAGGTGCTTCTTGTATATATCTAAGTAATTCTTGTATACATCTAAGTAATTCTTGAATACATATAGGCAATTCTTGGATACATCTAGGCAATTCTTGGATACATCTAGGCAATTCTTGGGCACATATAAACAACTTTTTAAATAAACCGGGACAGCTGTTAGATATTCTGAGATAACTGAATGATTTTTACTAGAGACATTATAGGTACCTACAGATGGCAGATAGGAACACATTTCATATTAGGAGGCTCGGAATAATTTGGTTACTTCTCAGTGTGTTTCTAACATGGAGACTGATGGTAGAGGTAACTCTAGAGGTAATTATATAGATACAAATATGAATGACACAAGCATGTACATAAGCAACAAAACTCACGGTTCTGATCGGCAGTTAAACAACACAATAAATAGTAGCAATAATAATAGAATGAATAAAATAAATAATAGCCCATATATAACAGAAAAGCCCAGATTCCGCAGAAACAACAGCTTTGATTTTGCGGTAGACAATAAAAACAACG
Organism: Meghimatium bilineatum; assembly: GCA_034231615.1. Lineage (NCBI taxonomy): Eukaryota > Metazoa > Mollusca > Gastropoda > Stylommatophora > Philomycidae > Meghimatium > Meghimatium bilineatum. The sequence goes on from CM067304.1 coordinate 57,678,889, forward strand.
GCTTTGATTTGGAGGCAGAGAACATAAATAACAGCTTTGATATGGAGGTTGACAACATAAACAGCAGCGCTGATATGAAATTACAGTACATGATCATCGAAAGCAAGAAAATGAAAACAGACATTATCTATCATCGTTACATAAGTGATAAAAGCAATAGCAATAGTTTAATAAACACTTTTGAAAATTCGTTCAACAAATCAAAAGAATCATGCCCTCTATTACTACCACCGTGTCGAATCTGTGGAGGCAGAGCTTCCGGTTTTCATTATGGTGTTAACAGCTGCGAAGCTTGTAAAGGTTTTTTCAGACGTGCTCTGAAACGTCCACTTGTTTCGTACTGCGCAAAAAACAGAAAGTGCAACATCTTCGGAACTGGAAGAAGCACGTGTAGGTATTGCCGCTACAAAAGATGCATTAGATTAGGCATGTCAAAAGAGTCTATAAAAACGGGACGTTATTCTCATAAAAAGAGAACCAGAGACACTCTTGAGTTACAAAAGTTGCAAAATCAAAGAAATTCAATTGTTGACGACCAAGAACTGGATACCACCATACACAAACTAATAGTCGATCATGATTCTTTTATGTCAACAATCCGGGTTCCAAAAAACGTGATTTATCGAAAACAACTAGAATACCACAACTTGCATCTACTTTGTAAGAAATTTAGCAGCAACCCTCAAGTTGCAGTGAACAACACTTCAGATGATTCGTATGTACTTACATCTAATTCTAAGCACCCGGAAAACAACACATCAGATCACTGTGAGTTCACAAAAATGATAACATGCTCACGATCGCCATCAGAAGTATCATCAGACTCGGGGTTTGTTGATTATCAAAATAAGGCAATATTTGAGAATAAAGATGTAGATCTCAAAATGTATAACCAGAATGAACACTTTACCATACATAAATCAAATGATCACAGTGTACGTCCATACGATGTTCAAGCAGAAGTAAATATTCCTTTCAAATGTACTTATTCCCCAACAATGCAACAATCCTCAATGGGGCAGACGTTATTCACACCTGACGTTGAACAGCAATACAAAAACATCAAGGAGCTTACGCACTCTAATCGAAATGACGTTTTTATAAAAAATCTTTCAGAAGATATTGACAACAACTGTAATAGTTATTCCTTTGATAAAATTACTAGTCAACTAGGCAGCTTTACAACTACTTCTAAAGCAGCATTTGGAGGTATTGACCATTTAGAAGATGCACAGGAAGTGTTTTCTGTTTCTTGTGAGCCCAAATCTTGGACAGAACTTACGTGTGCTAATAGAAAGACATTAAAGAAAGGATGTAATGGTTCTTCATGTGTTCAGCATCCAGACTGTGTTACGTGCGTTGATCCACCCATAACAACAGACTATGGAATACATAACCACATTTCTGAATCTTTAATGAACTTTTCTAGAAGTCCCTCGGATATAACAGATAGACCGAGGGCAGATCGAGAGATTTTAAGAGAGGACTCAAGTTTTGAGAATCAATTTAGGAAGTCTAATAGTAAAACGACACCAAAAGACGTTGCCATAACAACAGATTTGATTTCTAATCGTGAAGTAAATCACGTGTCAGAGATTGATTTCATAACTTCTTTGACAGAAGATACTGTATTTTCTAAGAATGCGTTCATGAATAAGTGGGACACTTCCTTTGGAAAGAGAGTCGAGTCGCAGCATGCCAATATTGAGAAGGTAAACACGTGGATACAAGGATATATTGAATTCGCAAAGAAAATTCCAGGTGAGATTGTTTTGTGTGTGCGTCTGTGTCAAAATAAGTGAGATGTATATGTGTGTAGGTAAGAATGATGAGATTGTTATGTGTGTGCGTCTGTGTGTAACAAAGTACACAGTGTTACTTTGTATAGCAATATATAAGAGGTGTTGATCCACAGTGAAATATAGAGAAAACGAGACTTTGTCTCGGAAAAGGTCATTTCCGGAATACGATTAGAGGTTCTAAATTTCAATGTTTTCAATGGATTAGTATACTGTGTGTATGTTGTTCTGGGTTGAAAATCTGTAGATAGTATTATTTTCCAGAATATAAACTTAATTAAGATGTCGGCGCAAGTTTCTTTTAATTCTTCGTTATGACCTTTGCTCTAGTTTCGAGGTATTACCTAACCTTTGTTGTGTGATTTGGCAAGCTTACGGTTAAGTACTTAGAGTACGATTAGGATTAGAAATAATATTTCTAATGTGTGTGCGCATCTCGCTCCGTGTGTAGCGCGCAGAAATAATGATCGCTCAGTACAAATCAAGGACATTTATTTAAATATGTAAATTGGAAAAGAAACAGATTATGTATAAGTTCGTCTGTGTCTAGAATTGAACTCAGTGATTGTCGGGATGTGACGTCACGGTAGCCATTAATTTCATTGGTGTTACACGGAAATCCGTGACGTCGTTAGTTAAAAATGTAAACAGTGTGTTATTTATAGAACAGTGAAGAATTAAAAGCAACTTTTACTAGGATGTCACTGAGGAATATATTAGTGTTCACCATTAACTTTAGTAACGCTTAAATTTTAAATATGGACTATTTTCAGAGCCGTAAGGCTGCTTACTTTAAAAGAAACATCAAACGTTGACACCACCAAAATTGTAAACCCGAATCATAACCACACAACAAACGTTGACTCCACCAAAATTATAAACCCGTTATTTACACTAAAAATGAATTAGTTAATTTTTCTGCTTTGTGGGAACATCCAAAACACAAAAATAAAATACAAAATAGTACAAAAACCGACTTGTATAAAAGTTCACTGTCCTCTAACGTATCTTTCTGCTATGCACAAATGGGACCGTTATTCACAAACATTAGGCAGTAGAAAGCGTAAACATCACATGATTAAGCATATAATATATTCTTATCAGTGACGACATCATGGTTGGGTGCAACATTATTACAGGTCAGATAATCTCATGTTATACCTCGACATAGTTATCATTGTAACGGTGCGTGACCTGCCCCATCCAACGAAAATAAAATTTAACAAGACCCATTCAATGTAGCGCACACAAAGGGACAGACAGAACTAGTTTTAGAATTTTCCGGGTTGTTGTGTCCTGTTCGACCTGTTAGGTCGAGATATAAGGTCATCATAACCGTTCTGACCGATTTCTTGAACTTGGATAAGATATAGACAATCTGTAACCGTCGATTGTATACATCTTGGTCATTATGACTGTACTTTGCGTTCACGGCAAATGAAAATCACGGGAAAGTCAAACGAGTCATTTTAGAAGGCTATTTTCCTAATAACCAATAGATCATAAATGTCGACGGCCTCGGACATTCTCTGACATAAACACTATGCTACATTTAAATAGAACAGAAATTCTTAATATGCGGTTCATGTTGCGCCGGATGTCCTCTCCAGTGTACCTTAACATGCGGTTCGTGGATTTATGTTGCACCGGATGTCCTCTCCAGTGTCCCTTAATACATACTATTGCTGTCATAAATACTTACTATTGTTATTATAAATACCTACTTTTACTATCATAAATACTTACTATAACCTGCTATTACAATCATAAATACCTACTATTGCTATCATATATATATTGCTATTATATATACTATTACTAAATTAAACACATAATATTACTACCATAAGTACTTAATAAAATCTTCCGTTGTTGTGATATGATAGCTTCAAAGATCCCATTCCTGTGAAAATATTCAGCGGATTGCTTCTAATTGTTAAATGACCGTCTGCAATACGCAATAAAAGCACGTAATATTGATATCGTAAATACCAAATATTACTACCAGCTAATACTGATATCGTAAACACCTAAACATGCTATCATAAATACCTAATATTGATATCGTAAATAGCTAAACAGAAAAAGACAATTCAGAATGGTTCTCTGCGATTACTGGTGTTAAACAAGGCTGCCCTATGTCACCATTACTATTCAATATCGCAATTGACTGGGATATGAGAAAAAGCACACCCAACGCAAATTTAGGAATCAAATGGATAAATAAAACAACACTAGAAGACCTAGATTTTGCCGATGGTCTTGCACTATTGAGTTAAAACCATCAAAATGCAAAAACAAAAACTGATTGATTAAAACTCATCGTAGGACAAATAGGTCTCCAAATCAACTCATCAAAAACAAAAATTATGGACTTCAGCAATTCGCCTAACGTAATTACTTTAAATGGGCAACAACTTGAAAAGGTACACAAATTATCCTATCTAGGAAGCAAATTAACACTCGACGGTGATGTCATGTCAGAAATTACAACTCGCATTGCACTAGCATCAAGCGCCTTTAACAGACTGCCTAATATCTGGAGATCAAAGTCAATCAGCACACGCACGAAAATGCGCTTATTTAATTCCTGCGTTATTCCGGTGCTATCATATGGATGTGAGAGCTGGAAAAGTTCTTTATCTTTAGAAAAGAAATTACTGAGTTTCGAGAACAAATGTCTTCGTAGGATAACTAACACCCATTGGAGTGAATTCAAATCGAATGATAAATTCAGAGAAGAGACACATCAAAATTTCATCACAGATGTTATCAGAAAACGCCGTTGGTCCTACATCGGGCATGTCCTACGCGCAGACATCAACAGAATACACCACCAATCTCTTGAATGGATACCTACAGGAAAAAGAGCCAGGGGTAGACCAAAAGAAACACTCAGAAGTACAATACTTATAGAAAGTAAAACAATCAATATCCACACTATTTAATAACTGCACAGAATAGCTTTGAACAGACAGAATTGGAAAGATCTGACCTCTGCGCAAAAGGAAAATGAATGAATGAAAATACCTAAAATTGTTATTATAAATACCTAACATTGATATGGTATGCACTTAAAATTGCTATCATAAATACGTACTAAACACATATTCTACCACTATCTTCATCCTTAATTTAGTCATTAAAACAATATCAAGATAATCATTACATTTTTAACAAAAAGAATCTCGGTCACCTTTCAGTTGTACGTTATCTACTCTATGTTATAATTTGTTCGCAAACCAAAGTGTTAAGCTGACATGAACGTAGAATGTATAAATTTATATTCTATAAGCTCCTATCTCCCTATTAGAAAACACCAGACATAATAAAAAGAAAATTTTACAGATTACAATATTGGAAGTGGATCAAAGCAGTAAGAGGAACGTGAAAGTTGAAAATCTACTAAAGATAATTTGATCAGCAGAGATACTGACATATGTATGTATCACATACGGGCTATGAGGGACATCTTCCATAACAGAACTTGCATAAAAATAACCAGAATGTCAGAGGATGTCCGACAAAGTGGAGTGTGCCGCAGTAACAAGACAAATAAGCGATAAATAATATATTCATTAATACTGTTATAGCCTATACTAAATAGCAAATTGTAAAACTAATGTAAAAAATAAATAACTATAAACATAAGTACAAGGATGTTTCCACGTTACGGTCCAACTGGAATCTTTTTCAAGAAACACATAACAAACAAGAAACGCACACAATTATCCAATTAACTGTGATCACTTGGAGATATTTTCTCACCATAAAACACTCCAAGTAGTGACGTTACATGCATGTTTAGTAGATGATGAATTATGCGCGGTCAAAATGTTGACACATTATTGATAGCCATAAACAGCAATATATCAAGAAAAAACTGCCAAAGGTGATGAATTAATACGTGGTACATCAGATCAAGTGAAAGCCCAACGTAAAAGATTAGAAAAAAAACACGAAGACAAAAACAGAGTAGGAGGTCTCCAATAAGTAAAATCGAGAATTGGGGGGGGGGGGGAAAGATTTCTTGAGGGAGGTGGTCATTACGTGACAGTATTTAGTAAAACAGGGTGGATTAAACAAACAAAAGACAATTTAAAGTTATATATATATATATATATATATATATATATATATATATATATATATATATATATATATATATATATATATATATATATATATAGGGCAGAGGTCAGATCTTTCCAATTCTGTCTGTTCAAAGCTATTCTGTGCAGTTATTGAATAGTATGGATATTGATTGTTTTACTTTCTCTAAGTATTGTTCTTCTGAGTGTTTCTTTTGGTCTACCCCTGGCTCTTTTGCCTGTAGGTATCCATTCAAGAGATTGGTGGTGTATTCTGTTGGTGTCTGCGCGTAGGACATGCCCGATGTAGGACCAACGGCGTTTTCGGATAAAATCTGTGATGAAATTTTTAAGTGTCTCTTCTCTGATTTTATCATTCGATTTGAATTCACTCCAATGGGTGTTAGTTATCCTACGAAGACATTTGTTCTCGAAACTCAGTAATTTCATTTCTAAAGATAAAGAATTTGTCCAGCTCTCACATCCATATGATAGCACCGGAATAACGCAGGAATTAAATAAGCACATTTTCGTGCGTGTGCTGATTGACTTTGACTTCCAGATATTAGACAGTCTGTTAAATGCACTTGATGCTAGTGCAATGCGAGTTATAATTTCTGGTATGACATCACCGTCGAGTGTTAATTTGCTTCCTAGATAGGAGAATTTCTGTACTTTTTCAAGTTGTTGTCCATTTAAAGTAATTTCGTTAGGTGAATTGGTGAAGTCCATAATTTTTGTTTGTGTTGAATTGATTTGGAGACCTATTTGTCCTGCGATGAGTTTTAATCTATCAGTTTTTGTTTGTGCATCTTGATGGTTTTCACTCAATAGTGCAATATCATCAGCAAAATCCAGGTCTTCTAATGTTGTTTTATTTATCCATGTGATTCCTAAATTTGCGTTGGATGTTCTTTTTCTCATAGCCCAGTCAATTGTGATATTGAATAGTAATGGTGACATAGGGCAGCCTTGTTTAATACCAGTAATCACAGGGAACCAATCTGAATTGCCTTTTTCTGTTCTAACACAGCATTTTGAGTTGGTATAGAATGGTTTTATCACATTTATATATTTATTTTGGAATCCATATATTTTTAAAATTTCCCAAAGCGATGGTCGATGGATGCTGTCGAAGGCTTTTTGAAAATCAATGAAGTTTATTATGAGATTAGATCTAAATTCTAGACATTCTATTGTTCTAAGAGTGAATATATGGTCAAGGCAGGAACGACCTGGTCTAAAGCCTGACTGCTCTTCTCTAAGTCTTTTGTCTAAGGATGACTTTAATCTTGCAAGCATCATATTACAAAGAATTTTGCCAGGTACGGATAGCAGTGTGATTCCCCTCCAGTTATCACAATTTGTTAGGTCTCCTTTTTTGGTAATTTGATAATGATACAATTTTTCCATTGTTGGGGTGGGCATTCGTTTTTCCAAATCATATTGAAAATATTCAGTAAAAATTACAAGGTATTATCATTTGCTGCTTTTAACATTTCACTTGTGATGTCATCTTGACCTGCTGCTTTATTGTTTTTTAATTTCTTAATGGTTTGTTTTACTTCTTCAAGGGTGAATTTTTCTATCGAAGCTTCTAGTGGTGGCATTGTCTCCTCTTTCTCTAGATTTGGAGTAGATTGGGGTAGTGGTCTGTTAAGAAGATCTTGGAAATGTTCGGCCCATCTTTGCTTTTGTTGTTCAGTTGTTGTTAGAAGTTTTTGTCTTTAATAGATGCGTTTGGGATAAGTGGCTGATTGCACAGTTGTTTGGTTATGTGGTGTAGTATCTTGCTGTTGTTGTGTTGTGAGGCTGATTCAGCTTCCAATGATAAGTTGTTTATATAATTCTGCCTGTCCTTTCTAGCGCTTGCTTTAACTTTAACATATCATAGAGTATATTAAATTACAGGACACACATGAAAAAGAGTCTAGAATGTCAAAATACCGCCGAAGACGGATGTATCGGGCCATTGGCGCAAATAAAAAGGCGACACAACGCATTTCCGTTCCTTGGATTACATCTTTCTGGAAATCTAGTAGGGTCATTTTCCTATTACAAGAGAGTGCAGGTGGGAGTTTGAGAACAAACCACACTCACAAAGAAATCAATCATTGAACATTTTCAATATATTGTATAACTTTTATAAGTGAATAACTTCATCAGCGACTCGCGGAGACCGGCTAGCCATTATGGAAGCTGACACCATAGCCAGTAAGATATTGAATACATTCTACTTTCATTACACATATCGATACATTAGTGACATATATATATATATATATCTTAAATTGGTGTATTTTACATTAGAGATATATATTTATATATCTTAATTAGTCACAGAAACACATATATATATATATATATATATCTTACATTAGTCACTCACTCACACTATATATATATTAGTAACACGCCAATATATATATATATATATATATATATATATATATATATATATATATATATATATATATATATATATATATATATATATATATATCGATACATTAGTCACACACATACATCGATACATTAGTGACACACACATATATATATCGATACATTAGTGACACACACACACATATATATATATATCGATACATTAGTCACACACACACACATTTCGCTACTGTGTATTGATTAAATTATGTTTACAATGTTACAGGATTTTCTTCTCTTGTCCCTGGAGATCAGGCACAGCTACTTAAACATGCATGGGACGAGGTCTGGATTCTTGGGACATACGGGTAATGTTAATCTCAATCTGCAAGTATTAAGGTGAACATGGTACGGATTTTGACATGACAAATCCATACTTTGGTAACAAAATGGTGCATTCCACGCAGTGTATTTTTTTTTCAAAATTCGTTGTTTCCTTAAAATTACAAATAGGAAACTCCAGTGCCGTAGATAATGACTAGGGAAGGGAGGCGGGGGTTCCAACAATAATAAATTCCGAAGTTTTTTTAAAGTAGCCTTTTTTGAAAAAACCAGTAAGGAAAAGGATTTACTATTTTTTTTAAATAATATTTTTAATTTATGTATCAAGTTCTATGTTCCTATGGGGTGATGGGAAGGGTTTACATTGAAATCCCCGATCCACATCTTGAACTACGAGCTTGTTAAAGACAGATATGCATATCTTGACTGTGGATGTACTCTTTAGGTGGACTTGTTTCAAACTTATAACGCCATAAAGGTTTATTGCTACAGACACCATTTTTCTCCACTCATCCTTGGTCTGTGCTCTCTTTTTGTATGTTTGTTTTTATCCCCAGGAATTAGAGATATATAGCTCTTCCTATGTTCAGGATCGAAGATGTATCTTCGGATGGGTTAACTAAAAAAAACCAGAATTATGGTGGGTGGCGACTAACGTAAATTTTACCTTGCTTCTCAGTATTAAATGTAATATTCTGATTTCCTAAGGATCGGAGAGAGTGTTCCACACGACCCACAGGTTGAGAAACGCTGAGAAACTTTCTGTCGTTTAATATGGCGAAACAATTTCACTGTTTTGGAGAGTATGTTGTGGTATCATCAATTCTCCCCTTGACTTTTAGCTTCATCGGTATCTCATTGTGATCTTTCCAGTTCCGGATATTCGACGTAATTTCTGAAATATGTTCTTTCAATGATGTTATCTGTGATAGGCTGTGCCGTACAGAAATTGTTCCAAAATGTCCATGATTGGCAGCTGTTAATAATTTATTTAACATATAAATGTGTATATATTTTAATGTATAAGCAGTCATAAATAACTGACCTTGACATACCATCAAATTTTCCCCGATACCCCAGAGATCCAAGTCTTTCCATAAATGATGTGTTCTTTTTATTTGTTTACTGTGACGATTCAAGACACTGAGCCAAAAGTTATTTGGAAACATGCATAATTTAGAACAAATGAATCTTGTTGCAGGGCTATACATTTATCACGCACATTTTCTACAGAGCAATTTTGTTGCAGGGCTATACATTTATCACGCACATTTCTACAGAGCAATTTTGTTGCAGGGCTATAGATTAATCACGCACATTTCTACAGAGCAATTTTGTTGCAGGGCTATAGATTTATCCCGCACATTTTTACAGAGCAATTGTGTTGCAGGGCTATACATTTATCACGCACATTTTCTACAGAGCAATTTTTAACTGTTTTTTTTTTCATATTAAACTCACAATTGATAACGAGAAAATCACACAGTGAAATTGAATTACTACTTTTTTTCAGTGTCGCCAAAGACGGACGTGTCGGGCTATTTGCGCAAATAAAACTGAGACACAAAGCGTTTCCATTCTCTGGACTATATCCGTCTGGAAATCTAGAATGGATCAAGGTCCTGCTGTAAGATAGATCCAGCAGGAGTTTGAGAATGAATGCTGAAGATGAATATAAAACGAATATTTGAAGGTATATTTCTTGGAAACGTGAACGAACATTATATTTGTTGAATTTCTTCACAGAAACTACAACAACGAATTGGGAGTGGCTATGACACCGTGCGGCGACTGTTTTCACAAAGAAGTAATGAGCGAATCTTGGGGCAAGACCTACACACAGACTGCTTTCAATATGGCAGACAGAATAAGCAGACATTGTCTTACACCGGAGCTAACAGCCATTTTGAAGGTTATCTGCATTGTCTCACCTGATAGGTAAGTTTGAAGTCCCCCCCCCCCCATAATAGCACTGCGCGATGTTTCCAAACAGCGTTACTTATCTTGGCTGATTCAATTTATTCCGTATTTTTCATTTCTGGAAACTCAAAGTGTACGAGAAGCGAACATTGATCATTCGAATCAGCCAAGGAAAGTGATGCATTTTTGAATTTGGGATGCCTATTAATTACGCCACCAAATTATTTATCCCCTTGACCCTCCCCTTGTCAACAACTGTCAAGAATTAATGGCCCACCTCTTAATTATGTCAAAAAATGGTGTCTCCTTCCCCTTCCTCCCCCTAAATTAATGCGGTCACGTCTGTGGGTCTCACCAATGACTCACTAGACAAACCAACCATACAACAGAAAACCTTAGTAGATGACATGCCTTTATATTGAGGTTATCTTCTTATAGAAGCGTCATGGCACGTCATCTATACAATCCCGTAGTCGTAACCTTCGATAACAGTTACCATGTTGTTCCGACAGGCTGACCTAGTTACGGGCACAGCGTGGATGGGCGGAACAACAAAGAAACCTGTCACTAGGACCAGAGTTGTGCCCTGATGTCGACGTCTGTTTCAGCAGTATTAGACTGGAAACACCATCGAGTCGAATGGCTGCTGGAACAGAGGGTGGAGCACTTATGGGAATGCCCCAAGTGCTGTGAGACCAGTTTCTAATCAAGAAATACAGTGTAATTGGTTGCACAAATATTAGAAATAAAAGACATGATTCGTGTCACAGTTAATTCTCGTTCGCAGTTTAACATGTCTACACAGCAAGTCCGGTTGTTTTTTTTAATGAATGTTGCTGTATATGAAAGCTCCTCGGGGCTCCACACAGCTTTCTGTGGAAAGAATTTTCAAATTGAAATAATTTAATTGATGTATTAAAAACAATTTTGTTGACATCAACTTTTGTTAAACCTCTTGTCAACAACTGTCAAGAAAGAGGATATATTAACTGCAATAATGAGCACGGTCACGAAGAGTTTCACGAGAGATCGTGGACAATGCATATGCAATCTAATTATTATGAAATTTAACAAGTCTGCAACACCAATGGATATATAATAATAGATACCAAAATGAAAGGAACAAAAGAATGTAAATATTTATGCAGCATTTTTTTGAGAAAATGGAAGACTCGACAGAAATAGAAACAAGGTTCCAGAAAGCAAACACAGTGACCAACATTCACCATTACTTCACCCACAGATCAAGATGGAAATCAAAAGACAGATAATATCTATAATTGTTATACCTACACTCTGCTACCTATGTCAAACATGGTCTTTAACAGCATCGCAGCAGAGGAAAATCGTAACATGTGAAATGAAGTGTCTGAGAAAACCTGTAATGGTTACTAAACTAGATCAAATATGAAATTAGGAAAATAGTTGGTATAATATTATGTATTGAATATATAGAAAGACAGCAAGTAAAATGGTTCAGTCACCTTATGAGAATGAACCCAAACCAAATACCAATAAGAGCATATAACAAACGAATATCCGGGCGTAAAGCCAAAGGCAGACGAAGAAAACAGTGGATAGAAAACATCAAGATAACCTTGAACAAACATGGACTAGATGCAACCATGGCGACACATCTGGCCTAGGAACGACAACTTAAGCTCCCACTCCTACGCTTAACGGCAAGTGTGAATACGACCAACCATCATTCACCTTGGGACAGACATAGACTTCTAATTAAAATATTCTGCCTATTTTGTTTTTGCTAATTATTATTATTGCTATTTGTAGTGCTATAATTATATTGTTTATTCCATTGTAGGTGTTCGTTGGCTGACACACAAAGAGTAGCAGACATTCATTGGATGATCGTTTCTTTTTTATTAAGGCACTTACAGACGGAACATCCCGCTGATCACTTGATCTTCCCTAAATTAGTTTCCATTTTAACATCTTTACGGGAGCTTAGTGAATTAGCCAGGAGCGACTTAGAAAATAATACTGGCTCTGGTTGTAATACTTGGTCAGAGTCACCGTCATTCTTCTAATAAGCAAAGAAGTGATTTCAGCCTAGGTAAACATTTAACTGGCACGTGACATAACTGACCAACTAGCTATGGTACAAGCAGCACAATTATAGAGACTATAGCTGCGACAAAGGCATTTGAACTTGAATGAAAACGCAACGGAACTTGAGTCTTTTTACATGTTAATATTTTTTGAAGGTTCCTAGTGATTATCGCTTGAGTTACATGTCCTAAAGGATATATAATCTGCAGGCGATGTGCTGCTATCATGAAGCCAATCCTCCGAGAGACAACTTTTCATTCAGTCTAAACTCAATGCAGTTTATAATACTGTAATGCTATGAATTGTGTGCATAGAAATTATATTAACCTACAAAAAAGCTAACATTTTACAGAGCAGTGGTACTTCCAGTGCTGTTATCTATATATATATATATATATATATATATATATATATATATATATATCACATCTTGGTCTTCCTTTTGCCGTGTAACCGTTCTTTCTGCTGTTGTATGCCTGGATGGCTGGTTGTGATGGTTCCATTCGCGTGAGATGTCCGAACATGTTGATCTGCTTTCTTTCTATTGTTTGCATATGGTCTTTACTATCTTTCTGATGTCTTCATTTCTCATTCGGTCTCTTCTGATGACGTTTATTGCATTTCTCAGACATTTCATCTCGCATATTGTAATTTTTCTCAGGTCCATGTCTGGCACTGCTAACATAACGTTGGAATAACATCACCCTTCATACCAGCATTGTTATCAGTTGTCAAACACGATTACTAATTAAAGAGGAACCATATAGATAGAAGAAAGTATAATATGTGTCAAATCAGATTCTATGAAAATCCGTAAAAAAAAACACCAAACGGCTATTGAGGAATGACGAGATAACAAGAATTGTCTGGTTCTTGAAAAACGACTGAAATGGTTTGGCCACATAATGAAGATGAACCCTTATTGGCCAGCAGCAAGAGTATATAACACCAGATTCGAAATACCAAGAGGCAGAGAAAGACCAAGATGAATTGAATTATTGACAACACAATATCAATCGACCAAACATATAGCCTGAAAACCGATCGTCTTTCACTCCTGGGACATCTAACATGAACTAGCAGATAAAGAATATTATAGATAAATATATAAGTGTACTATGAATCATTCACAAACCTTTGCGGAGCATGTCCTGTTAAAGCACAATTACTAAGCGTAAGAGTACGGCAGTGCTACATTATTCTTATACTAACATATGCATGCGAGTCTTGGACAATAAACAAACATAATAGTGGGAAATTAGGAGTAGGGATGTGGTTCTACAGAAGAATGCTTAGAATACCATGGACTGCCAAGGAAACTAATGTGGAGGTGTTGAAGTCAAATTCGAGACAGAGCTTATAGTGTCTTATATAATCAATAATTATAAGGAAAAGAAACTCTTCATTTTACGGCTATATTAGAGACAGGAAGGTTTGGAGACCATAGTTACAAGCAAGATTGAAGGCAAGAGAGACAGGGTGATAAAGTGTGAAAATATTGGACAGTTTAACAACCTGGCACAGCATAGAGTCAACAACGAGCCAAATACATAGAACTAGTGATTGAGAGCCGTGGATATCCATGATCGCATACTACCAGCCGGCACGGCAGCTGATGATGACGAGGCCTTAGAAGTGAGGACATGACATAGCACGACACTGAGAAATTACAAATCACCCAGGGATAACTAAAAAATAAAGCAGTTATCGTGCGACAATTGTGATTGTTGCAGAGATAGTGTTAACCATGATTGTTGAACTGAAATGTAATATCTGTATGAACATATGGTTGCAAAAGGTAGCAATTGACAAACGCATTGTAGAAGGTAATTGAAAATAAATGTCACAAGTGATGAAAAAAATGATTTGTTACATCCACTTTATGAAATCTAGTTCAAGAGTTGTGTCCTAGTCTATGATTCCCATACATAACTAATAGGCACTATGCTGGCCACTAATGGTCCTTGAACATGCCATGATAGCTCTAAATGATGCTTGATCTGCCCTTCTCTAGCGAGTACCCGCTGTTGCACATGTCTCCATTTCTACAAGATACTGTGCTGGAAGCGCCATATATCATGGTTTATGACAAAGGCATGTAGTCTGGTCTTTAGTGATTTCACGGAGCCCCTGAAAATGTATTGACTCAAAGTTTCGAGGCGAGTAGGTGCCATCTCAGCGGAAAAGTTCAAATCCTGTTTGCTGATAAAAGTATACAAAAAAGTTTCAAACTCAAGGTTTTTTCCCAATAAATTACAAGACAAACAGTAAAAATAAGGGCATTATCACAAAAGCATTTGAAGACATGACATATAACATTACAGAATAGAGGCAGACATAAAAAAGAAATCCAAGGTAACAATGACGTACGTATACACAAGATGTCTGCCATTGATAGTGCTTTTTTCACTGTTTATCCTGTATTTTCATGAAAATCCTAAAGTTTGAAACTGTCTTGTATACTGTTATTTGACATGTTTCCATATTTCCCTAGTCATTGAAAACACATCATGACTGTACACATACATTGTGCATTCAATGAAAAGCTGATCACCCTTGTGTACTAATGTTATACAATTTAACACATAAAATTATGAACAGGTGATAGCTGGATCTTTGTGTTGATATTTCCAGAATGGCGCCACTATAGCTTTGAAGAATTGAGGGTTTGATGACATTCAAATCACTCTCTAACACACACTCAGACAACTCTCTCTTGTAAATCTGTACAGAAAGAAGTAATAGAACAAAAACATGTTTGGGGACATCTTTGCTTTAATGTAACCGTCTTGTAGTTTCTTTAGCATTGCTTGTTATAAATGAAAATGTAACGTAAATCAGAATTTCAACCACTTATACTATACCAGCTCTGTGCTCAATATTACAACTTTATGATTGTTTACATAAACATGATCCAGTGCACTGTAACAACACACAGTGACATCACCATGTTCAATGTTACAACATGATTATAAAATTAATCTAGTATACTGTACCAGTGACATCTCTGTACTCAATGTTACTATGTCATGATTGTTTACACAAACATGATCTAGTATACTGTACCAGTGACATCACTGTGCTCAATGTTAAAACTTCATGATTGTTTACATAAACATGATCTAATACACTGTACCAACACCCAGACATCACTGCCATGTTATGTCATGACTGTTTACATAAACATATCTACTACTGTACCAGTGACACTGTACTCAATGTTACAACTTCATGATTTTGTTACATAAACATGATCTAGTATACTGTACAAGTGACATCACTGTACTCAATGTTACAACTTCATGATTTTGTTACATAAACATGATCTAGTATACTGTACCAGTGACATCACTGTACTCAATGTTACAACTTCATGAATTTGTTACATAAACATGATCTAGTATACTGTACCAGTGACATCACTGTACTCAATGTTACAACTTCATGAATTTGTTACATAAACATGATCTAGTATACTGTACCAGTGACATCACTGTACTCAATGTTACAACTTCACGAATTTGTTACATAAACATGATCTAGTATACTGTACCAGTGACATCACTGTACTCAATGTTACAACTTCATGAATTTGTTACATAAACATGATCTAGTATACTGTACCAGTGACATCACTGTACTCAATGTTACAACTTCACGAATTTGTTACATAAACATGATCTAGTATACTGTACCAGTGACATCACTGTACTCAATGTTACAACTTCATGATTTTGTTACATAAACATGATCTAGTATACTGTACCAGTGACATCACTGTACTCAATGTTACAACTTCATGATTGTTTACATAAACATCTAGTATATTGTACACTTGGCAAGTCTGTTATAGCAGTATCCACATATTAAATTCTGAGGATATTGTTCTTGTACTTCAATAATAGCAAGCTATGACTTCAGAAACTGACAAGACATAAACATTTGTATTCTTCATTGTTCTCATGGCATTCATTTACTCACTATTCCCCCCCAAAAAATGTACACACAAAAACATGCCCCATCCACCAAATTCACACAACTACACATCTACTTTTCAAATAGTTTCTTCAATATCTTTTGTTTTCAGTACATCAAATATTTGAAGAAAATTTTTTTTTCTCTATTGAACAATGTTTCAATTCTTTACAATGTATTGTTCCATGACAAGTATACACAACTTTCTCCATATTGTTAGAGCATGGTCACACTAGTTGACTGATCGTGATTAATCAGTGATTTTCATTGGCAGGCACACAAAGTATGTCTATAGCACCCAATGTAAAAATCTGATCAATTAGATCAGCCAAGTATTTAATTGACACAACTGTTCTTTAAATCAGTATTACATGTGCAATATTTTTAATACTGTTAATTTGTAATACATTTGCCTCATTTTTGTGACCAAGAAGTATCGAACATGTGGACATTTTCAAAACCAATAAGTAAAACAGATTTTCACTTGTCAATAAATGGTTGGTTGAGATTACAATATTAATCATAGTAATTCTGGAACCATGGCTCATTAACTAAAGTAGCTCTATGTGACATTCAGTAAACAGACTCAATCAGCAAACAAACAACCTTTTGTACAAATAAACAATTGACAAAGTTCTTATGTAACGGAAACTAAAAGATATGAAAATTATCTCATTGTTAGTTTCAGTTACATTATTCAATTGTTGCGCTCTGTGTTTGTTCATCTCTATCTTGGTAAAGACATTTTGGTAAGTATTTAATTTGTTATATATTTGCTCATTGTAGATTTTTTAAATTTTAACTTTCCAAAACTTTTTCACTTTTTTAAGTGAAACATTACAGAAGAAGTACTGGAAAAATATAAAATTCTGATTAGGTTCTGCAGACAGTATCAGCCATGGTTACACAGTATACTATGGAAATGTGAACATATTTAGTTTCTGGGGCTTCACAACAAACATAAAACAAGCAACCAGTCAGAGGACATTGTATTTCAACAAACTGCATGTAAATATCAAGTTACTATCAACAATAATTCTACAATGTATCATTTTTCTCTATTAAAAGAATGACTACATTTTGCTTACAAAATGGTTTAACAGATGTTTATTACTGTGAATAATTTATTTTGGTGTGAAAATGTACGGTTGCACACTGCTTAACCTTTTATTGATTATATTTAGTCAATACAATTTGATCAGATATTTGCTTTGTTTATATGAATATTGTTGGAAGCAAAAATAATTATACGCTGCAGAAATCTGTCAATACAATATTGTCTTACTATCAGATTTATTTATGTATTTATTCATACAAAAGGATGACTAGTAGTCTCTCAACCAATAACTCCCATCAATAAGCATGGGTGCTGTGCTCACATAATAGAACCAGCAAATTACTTTTAAAGTTCGTAGAAACCTTCAAATGGAAATATTCACTGCTCAGTTATATTCAAATGTGATGTGTATTATGTCCACCATTATGTTTTCTTCCAACACACCTCAGCTAGTTTTGGCTGTATGAGACCTCCATATACTAATGCGGTTTCAACTCACATGCAGAACTGAGAGCCTAAACAGACACGGCTTTGACAAACAAGCCCATTTAAATTTGATATACATGTTGTAGCATAATTGATATTACATACCTCTGACAATGAAACAACAATTGACATAGAACATAGATAAGTTTGTGTACTAGAAATCTTAATTGTAATTCTTGTTGGAATGCCTGTCAGCTTGTACACAAATGCTGTGTATCTTGTATAAAGTATACTCAGGTTTAATCGAGCACACCTTTATTTACCGTTGCTGATTATCATTTTTAAGAATTTGGGACTAAAATACAGAATTTGTGAAATTTTTAGGTCTCAAATATAGAATCCTGGAAGTTTATATATATATGTGAAGTTTTTGTTTATATATATATGTGAAGTTTTTGTTTGTGTGTGTGTGTTTGTGTGTGTGTGTGTTTGTGTGTGTGTGTGTGTGTGTGTGTGTGTGTCTGGTTGGCAATGAACACCATCTCAATCACATTTCTCGCAAGTTGCTATGGTCCCAAAATGAGAGCAAAAAATAGCACCAACTTGCAATGGACATGATTTTGTTGTACGAGGTAACTTAAGATTTGCCGATGGGGTTGGCTGTCTCATCCAGTTGGCCAAAGTTACATAAAAGCCGTACTGAAGACAGATGTGCAAGTCTAAATGATGTAAATATCACAGCTAAGCTGTAAGACATGGCACAAATGCAGTATATTCTCTGGATTACATTCTGCTAATTTTGAGAAATTTCTGAGGACGCACAATAACTACACAAACGTAACATACAAGTAAATTCAAGAAAGAAGCAAGGGGATAAATTAAAAATTATTGAGAGTAACAGGAATTGAACCAGTCTGTTCTAACGGCACCAAATCGCCTTGCAACTCGAGTAAACGAGTTTTTCTGTACTGGACTAGCCGGATCAACAGAAACTGATGTGATTTTGTTAAATCATTCAAACTGTGTACTCAGGTCACTGAGAACGGACCAATCGAGACAAGGACTATTACAACAACGAACATTCTCTACATGTATTGAAGTATCCTCAGTAACACAAATATATAACATCTGTATTCGTACTACAAAGATCAATATGTCTTCTTGTAAACATAAATAACAGAGACAGTACAATATCTCTTCAAATAATTGCTTATACAAGTAAATTTAAGTAGGAAGCAAGAAGATAAATTTATATAGGGATATGTATATTTGACGCCTGAGAATGTATGCAGAAAATAAATGGAAGAATGGTTTAGCTCCTCTCATAATGTACATCAAATGATGTTACAATTATAATTTCTAGTACACAAGTTCTATCAGACCAGACACATTCACAGCAATACAGACAATAAAGTACTACACATTCTTAACAAACAATTCTTCTTACAAGCACTCAATCCAATCAATTCACAACAAAGACCCTTAATGTGCCAGGGTTTTAATACTGGTCACTCCAAAAATGGGTCACATTATTAATTTAGAAATTTGTTTTTAAAGTTTTGTTGAATGTTTCCCAGCAAAAATATGTAAAATTGTGTCAACTACCTATGAATTTGTATTTTTTGAAAAACAAGCCCAAAATTGTGAGCCGGTGCCATAAGCAAATGTTCTTTTGCTGATATAATAGGGAAACATATCAAAGAAAAAACATGCCAACAGCAATGACTAAATGTCCTTTTGATGCTGTAGCAATGTATAGGAATGATCTTGGTTTAATCAAACTTAAAACAATTCATGAACAGAAATAAAAACAAAATAAAACAAAAATATACAGCTCTCAAAATGAAAGCAATAAAATATTCGCTGATCTCTATTTCTCCCTTGATTGGAAAAATCGGAGAATCTACCAACAGATATTTCTGACTAAAAAAGTATACTACCTAGCTAGTTCTGTCTGTCATATCTTTCTTTTCGTTCGACTAATGGTTAGATTATTGTTGTACTAATTCTACCACACAAAAAAATAGATTTCCAACAGCTACACAATGGTATTCAAGATGTAAGGCTATCAGCAAGTATACTCTCAGGTTTCTTACTGTCACACAAACACTAGGTGTCGTGATGGCAATCTATCTTTAATCCTTAGTTTCTAATCAACTATATGGTTGCCTTTGCCACTCTCCAATATGTTATCTTCACAAGGTTCACATACCCTAACCCAGTGGTTGGCAAACTTTTTGGGGTAGCTGGTCTAGTATAGGTGAAAAAAACTTTTTTTGTCTAGTCTTTTGCAGACTCAGTTTTCTGAGCCCCAGGAACAGTGCATATTAGATTACTTTAAAAAAAAATTAGCCTTACAGATCTGGGGGGGGGGGGGGGGGGGGGAAATAGCTAGGTGGTCTTTATTTTGCCCACCACTTGTCTAACCTAGCAAACAGGATTCTAAATCTATCACGTTTGTTATTTGCCATTTCCTCTTACAGTATAACTTATATATTATAGTACAGTAATGTATTGTTATCCTTACATTCTCATATTTACTTCATCTGTACTAGTTGTTCTCTATAATTCAACTTCAATGTACTCTTTGCAAATAATAGAAAGCTAAACAATAACCCACAATATACTCACTCAATTGATGGTGAAAAAACTATGTGCTCATAGTTCACTATACTCATTAATTTGGGAAGAGGAGAGGGGTTTACTTAAACAAAACCTACTGAAACATATTTAACTCATAGTGAACCAAGCGACAACCTATTTGTTGCCTTTTCATTTGTCCATTAAGAGTTAGGGTTGAGGAGATTTCTAGACTATAACTATTTGTTTTGCAGCAAACGCCAGCAACTAGAATGAAAAGAAAGTCCAAGTCTACAACAACAACTACAATAATGGCTGTATACTACTAATCTTTATCACTACTAAATAAACATTTATACAACAAATTTTCACTTCTAATAAAATTTTTCCACTACTATTTAAAAAAAAAAGCAGGCTCAAAAAACAACCATTGCCCAAAAAATTTTGTCCAGAAAATATCAGTCAGTCTGTTTTACATGAATAAAACAATTGTGCAGCTGGAATTAGTTTACTTTTCTTACTGGACTTGGCATCACTTGTATCAACCAATAAAAAAAAGTTTGCCCGTTGTTCTTGGTCATATTAAGCCAGCTTAAATTATAATACAATACCATGGTTATAATGACAGTTTTTAAGTAACTGGCATTCCAAACAAGTGCATTATCAAGAAGAAAAAACTGGCAATTTCTCTCTGTACCATCACATAAAAGAATGAACAAAAATTTCCTGACATTTATGCAACAGAAGTGTATCAACTTCACAATTTCAATCCTAAGATATACATTTTGCCAATTTGGTTTATAACCATGTGTGCTTTCTGTAACTCCTCAAAATAATTCACGACTGACAACAAATATTTCACAAAAGAATTCAGCAATTATTGCTGATAATAATCTGAATAAGAGAATATCAGAGATATGCAAACCTGATATTTATTGCTCCAGATTTTCACCTCTAGCAAGGATCTCTCTCCTATACTACTTGGATGACATTTGTATGGAGTTAAATGTATATGAATAGTAGTATGGCAAGAAATAGGTGGATGTTGTTTTGGGGTACAAACATCCCAGTTTTCATGTCAAGAAATGGTTTTATGTCTGTGATTGTTGCATTCCATCAATTTTTACTAGCATCACCAAATGTAAGACTTATAATTGAGTCTGACAAAGGTGATGAACAAAATATCTTGGAAGCTTATCTGGTTCTTGTTTGCAATTAGTGCCTACCATTGTATTTTATGGTTAATTAATCTAAACAGTATATCAATAATTCATTTAAATATTCATTTTTTAGGGTTAGGGGTGGTTATATTCTACATAACTAATCCTAAGCCTAACTATATTTATATTTCAATTAATAAATGATAAATATAGGCACAAGAAATAATCAAATGCAGGCACTAATTTCAAATCAGTTCCGCATATTCTTAAAGCAACCTTTTTTTAAAAGTTTTCCCATTTGTCCAAGACGGATTTCCATAAGTTTGGATGTGACATATTGCTCAATGAAAAGGCCATCTATGAGCGAGTGGGGACAAATAAGGCGCTCTGAGAACATGTTTCAATACAATCCTGTTTTGGACACAAATTGGAGATAATCTTTAACAGGCTGCAATGAGGACATAGACCAACTTTGCAGAACACAGTAAAGCAGTTCAGAATGGTATTTCTTAATGAGGAGAAAAAAGAATCTATCACTGTATATTGAATCTGCTCAATTCTAGAATCATGTTTATCTTGTAGTCACATATATCCAAAAACAGGAGGAAACACAATTTCTGCCCCAAGCCTATTCATTTCCATAGAAACACAAAAGTCTGATATCAAGAACAGAAATACACTCATGCCATTCTAATATATGTTTCACTAGTGTTAAACAAACCCCATGCTTACAGTGAGTACATCTATATCCAATCAGACCAGTTTGACAAATTCAATAACAAACCCATATATACTCATTCCCCTGACAGCAACCCACAACAATTCTACTGACAGTAAACCCATATAAATTCATTCTACTGACAATAAAAAGAGGTTTCACATCACTCATGTCCATGGGGAAATATGTACTGTGTCTGTATTTTATTTAGCCATTGGCGTGCTCCTTTATAGATTTATCTTTACATCCATTCCCGAAGAATGGCATGATAAATGAAAAATTAGCCCAGGATAGGATTACCTTGCAAATTACAGCACTTCCATGGCTTCTAGAAAAACTTAACTCATTCTGGTGACAGTAATTTCACAACTTTAGTAATAAACCCTGACAAATCAATTCTTATAACAGTAAACTAATATAAAGCCAGAATTTTGATACTCTGATTGCAAAGGTTAATGAATTGGCTGATCAGTCCTGTGATCTGAGGTTCTTCTTCAGTGTTCATTCTCAAACTCCTGATGGATCTCTCTTGTAGCAGGACCATGGTCCTACTAGATTTCCAGCTGGATATAGTCCAGAGAATGGAGAGGAGTTGTCGCCATTTTATTTGCGCCAATGGCCCAACACATTTATCTTCAGTAGAATCTGAGATTCAGTTTTCAATTCAAAAGGAGTTAATTTTTAAACCACCTTGGTCAGCCAAGTCTAAGAAAAATGGGAAATAACTGCAGTATAGTGATGATCAAATGATCCCTAAGTACGCTGTCGTTGGTCAATAAAAAATATGAGAGCAAAATTGTATTTCCATATACACCGCAAAGGCATGGAAAGGGAATTGTAAAAATTATTTTGAGTCTATTAATTATGTTATTACATGCTAAAATGACAGAAACTAAATAGATACAGTAACTGCAATTAACTTTTAGAAGATTTCCTAAATTATATCAGTATAACCAAATGTCTTTGTAATTGTTTTTGCTAATTTATGTCGACTTTTGTTAACTGGTGAATCATATCACAATTTTGTATAAATTCATAAAGATAGATTAGTAAGCATCATTTAGACTTCAAATAGTATTATCTGAAATGACAAATTCAATACTATATGGAAGAGCAGAATAAGTACAGCAGTGAATCTCCTCTAATAATTGGTAGCATATCCTATCAGGACTAGCCATCAACCCAGCATTTTTGGATGTAGTGATTTTCTAGGCAATTATAAATACGTTCCGTAGTTTTTCATAGCTTTCTGAACAGTCTAGATGCACAATTGCCTGTGATGGGGATTGAATTTGGCACCTTATATCTTGTACTGTGGTGCACTGTACCACTCCGCCACAGAGCTGGACAATACCTATTCTTTATAGGATGTCAGAGATGGCCAAAACATCAATAGTTGGTGAGGAGTATATAGGCTTTTAAAAACAAATTTAATACGAGTATTGCTCATCCATGATACATACATAAAACCAACATGCACATGAGAAGCAATAAATGATCTTGTATGTCAACAAGAACATCCCATGGTAGCGGTGAAACATCAAACTTGTGTAGTTTGGCCATTATTTCTTTACAAAACTATCCTGCAGTGAAGGTCGAAGAATAAGAGGGTAAAAGAATGTACGGACTGATAATATTGGACTGAACAGGTTAATCTTCACATTTTAAAAAGGAATTTAGAACAGATAGGCTTGGTAGGATTTATGTTTTTTCCAGAGTGGCAACCCTGAAAGGTTATGGCGTGACGAATCACCAAATAAGACCTAACTGCAGAATCAAAACAAAGTAGACTTGGACTTTACATCACACTTTTGCTGTGCTATTGGTCATTATTTATATACTTTGTGTTGCCTGCCAGCGCCAACAAACAAAATGCACAGAAATAATCAAAAACATAATCCCAATAAGGCTTGAATGAATTCTGTTGATGATTTAAAGGGCACGAGCCCATGATACTGCTGGATCAGCATACAACCAATTCTGTTGGTAGGTCTTCTATTGGCGAAAGTCATAGGTATAGATTTAATGATGATGATGATTAGTAAGCTATGAACATGAGCCATGCAACACAATAACATGAGAAAATGCTATTAACATGTTCTGACATTCACAAGGCACTAGTAAAACTTCAGCTAACTGGTAGAATGTCCTTTGAACAACATGAGGGATTGTAGTTACACAGCTGACTGATGTCATGAAGTTGTCACATACATCATGCAGGAACAATCAAAACTCAATTGCACTGAACCTCATATCAATCAATGACTCGTGTATGAACCTCTTACCTCTATATTACAATACATGAAAACTTTGACTGGACAGTTAAGTGTGAGGCATCAGACATCAACAGAATACATTACCAATCTCTTGAATAGATACCTACAGGCAAAAGAGCCAGGGGGTAGACCAAAAGAAACACTCAGAAGAACAATACTTAGAGAAAGTAAAACAATCAATATCCATACTATCCAAGAACTGCACAGAATAGCTTTGAACAGACAGAATTGGAGAGATCTGACCTCTGTCCTATGCGCTAACTTCAGCGCAAAAGAAAAATGAATGAATAAAGGAATAGCCGCCATATTACTTATTTTCCCTAACAGTGTTCATTATCTTTTGGTTTGACAAAGCATAGATGAATGAACAAGGTAAATTATCACTTTTTCATAAATAACATCTCAAACCACTCGACTTTTCCAGTGTATGCATATGAGCAGCAACTGTTCAGAACTTAAAGCCTGTGTTTTGATTGTTCGTGGACTTGTGACTTTATTGAGGATGCAGTAAACTGATTTCCCAATAGTTAAAGATACATCACAAGATGAACAATACACAACTATAAGACATTCACTTTTCTGGTAGCCATACTGGATTCCAAGAACATTTTAAATGAGGCTACAGATTTTCACAATCTATACAGGTTTATTCGGTTCTGCATTTCCCTTTTGAACTATGCATACAGGATATAACAGTATGGAATCATGCATGCAGAGAATTGAAAACCTAAGGAACCATTCCAAGAACTTGTATATCTAGAATAATGATTCTCAAACATGGGTCCAAATAAATGTGGAGATTTGGGGGGAGAAGAAAGAAGGGGTTTCTAGTAATGATTCATTCAAGAGGTCACAGAAAGGTAACTGCCTAAAATTATGTGGAAAATAGTTTAAATAATCTGACATTGATTAAATGTTCCAGGCATCACTTATATATTTCGGTAGCCTTGACAGGGAACCATGGTAGTGCAGTACGGTATTACAGTATTTAGTTGATTGTACATTAACTAGTGGACAGGAGTTTCAAACTCATTACTCACGGTTTGAAAAAAATTTACTCCCATAGTGCACATGGCTATGTGAAAGCAGGGTACCAGGGCTCAATCTATGGGAAGATTGAAGAAAAGTGCCACTCATACTGATAAAATCAGGTGACACAGTAGTAAGTTTCTGATCATCCACTAACTAGGCAATTGAACATTTATATGTGGAAAATATGTGCTATGACACCATTTTAACAAATTCACTATTTGATCATGTGAATAAGTGAATATTGCAAATTATGAATACACTTTGCTATTCATTCATATTCATTCGCCTGGAACATGAGTTTTGTTTCTTCTATAAACACAGTTAACATTTTTTTTATATACTCCAGCAGCAAAGACATTTTAGAATAATATTTCTTTCATGTTATTGGTTTGTATCTAAAAAATACTTTTACCTTTTAACTATTTTTTTGTTGGGGATGGGTGATAATGAAGCTGAAAAGGGGACCACCAAAAAAAAATGGTTAGCCACTAGTGTAGGGCAGCAAAGATAAAGCAATGAACAAATTATTTTAGACACATTAGTCATTTGACAAACATGAACAAAACAATTATAGGAACCAAGACACTTGATTTTGAGACACTCATCAAACAATGCTGATAAAATCACATAATCAATAACCACTTTCATTGAAACCACTTGTTCTATTAGTGCCACCGGATTATCCAGCATGCTTGACAAGAAAGATATAAACAAAGAGTGACTGCTGGGGGAAGAGTATAGCATCACACCAGACAAACTTCCAAAAACTGACATCCCAACTTTCATTTCGCAGAGTTTAAGAGACCAGTGGAGATTTCTACCAATGAATGTCACAAATATCATTCATGAGTTTCCATACTGAAGTGGAAGGCTGGTGTGACTAAAGAAAACATATATTCAATCAATGACCCTGAGGTTACCTTTATCGCATGAAATAACTGAATTCACTAGTAAATATAAGCAGACAGAATAATAAGCAACTTGAATGAATCCAGCCATTGGCAATTGTACAATATTTCACAAAGGAACAGAGAGAAAGATTAAAACAAAGGATATGAAAATGAGATACAGTTTGAAAGTGTCATGTTCTGGTGTTCAACCAATTCGCAAATAAATAACACAATATACTATGACATCACCAGTGAAGAACTTTGCTTAAGGAAGCCAAGTAAGACTGGCAAGCAGGATATCAAAGTAATAATAGTAGTATAATATGTTTTTCCTGAAGTTTGGCCAGTTGCATTCTTTTCGAAAATGAAGAGCCACACATACCTCAATAGGTCATTGGCTGAAAAAGGAAGATCTATTTACAGTGATATATCAAGTGTTAGTGATGGTATTTTTATCAATTCAGCAACTTTCAAGATAGTTTTACTTATGGTATAACACTAACAGTCTGCATGACAAATATTTACTAGTTTTATAATATTTATAATACAATCTTAGCGGTCAGCGTGACAGCATTTACAAATATACATAAATACAAATTAATACATCACAAGACTAGTCCTGTCTATGTGTAACAGAGGGGTTAGTCTCATTTCACCCTACACTCAAGATGCAGAGATGTAAACTGCAATTGCAATGCAAGTGGATGCAATGAAGTGATAAAAAACTGAACAATGGTTGAAAAAGAATGTTATATAAAGCAGTGCTTCTCAACCTTTGTGAGACCGTGGATAATCACAAAAAAATTTTTATTAGCATGACCAGGGTCCAGTTAAAACAAATTCCAGTCATAAATAACTGTCAATTCAAGGACAAGCGGGCCCACATTTGAGAAGCATTGCTTTATAGGATATGTTTCAACTTGAGAACATTGTACTTGCTTGCAACATGAGTTTGTTAAAATTAACATGCAGGTAATGTCTATCATTACAGCAACATGTCATGATAGATTTTGTATTTTCTATGTGCTTTTCAAAATTACCAGAATATGAATTTTTTTCTCACTTTTTATTTGTAACTAGTCGTGCTATCAAGGATAGCATGTGTGGTCGTATGTGGCCACGTCAATAGCAGCAAAAATATAAAGCACGCTTGACCATGCATAGCTTTGAGCATGGTGACCAGCACGTAAATACAAGAACCAGTTCTCTCATATGGCTGGCCTACTTTTTATGATATGGTTACAGATGTCCAAAGTTCAATGGAATTGGTAAAAACACTGAACGTATTAGTTACAAATACTGAATTTAAACAAAGTGACACTGATAATTTCTATTCTCTGGATAACTTCCTGCTGGAAATCATGTAGGAAAGTTCTCTTACAAGAGAAAATCTATGGGAGTTTGAGAATGAACGGTAAAACAAAAATGATATAATCACAGGAAGGTAGATTGAGTATCACTTTAAAATGACTTGAATATGGTATCAAATTTTCCTGTAGATTGGTCCATTTCTTGCAACTGTTTGTCTCTGTTTTAACACTTTTTTAATCCTTTGCACCCCTTTTCAAGTATGTGATAAAATTGTCTTATTTTTTAACTACTGTAATTGAATCTATGACATTTCAGCACATAAATTAGCAGGGTGGGATAACAAAAATAGCATAAGAAGAGACCAAGGAGGTTGGTTGGGTGAGGTGTTGGCTACCC
Organism: Meghimatium bilineatum; assembly: GCA_034231615.1. NCBI lineage: Eukaryota > Metazoa > Mollusca > Gastropoda > Stylommatophora > Philomycidae > Meghimatium > Meghimatium bilineatum. Next base: position 57,707,314 of record CM067304.1, read on the forward strand.
CACTCTATGATCTGTGATGAAGCATGCTGAAGACTCATGCTTGTTCTGTTGGAAGGGAATGAACACAAATCTAGAGATTGTCGTGGGATGGCAAGAAAGCCATAGCAAAGTTTGACTGAATAGATGACTAAAGGTCAAAAGGAATGCTACGGTAGCATCTTATTAAGTTAAATGTAAAACTTTACTGCTTAGAAGAAGGACCAAACTCAATACTTTATCTAAGATCTACCATCATTCTTGATTGTACTATTGGTAATATAGCTATTATTATCTGGTGATACAAATCTGTAATGACATACATGAAACAGAATAATAAATCAATTACTAAGCTTATCAATATAGTAATGTGCTCAGGACAAATGAAATCATGCATCCAAGTTTTGTATATTTTCAAACTATGTAAGTGCACACCTCAGACAAGGCAGCAACAAACAGTGTGTCCAGCAGCAAGTTATTTGAGAATCACTGTCATAGCAGATGTCAGTCGATATTTCTATAAAACCAAAAAAACCTCCTGAGCAATGTAGCTGACATGATGATAGCCATAACAAATACATACAGAATCACATTCTCAGAATTAGACTACAAACTTGACCTTGTCCATTCTCTCAGAAAATAAACAATCTGGTTGGTAAAAACTACACAATGAAATGGTCTGATCCTGACCTATATATGTGGGGATTTAGAGAACGAAATTGGTAAAATGATGCAATGAAATGTGACAGCCACAGCTTTCTCCAGATCCAGAATAAGGTTACACTATTTGGCTGACCTGTGACTGATCCATGCTTTTCTTTGGCTTGTGACAGTGAAAAATGATTTATGAAAAAATTGTGAACGTCGGATCAGTGATGATGAATGGCATGAACCTGTTTTTGCTTGTCAGGTCGTATATACACTGGTACGGTCTTGTGATAGCTCCCACCCACAGACATAACCATACCAAAACAAATCCCTTAGCTATAAAGGCATAAGCAACTTTGTATATCTTTCTTTTCACAATATCAAAGTTCATACACTCACACACAATGATTCTATATACAGATAATAACAATCACATAACCATAAAGTCAGAGAAAATCTGACAAAGATGGCTGCAGTAATACAGCTTAAACAAGTGATAGGTACAAACACACAAATATAAAGTGGTACTAATATTTTCAAAATATTTAGGAGCATCAATTTTACATCTAATCTTATATTAGTTTACTCCTGTCATTTTTTTTCCATTAGTAACATTTTATATTTGATCTCTATTTACAGCTCTCACTTGAATGACAGTATTTATGTCCTATTACAAGTTTTGCCCATAAACAACAGTCAAGTCTTTCCCATTAACACTTCATGAACCACAAATAAATGCTGATATATTTTTTTAATGAACTTCTAAAAGATGAGTGGGAAGTATGTAGGAAAGATATTTGTAGACAAAATCTCAGACACCAAATAACAGATGAAAATATTCAGGCACTTGCTGTATGATAGGTATCTGCAAACATTCTTTTTTTATCAGCCATTTCTTTCCATTCATAAATATTTTTGGCATTCATGAGAAAGCATTTGAATAGACTCCTTGTATGAATGAGTTTCCCATGTTTCTTCAATGCAACCATTCAGACTACATACTATAACCATTATTTTATCTTATTCAATGTTAGCTGATTTCAAATGTTATTAAATCAAATAATAGCCATCAACACCATGGCCAAGCAGATGTGAATCAACAGGGGTGGACAAATTGGCCAACAGTTTATGGGTCAGCAAAAGACATTCTACTGTATAAGAGCCCAATAAATTTGTGAGTCGCGTTACTACATGCATGTGCTGTCGCGAATGGTAACAAAATGTTTAATAAAAAAACTAAAAATATTTGTCAAATTAGTAGCATATCCTATAAATGGCAGCAATCAACCCAGCATTTGTTTGCGGCACTTTTTTTCCTGTCAGTATTTACATTAGTAGTTTGCCATTGCTTTCTGGATAATTGCTTGCTGCAGGATTCAAACCAGGTGCCCCGCCACCACAGAGCCCCCCAAAAAAAACCAGTGGGCCGATCATCTAAGTTATAAAACCATAAACTCTCTACGAACTCACTGGTACAAAAAAATTAGGGCACCTCATAAATGATTTTAGATGAAATAAGATCTGTGTGATAACCATACTTTTGTCTGATCCTGCTTAAAATGAAATTTTTTAAATTGGTAGGCTATAGAAAGCAGCCAATTAACCAAAATATGGATCAGTCTAATCAGTAAGAGCTATAGGTTAGGACACAGGTCTTGTTTAATCTAGAGTCTGCTGTGGTTGCATGGTAATGTTTTGGTACACAGTACTAACAAGAAAAGCACACATCAACTTGCACTGTCATAATATGTTTTGCTATATAGCGCACTAGATACGGATGTGTCTGGACACTAGTGTAAATAAAACAGCGACGCGACACACATTTCAACTCTCTGGGCTACATCCTGCTGGAAATCTAGTAGGATCATTATCCTGCTACAAGAGAGAACCAGTAGGAGTTTGAGAATGAAAGCTAAAGAAGAAGAAAGTTGTATAGAACTGTTACCAGAAAAAGAAATTAAATTGTCAAGTTTATTATTTATTTGCATTGGTTATTTTTGAAATTGTCCACCCCTGACAACCAATCAAGAATTAAATGACCTCAGTTGTATAAGATAAATATAGACACAAAAGCCACTAAATATAACAGTAAATCAAACACAATGCAACCAATGTTGGAGCACTTCTGCATCACATTCACACTATGATAAGAACATTGTGAAATTACTGTAATTTGTCATGTAGAGATTCCTGACTCACACAACACTCCATGTCAGCAAACTATAAATAGCACAATGATGAATGAAAGTACATACATACACATATGTACAAACAAAATAACTCAGAACATACCAATAACAAAACCCATAGCACTGCTTCCAACAAATCTGTAAATTCAACAGTAATCAAGGAAACCATTTAACACACAATAATAAACAAAATAAGTATATACACCAAATAAAAGTGTATAAACTTCACAATTCCCAGAGTTCACACTTAACCAATCTGTTGTTCCTTGGTCACAAATGATTTATTCATGAAGCACTCAAAACTGTTATTTTTCTTCTTCCGTGAATCGATTCCATATTGCACATAATATATAATTACCTACACTGCAACATGTGTTAAAATTCTACAAATGGCTAACATTCAAACAGGTACACCTGTGTCATTCGTGTATGATAAATATTACTGATAATTTAGTTATACATAGTGTAGACTTTAATATTCTGTTCTCTTGCAATTACAAGTATGTGTTGTCTATCACAATTGATGATGACCATGTTACACACACTTTATGAAATTCGGTTACGTCCTTGATAATGAGGTCGTAGATGGCTAAGAAGCCATATCCTTGTCGCAATGGTTCTTAGGACAAGCTGAACATGGGATGGTCATTGCAGATGGTGTTTGATCTACCCATGACTACTTTGATTTACTGTAACATCTTTGACATGTCAAACTATCAAGTGCTAACTCAGACTGTATTGAGTTAGGGACTTATGAGTTGCTACATACGGATGGATGGATTGATTGACACATGCATAAAAGCTGGTATGGACTTTTTTTAGTGTGCTAATAACAACCTGCATTCATTACTATGTCAAGTTATATCTTTTCTTTTCCTTCTTTTTGTTGTCGAAAGATCCCTTGCAAAAATGTCCTTAGAACAGATCAACTAAGTTATAAGAGTGTTTTAAAGAAAGAAATACTTTAAAACAATCAACATCTGTTGATAACTTGATGAGATCCTTATTTTGGTAGTTGTTTTAGATGTATTCATCATTTTAAAAGGTCAATATCAATCCAGAAATCAAACAGCATTCAGATATTCAACTGTTTACTGATCAAGCTATTTGATTACTTAAGACATATTCAGTGTACACACAATTATTTTTAAATGGTCTTTGCAGGGTTACAAAGGCAGGGTCCACTTATTACTAGCAGTTGACTGAAGATCAAACATGATGCGGTCATACTAATGGAAGGACTCCAACAAAAAAATAATGTATTTTTAAAAAAATAGATGAAGCAATATGCTGCCTCTTGAGTCAAAATGTACTGAGCAAGTTGCACAAAGTACAGGTCCAAGAATTCTACAGCATCCATATTACATATAAAATGCTGATATCACGATGTGATTCTGGGAGACCAAAAAACAGCCACACTGAAAACTGAGGCGGTTCAATTTGCTGGATGCAAACAGTTTATGCTGTCAAAGTCAAATGGGGGAGCTGCTTCACATAAGTATTTCCTGTTTCTGATTCACACCTGGTGACAATACAAATTTGTTTGGAAGAACCAATCCTTTAACTGAATGAGTTGCAAGTGAACACATTTTAACATCTAATCTAATTATTCAGCAGTCTGCACCCAAAAGGATGTCTTCACAAACTTGTGTTATATTGAAAATATTCATACAATCCATATACACTTGTATTACAAGTTCTGTTCTAATGATAAGCTGAAACAGCTGCTATAAATATATGCTCCATTGATGAAAATGCCATTCACCAATCTCATTTATGCGAACCTAAGAAACGGCTTTATTCTCAGAAGTGCAAGTTACCATGAAATAATGTCTATAAGACAATTTATAGTGTTAGTTATCATATAGAACAGCTTTGTCTTATTTTTTCTTTGGCATATTTGTATCATAACTATAGGTCTTTTTTAAAACTGGTAATCACCATCTTTTCTGAACGTCAATCACTGGATATCAGGTCAAGTGCTTCTCCCTCCAATGTCAGATGAATGGAACACCATATATGGAACAAAACAGCTCACAGACACTATTATATTTATATCACACCATGACATTGGGTCAAAGGCCCTGAGCTCATGCACCACCAACTAAACAACTATCTTGTTGAACTTATTTACACTTGTTATACATGAATGTGATCATGTGAGCTGAATGGCACCAAAGTTTGCTGGAACTTGACATCAATCTTAAAGTAACCACCTGCCTGATCTAATAGATTAATGATCATCAACAGTTCTTGCGCATTTTGAAAAAATGAAAACATTCACAAAGTTGCTTAAATTGAACTTGCATCCTGTCTGATACAATAACACACAAAATGCAAGATTGTTCCTAATTCAAATGATGTGGATGGTGTTTGAACATTTTATCAGCAAGCATCATGGCTCATGAAACCAATGAATTGGTGAACATAACACTTTAAACTGATATCACACTGCAGTCTTCTAAGTTCAGTGTCAGGTTGATATCACACTGCAGTGTTCCAATTTCAGTGTCAGGTTGATATCACACTACATCTTATTTCAATGTCAGATGAGACATTTAATCTTTGGTGTTTTAAATTTCAGTTCGGAATGCAGTGAGAATAGTTCAGCAATGCTAATTTTGTCTTTTATGAATCACATAACAAAAATGCTTCTCACACCAAATTTCACATATTGCCCCTCTTGCAGCAAGTTTTACACTCAACATAACTGCTCACACTAATTTTCACTAACTACATCCTCCTCATTTCAATTATTGCACAGAACACATTCACATCAAATTTTACATTCAACACATCAGCACAATGTGTTACCCATGAACCAAATCTAACATTAAACATCCCAAATTATACACATGAAACATTCCTCACAAGCTTTCTATATAACAAATCCTTACACAAAGTATCCTACTCAATAAACTCAATTCTACTAGTTTCACTCAAATCTAGCACCAAGATCACTGTTGAAATTTCCAGATTGATGAACATGGCAAGGGTCCATATATCGACAAATTGTCTCTTAACAACAACAACACTGACCAAATATCACATTACTTTCCGATTATGAAATCTAAGCCATTGTCTGTTTTTGGTATAGGGTTGGTACCCTGGCTGCTTGCTGCTGATGGCTGCTGTTTGAACGTGGCTGCATATTCAGCTGCTGCTGCTGCCTCTGAGAGTACTCTTCCTCCTCTGTGTCAGCATCAACAAACTGAGCATCTGCTACATAGAGTGAAGGATCAATGGTTTTTGGTATGGGTTTAATTTCTGTGCATAATTCTTGCTCAATCTTGTGAAGGGAAAATCTGCAATAGTTAATGTTACAATTTAACATTTGAGTAACATAAATAGAAAGCAGCGGTTGGATGTGAATGTAGAACAGAAAATAGATCTGAAAATGATGTACTTTATGTAACATTAATCCCATGTATTTCAAGTTTTATAATGGGATTCATAGTGTTGCGATACAATAAATAGTTACTAAATATTTTTGATACATTTGCCCATATAATAAGTCTAATGATAAATATAAGTCTTATTTAAGCAAATATTTAAAATAATGACATCATAGTACCTGTCATCATAAGTTATAAGGTTGATGGCAACACCCAGATGTCCATATCTTCCTGATCTGCCAATCCTGTGTAAGTATGTTTCTGAATGCTTGGGGAAATCAAAATTGATGACTACATTCACAGCCTGAATATCAATGCCTCTTGTGAACAGATCTGAAACACAAAATTCCAATATGTTAATCAATGTCACAGATCTAGAAAGAAGAGATTGTATATAAATATAGGAAGGTATATATGCGTTGGCAAAGTCTATCAGCACTTGTAAGACAAACTGCACGTGTCATGCCAGCGACCAAAAGGTGATTGCAAGAATAGCACCACTGTGGCAGGCCACATGTCATCATACTTAGGAGATTTGGGGTTGGTTTTGTCTGCTTATTTCACAAAGGGCCCAGAAACCATGTTGAAATAGGATGTCGAGCCAAAAGGCACAGATATTGCAGCCGAATTGTAAACAATGACACAGCCCATTCTGACTATATCCTGCCAGATCTATAGGAGTTGGGGAATTGACACACAGACGCAAGACAAATGAAAATAAGAACAAAAATAATAATGAGTTTTATTACAAGACTAGTATATGAGCATGTGAAAACAGTGAAAAAGAGACTAACATAAGAATGATGAATTTCAACCATCACCATGCAGATATATAGAGCAGCATGTGAAGAATGAGACAAACAGAAACTAATGTGTGGATCAGCATGTGCAGCCAGACAGTAGGACAAACTACAGATCTAAAGATGTCATCTCATGTTATGTTGCAAACTCAGTGGGAAAAACAAAAACCCAATCACATTTATCAGAAGCAGAACTGGATTCTTAGTTTTCATCATTGTTATACCATACAAAAGTGTTTCAACAAGCAGTGTGTTTACCAAGAGAGAAAAAAATGGTACATATCCTACATTAATTGCTGATTGAAAATGAAGACATAGTAAAATAGTGTCCTGTACTTCATTTCACAGCTAATCCAAGTTTATAATAATTTAATAAAAATCACCTAATGGTTAATTTGTCAATATCTCTCAAGGTTTGAGTCCAAATGTGACCATTAAATTGTTCAACCAAAGACAGAATCAAGTTTACAATAGCAGATGACTATCTCATGTTATGTTGCAAACTCAGTGGAAATAAAACCAATCACATTTATCAGAAGCAGAACTGGATTATTGGTTTTCATCATTGTTACAACATACAAGATAACGATATTGTCATAGCTAGAAGACCATCTAAGGTTTTCAAATTTATAAATGGCATTTATAAATATTTGTGTACTAAATATTTTCACTTTCAAGAACTTTACTTTTGTAATTAAAATTTCTAATGCTGTATCACAGATGTCAATGAAAAATTTTGATGGAAGAAAATGCTGTCATGTCTCATGTAGAGTGAGTCAGCTACAAATTTCAATCAAGCATGTCTGGAGACATCTATCAGACTACAACTACAATCTATCCCCCCATTCCCCATATGTCAACAGGGTTTAGTATCTTCACAAAATGAACTGATTAGAAATTTGATGTTGCAAGTTCAGTAGAGATAAAATCACTCAAATTTATTATCAGAAGCAGAACTGGATAAATTGGTTTTCATCATTATTGCAACATCAATGGAGAAGATGAGATTTTAAGCCATCTCTCATGCACACAAACACAATTAGATCTCTGCCACATATTTTCATAGCAGCCTGAGACAAAACAATAAAGACATTCATCAGTGTTATATCTACAAAATTTTAGAGACTACACACCTTCAGATTTCAAATGAACAACTTCTACAGATAACAGCTGTCATAATCTTTACAGAACTAATCCTGTTTGATAGTCAGTCTTGTCTAGTACGTAAATGTTGATGTTCTTAACAGTTGTTCAATCATCAGTGTTACAATTGTACAACTACATTTCCCATCTTCATTTAGTCAACAGACTATTCACACTGTATACATTTTTAAAGAATTTAAATCAAACAGATAAAAGGACCACATAATAGAACCAGTGTGTTTACCAAGAGAGAAAAAAAGTGTACATATTAATAAATGCTGGTGGAAAATGAAGACATAGTAAAATAGTGTCCTGTGCTTCATTTCATAGCGAATCCCCATGGGGGGAGGGGGGGCGCGACCATCCCCTACGAGGCGCGTCCACAGGTTGCGGATCGTGGAACAGCCTCCGGATATGGAGCCTCCATATCTGGTGGTTGGCTGCAATATAAGACAGATCTCTGGACGAATAATCCAGATTTCTGGACGAATAAGCAGTCGCGGACAAACTGGCGATGTTGCCAACAGGACAGTGTGGGATATCAGGTGGCATTGAGATCACTGAAATACCCCATGTGTCTCGTGACGGGCAGCACCAAGCGAGTATGATCCGCTATAAGCTCAAGCCAATAGCTTGGGTCATTGACCTTTAAAATAGGGGAATATAGGAATCCATTTTCTAAAACATACAAAGGGAGAAGTCAGCAAAACCCTCCTTAGGCCCCAATCAGCTCCATCCCATAAGGGAAAAAGGCAGGAAAATTTAGAAAATTCCCCTAACTGCTGGGCAGGGGGCGCTCAAGGGTCCAGAAAGACAGGCCACCTAGGAGATGGAAAACTCTACACAAAGCCTGGACAGATGCTGCTCATGATCCCAGACCATCTAAAGAAAGCAAACCTCAAAAAAATAGCTCGCAGAAATCGGATGCACTTGGCCATATGGTGCATAACATAGTGCAATGTACCTCATATACACTCATGCAGATTTCATAGCTAATCCAAGCTTATAATAATTTAATAAATATCATCTAATTGTTAATTTGTCAATATCTCTCAGGCTTGGAGTCTGAATGTGACCATTAAATTGTTAAATTGTTCAATCACAAATAGTATCAAGTTTACACTAGCAGATGACCATCTCATGTTATGTTGCAAACTCAGTGGAAATAAAACCAATCACATTTATCAGAAGCAGAACTGGATTATTGGTTTTCATCATTGTTGCAACATACAAGATAACGATATTGTCATAGCTAGAAGACCATCTAAGGTTTTCAAATTTATAAATGGCATTTATAAATATTTGTGTACTAAATATTTTCACTTTCAAGAACTTTACTTTTGTAATGAAAATTTCTAATGCTGTATCACAGATGTCAATGAAAAATTTTGATGGAAGAAAATGCTGTCATGTCTCATGTAGAGTGAGTCAGCTACAAATTTCAATCAAGCATGTCTGGAGACATCTATCAGACTACAACTACAATCTATCCCCCCATTCCCCATATGTCAACAGGGTTTAGTATCTTCACAGAATGAACTGATTAGAAATTTGATGTTGCAAGTTCAGTAGAGATAAAATCACTCAAATTTATTATCAGAAGCAGAACTGGATAAATTGGTTTTCATCATTATTGCAACATCAATGGAGAAGATGAGATTTTAAGCCATCTCTCATGCACACAAACACAATTAGATCTCTGCCACATATTTTCATAGCAGCCTGAGACAAATCAATAAAGAAATTCATCAGTGTTATATCTACAAAATTTTAGAGACTACACACCTTCAGATTTCAAATGAACAACTTCTACAGATAACAGCTGTCATAATCTTTACAGAACTAATCCTGTTTGATAGTCATAGTCTTCTCTAGTACTTAAATGTTGATGTTCTTAACAGTTGTTTAATCATCAGTGTTACAATTGTACAACTACATTTGCCACCTTCATTTAGTCAACAGACTATTCACACTGTATACATTTTTAAAGAATTTAAATCAAACAGATAAAAGGACCACATAATAGAACAACCAGTGTGTTTACCAAGAGAGAAAAAAAGTGTACATATTCTACAATAAATGCTGGTGGAAAATGAAGACATAGTAAAATAGTGTCCTGTGCTTCATTTCATAGCTAATCCCCATGGGGGGGGGGGGGGGCGACCATCCCCTACGAGGCGCGTCCACAGGTTGCGGATCGTGGAACAGCCTCCGGATATGGAGCCTCCATATCTGGTGGTTGGCTGCAATATAAGACAGATCTCTGGACTAATAATCCAGATTTCTGGACGAATAAGCAGTCGCCGACAAACTGGCGATGTTGCCAACAGGACAGTGTGGGATATCAGGTGGAACTGAGATCACTGAAATACCCCATGTGTCTCGTGACGGGCAGCACCAAGCGAGTATGATCCGCTATAAGCTCAAGCCAATAGCTTGGGTCATTGACCTTTAAAATAGGGGAATATAGGAATCCATTTTCTAAAACATACAAAGGGAGAAGTCAGCAAAACCCTCCTTAGGCCCCAATCAGCTCCATCCCATAAGGGAAAAAGGCAGGAAAATTTAGAAAATTCCCCTAACTGCTGGGCAGGGGGCGCTCAAGAGTCCAGAAAGACAGGCCACCTAGGAGATGGAAAACTCTACACAAAGCCTGGACAGATGGTGCTCATGATCCCAGACCATCTAAGGAAAGCAAACCTCAAAAAAATAGCTGGCAGAAATCGGATGCACTTGGCCATATGGTGCATAACATAGTGCAATGTACCTCATATACACTCATGCAGATTTCATAGCTAATCCAAGCTTATAATAATTTAATAAAAATCACCTAATGGTTAATTTGTCAATATCTCTCAAGGTTTGAGTCCAAATGTGACCATTAAATTGTTCAACCACAGACAGAATCAAGTTTACAATAGCAGATGACTATCTCATGTTATGTTGCAAACTCAGTGGAAATAAAACCAATCACATTTATCAGAAGCAGAACTGGATTATTGGTTTTCATCATTGTTACAACATACAAGATAACGATATTGTCATAGCTAGAAGACCATCTAAGGTTTTCAAATTTATAAATGGCAGTTATAAATATTTGTGTACTAAATATTTTCACTTTCAAGAACTTTACTTTTGTAATTAAAATTTCTAATGCTGTATCACAGATGTCAATGAAAAATTTTGATGGAAGAAAATGCTGTCATGTCTCATGTAGAGTGAGTCAGCTACAAATTTCAATCAAGCATGTCTGGAGACATCTATCAGACAACTACAATCTATCCTCCCATTCCCCATATGTCAACAGGGTTTAGTATCTTTACAGAATGAACTGATTCGAAATTTGATGTTGCAAGTTCAGTAGAAATAAAATCACTCAAATTTATTGTCAGAAGCAGAACTGGATAAATTGGTTTTCATCATTATTGCAACATCAGAGGAGATGATGAGATTTTAAGCCATCTCTCATGCACAAACACAATTAGATCTCTGCCACATATTTTCATAGCAGCCTGAGACAAATCAATAAAGTAATTCATCAGTGTTATATCTACAAAATTTTAGAGGCTACACACCTTCAGATTTCAAATGAACAACTTCTACAGATAACAGCTGTCATAATCTTTACAGAACTAATCCTGTTTGATAGTCATAGTCTTCTCTAGTACTTACATGTTGATGATGATGTTAACATGTTAATTCATCATTCTATCAGCACTACAATTGTACAACTACATTACCCATCTTAATTTAGTAACATATTGTATTCACATCATATACATTTTTAAAGAATTTGAATCAAACAGATAAAGGGATTTGCACCACATAATAGCACAACCAGTGTGTTTACCGAGAGAGAAAAAATGTACATATCCTACAATAATTGCTGAAGAAAAATGAAGACATAGTAAAATAGTGTCCTGTGGCTCATTTCATAGCTAATCCAAGCTTATAATAATTTAATAAATATCATCTAATGGTTAATTTGTCAATATCTCTCAGGCTTGGAGTCTGAATGTGACCATTAAATTGTTAAATCACAAATAGTATCAAGTTTACACTAGCAGATGACCATCTCATGTTATGTTGCAAACTCAGTGGAAATAAAACCAATCACATTTATCAGAAGCAGAACTGGATTATTGGTTTTCATCATTGTTACAACATACAAGATAACGATATTGTCATAGCTAGAAGACCATCTAAGGTTTTCAAATTTATAAATGGCATTTATAAATATTTGTGTACTAAGTATGTTCACTATCAAGAATTTTAGTTTTGTAATGAAAATTTCTAAAGCTGTATCACAGATGTAAATGAAAAATTTTGATGGAAGAAAATGCTGTCATTTCTCATGTAGAGTGAGTCAGCTACAAATTTCAATCAAGCATGTCTGGAGACATCTATCAGACTACAGCTACAATCTATCCCCCAATTCCCTATATGTCAACAGGGTTTAGTATCTTCACAGAATGAACTGATTAGAAATTTGATGTTGCAAGTTCAGTAGAAATAAAATCACTCAAATTTATTGTCAGAAGCAGAACTGGATAAATTGGTTTTCATCATTATTGCAACATCAGAGGAGAGGATGAGATTTTAAGCCATCTCTCATGCACACAAACACAATTAGATCTCTGCCACATATTTGCATAGCAGCCAGTGAGAAATATTAGCGCTGTAGCCTAGTTGATAGTGAGCGTCCTTTTTTTAACTGAAAATTCCTAATGATGTATCATAGATGACAATCGGTAGATATCCAATGAAAAATTTTGATTGAAGAAAATGCTGTCATGTCTAATGCACAACAGGTGAGTAATCTACAAATTTCAATCAAACATGTATTAGACAAATCTATCTGACTACAGCTACAACTTGTTTCCCCCCACACTTTAATAAAGTTTATTACGACGACTCAATGAACTGATTAGAAATCTGATGTTGCAAGATCAGTAGAAATAAAATCACTCAAATTTATTGTCAGAAGCAGAACTGGATAAATTGGTTTTCATCATTATTGCAACATCAGACAGGAGCAGGTGAGATTTTAAGTAAACTCTTATACATAAACAGAAATCTCTGCCACATATTTTCATAGCAGCCTGAGACAAATCAATAAAGAAATTCATCAGTGTTATATCTACAAAATTTTAGAGACTACACACCTTCAGATTTCAAATGAACAACTTCTACAGATAACAGCTGTCATAATCTTTACAGAACTAATCCTGTTTGATAGTCATAGTATTCTCTAGTACTTAAATGTTGATGTTCTTAACAGTTGTTCAATCATCAGTGTTACAATTGTACAACTACATTTCCCACATTCATTTATTCAACAGACTGTATTCACACTGTATACATTTCTAAAGAATTTAAATCAAACAGATAAAAGGACCACATAATAGAACAACCAGTGTGTTTACCAAGAGAGAAAAAAAAGTGTACATATTCTACAATAAATGCTGATGGAAAATGAAGACATAGTAAAATAGTGTCCCGTGCTACATTTCATAGCTAATCCAAGCTTATAATTTAATAAAAATCATCTAATGGTTAATTTGTCAATATCTCATAAGCTTTGTGTAGGAATGTGACCATTAAAATGCTCAACCACATACAGAATCAAGTTTACACTAGCATATGACTGTCTCATGATATGTTGTAAACTCAGTAGAAATAAAGCCACATCACATTTATCAGAAGCAGAACTGGATTATTGGTTTTCATCATTGTTACAACATACAAGAGAAAAAGTGTTTCCTATTGTCATTTGTAGAAGACTATCTCAGGTTTTCTCAATGATAAAACAAAACATTTACAATTATTCATATAGAAAATATGTTCACTTTCAAAATCTTTACTTTTGTATTGAAAATTTCAATCATATATCATAGAATGCCAGTCAACAGATATCGTCCAAGGAAACTTTTTTGTTCGTAGTGAACTGTCAAATCTTGTGTAGAAGGTAGGAACTGGTGACAAATTTGCATATAAAACATAATTCTTGAGACATCTATTAGACTAAAACAGCCTCCCCCCCCCCTCCCCCACACGTTAATAAAGTTTAGTATTATGACTCAATGAACTGATTAGAAATCTGATGTTGCAAGATCAGTAGAAATAAAATCACTCAAATTTATTATCAGAAGCAGAACTGGATAAATTGTTTTTCATCATTATTGTTAAATTGATCAATCACAAATAGTATCAAGTTTACACTAGCAGATGACCATCTCATGTTATGTTGCAAACTCAGTGGAAATAAAACCAATCACATTTATCAGAAGCAGAACTGGATTATTGGTTTTCATCATTGTTGCAACATACCAGATAACGATATTGTCATAGCTAGAAGACCATCTAAAGTTTTCAAATTTATAAATATTTGTGTACTAAATATGTTCACTTTCAAGAACTTTACTTTTGTAATGAAAATTTCTAATGCTATATCACAGATGTCAATGAAAAATTTTGATGGAAGAAAATGCTGTCATGTCTCATGTAGAGTGAGTCAGCTACAAATTCAATCAAGCATGTCTGGAGACATCTATCAGACTACAACTACAATCTATCCCCCAGTTCCCTATATGTCAACAGGGTTTAGTATCTTCACAGAATGAACTGATTAGAAATTTGATGTTGCAAGTTCAGTAGAGATAAAATCACTCAAATTTATTATCAGAAGCAGAACTGGATAAATTGGTTTTCATCATTATTGCAACATCAGACAGGAGAAGATGAGATTTTAAGCCATCTCTCATGCACACAAACACAATTAGATCTCTGCCACATATTTGCATAGCAGCCAGTGAGAAATATTAGCGCTGTAGCCTAGTTGATAGTGAGCTTACTTTTTTAACTGAAAATTCCTAATGATGTATCACAGATGACAATCGGTAGATATCCAATGAAAAATTGTGATTGAAGAAATGCTGTCTAATGTACAACGGGCGAGTAATCTACAAATTTCAATCAAACATGTATTAGACAAATCTATCAGACTACAACTACAACTTGTTTCCGCCCACACTTTAATAAAGTTTATTATTACAACTCAATGAACTGATTAGAAATCTGATGTTGCAAGATCAGTAGAAATAAAATCACTCAAATTTATTGTCAGAAGCAGAACTGGATAAATTGGTTTTCATCATTATTGCAACATCAGACAGGAGCAGGTGAGATTTTAAGTAAAATCTTATACATAAACAGAAATCTCTGCCACATATTTTCATAGCAGCCTGAGACAAATCAATAAAGAAATTCATCAGTGTTATATCTACAAAATTTTAGAGACTACACACCTTCAGATTTCAAATGAACAACTTCTACAGATAACAGCTGTCATAATCTTTACAGAACTAATCCTGTTTGATAGTCATAGTCTTCTCTAGTACTTAAATGTTGATGTTCTTAACAGTTGTTCAATCATCAGTGTTACAATTGTACAACTACATTTGCCACCTTCATTTAGTCAACAGACTATTCACACTGTATACATTTTTAAAGAATTTAAATCAAACAGATAAAAGGACCACATAATAGAACAACCAGTGTGTTTACCAAGAGAGAAAAAAAGTGTACATATCCTACAATAATTGCTGATGGAAAATGAAGAATTAGTAAAATAGTGTCCCATGCTTCATTTCATAGCTAATCCAAGCTTATAATAATTTAATAAAAATCATCTAATTGTTAATTTGTCAATATCTCTCAGGCTCGTAGTCTGAATGTGACCATTAAATTGTTAAATTGTTCAATCACAAATAGTATCAAGTTTACACTAGCAGATGACCATCTCATGTTATGTTGCAAACTCAGTGGAAATAAAACCAATCACATTTATCAGAAGCAGAACTGGATTATTGGTTTTCATCATTGTTGCAACATACCAGATAACGATATTGTCATAGCTAGAAGACCATCTACGGTTTTCAAATTTATAAATGGCATTTATAAATATTTGTGTATTAAATATGTTCACTTTCAAGAACTTTAGTTTTGTAATGAAAATTTCTAAAGCTGTATCACAAATATCCAATGAAAAATTTTGATGGAAGAAAATGCTGTCATGTCTCATGTAGAGTGAGTCAGCTACAAATTTCAATCAAGCATGTCTGGAGACATCTATCAGACTAAAACTACAATCTATCCCCCCATTCCCCATATGTCAACAGGGTTTAGTATCTTCACAGAATGAACTGATTAGAAATTTGATGTTGCAAGTTCAGTAGAGATAAAATCACTCAAATTTATTATCAGAAGCAGAACTGGATAAATTGGTTTTCATCATTATTGCAACATCAGACAGGAGAAGATGAGATTTTAAGCCATCTCTCATGCACACAAACACAATTAGATCTCTGCCACATATTTGCATAGCAGCCAGTGAGAAATATTAGCGCTGTAGCCTAGTTGATAGTGAGCTTACTTTTTTAACTGAAAATTCCTAATGATGTATCACAGATGACAATCGGTAGATATCCAATGAAAAATTGTGATTGAAGAAATGCTGTCTAATGTACAACGGGCGAGTAATCTACAAATTTCAATCAAACATGTATTAGACAAATCTATCAGACTACAACTACAACTTGTTTCCGCCCACACTTTAATAAAGTTTATTATTACAACTCAATGAACTGATTAGAAATCTGATGTTGCAAGATCAGTAGAAATAAAATCACTCAAATTTATTGTCAGAAGCAGAACTGGATAAATTGGTTTTCATCATTATTGCAACATCAGACAGGAGCAGGTGAGATTTTAAGTAAAATCTTATACATAAACAGAAATCTCTGCCACATATTTTCATAGCAGCCTGAGACAAATCAATAAAGAAATTCATCAGTGTTATATCTACAAAATTTTAGAGACTACACACCTTCAGATTTCAAATGAACAACTTCTACAGATAACAGCTGTCATAATCTTTACAGAACTAATCCTGTTTGATAGTCATAGTCTTCTCTAGTACTTAAATGTTGATGTTCTTAACAGTTGTTCAATCATCAGTGTTACAATTGTACAACTACATTTCCCACATTCATTTATTCAACAGACTGTATTCACACTGTATACATTTCTAAAGAATTTAAATCAAACAGATAAAAGGACCACATAATAGAACAACCAGTGTGTTTACCAAGAGAGAAAAAAAAGTGTACATATTCTACAATAAATGCTGATGGAAAATGAAGACATAGTAAAATAGTGTCCCGTGCTACATTTCATAGCTAATCCAAGCTTATAATTTAATAAAAATCATCTAATTGTTAATTTGTCAATATCTCTCAGGCTTGGAGTATGAATGTGACCATTAAATTGTTCAATCACAGATAGCATCAAGTTTACACTAGCAGATGACCATCTCATGTTATGTTACAAACTCAGTGGAAATAAAACCAATCACAATTATCAGAAGCAGAACTGGATTATTGGTTTTCATCATTGTTGCAACATACAAGATAAATATTTCTTATTGACATAACCAAAAGACCACATATGCCTTTTTATTTACAAAATCACATTTCCAATTAGACTGACAAAATATATTCATTTTCACAAAGAAGACAGGATGTGAAATAAATACTTTTATATAGAACAATCCAATTTTATGCCATAGAATGTCAAGATATTATCCACAGTTAATTGTTCATATGAAGAAATCAACACTTGTCAAGCCAAGTAATAGTAAGAATTCTGATACAATTTTCTGCAAAAGCAACTTTATTTTATAAATATGTTGGAGTCAATGTCAGGTATGCCAAAAAGGTTAGTGCTAACACTCAAATAAATGAATACACATCTCATGTTGCAAGTTCCGTGGAAATTACTCAAATTTGTCAGAAGCAGAACTTAATAAATTAAATTTTTTGCAACAAACAAGAGAAAGTGTTTTTTTTAAAATTGTTATTGCTAAAATATCATACATGGTTTTCTCATTTACAAAATGACATTTAGAATCATACTATAAATATGCTAACATTTGAAATTAAGATTGGATGCGATAGTTTCCATCACTACTGCATCACTACTTTATGAAGTTTATTTATGAATTGAACAATCCAATCATATACTAGAATGTCAATGCACTGATATAGTCAAAAGGGTTTGTTAGAAGAAAACACCATTGCCATAACAAGTAAAAGTTTAAAAGAGGTGATACTGCTAGACTTTCATTCAGAAGTGCTATATGAAATAATTCAATCATGCTTTCTTCTGTTAACGTCCATGTCAAAAATATCTTAATGTCAAATATAGCTACAGCCTGGTTTCCCCTTCCTATTTCAATATGGCTTAATAATAACACACAAAGAAATGATTACACGTCAGATGAAGCAAACTCAGTGGAAATAAACACATTTATCAGAAGCAGACTTTATAAAATTGGCTTTCAACTTTGTAACATCACACACGAGCAGGTGAAAAGTACTGTTATTACTCTCATACACAAACATAGATATAGCTCTCACACATTTACATAGCAGCATAAGACTAAAATCATTTAAAAAGTTCAGCAAAGTATTTACATGAACAGATTATAAGCATACTTAGATTTCAAATGGACAACTTTTGCATATAGAAGCTGTCATAATCATTACAGAACATGTCCTGTATTATTTTGATTGTGTTTAAAGAGTCTTAATTCTTCTCTAATAAAGAATGGTAGGTCCCAATGGCAGAACTTGTCCTGTACTCATTTGATGGTCACATAAGTCTCATCGAAAACTCAAATGTTAATATTTCTTATAGATGTTCAATTATCATTTTGTCAGTGCTACATTTATACATGCCTAGATTACTTATCTTCATTTAGTTCAATATATTGTATTCACTTGAACTTTTATATATTCTGAAAGAACTTGAATAAAACAACTATTAGTATAAAAGGAATTGGCTCCACAGAACAGAATAGGCATTGTGTTCAACCTACTGTGTTTAACAAGTCTGTCCAGCTGTGACAAAATGGTATATAACGCAACTCAGTCAGTCAGGATAACCGGTTCAAGCCCAGCCGCAAGCAGCTGGGATGTTAAGAAAGCAATGGAAATCTGAACATATTTATATTTCCTAGATATTAACTTCAGCCAAAAACGTTTCGTTACTATTTCCACATAAAGAATATGCTCTTTACCAAGAGAAAAATCAGAATACATATTGCACAATTGCTACTGGAGAATTGAGATTTTATAGCCAGTTGTGATCGTAGTGTGTTTCATAGCTAATCCAAGCCTATAATTATTTTTTGTTAAATCATCCACTGATTCGTTTGTCAACATATCTAAGACTTTGTATCCAAATGTGATCACAATGCCCAACTACAGGGCAGAAATAAAGATAATATCAGATTATTATCTTGTGTGATATTGCAAACTCAGTGGAAATAGAATCACTCACATTTATCAGAAGCAGAACTGGATAAATTGGTTTTCATCATTGTTGCACCACATAAAAAGTATATTTGGTTCTTGTGTGGAACATGTGCCTCCCTAATTTGATTATTTCCCTTAGCAATGTGGGTCAGTTTATGTTCATCCTTTATTAATTTTAATATAAATTTATTTAGGGGTAGGAAAGTTGTGCTTTCCATAAATAACCATATTTATATAAAAATTAATAAAGGATAGACAAACTGACAAATATTGCCACGGGAAATAAATAAGGAGGCACAAGAACCACATAACTTTATTGACATAACTAAAAGACCATATGGCTTTCTCATTCAAAACATACAACATTTAGAATCAGACTAGATTTGAAATATGTTGCCCTGGTTAGAAAAAGTTACACTTTTGAATGGAACAATCTAGTCATATAACACAGAATATCAATAAACATATAGCCTCTATTATCCAGTTGAGCATTTCTTAAGACCCCTCTAGGTGCCCTCCCTCAACTAAAAAAAACAACTAAAATGATGGTTAGTTATTTCTTAGAAAACACTCATCCCCCCCCCACCACCTTTTTTACCATTAATATCTACTGTCCTGATTACAAAACAAGTACTGATGTAGTATTCATTTTGGTAGCAATTTACATTATTCAGGACCCACATACAGATATAATAATGGCAGCTGAGATATCAAACCTACCTGAACAGACTAAGTTTCTGCACAGTCCTTGTCTGAAGTCATGGAAGACACGGTTCCTGTGCTGTTGATTCATCTTAGCATGTATGTAGTAACAGGAGTAGCCCAACTCAGTGATCTTCTTGGCCAGCAGCTCCACACGCTGAGTAGAGTTGCAGAAGATGATGGACTGGTTTATTTGTAGCTGTGTAGAAAGAAATATGAAAGCAATTGAAACTAGTAGTATAAGTTTTCTGTGTTGCATTATAATATGTTGGTAACTTGGAGCCATTGAGTTGATCTTCAATTGACTTCAATCTCAAGTTAAAGAGTGCCACGACTGGGCTGCCAACAGAACAGAGGAAATTATCCAAGAACTCATACTGCAGCACTCAAAGCCACACGATACAATAATTTACAGACGGCTCAGTAACGCAAGAAACAAACAGGTGTGGTTGGGGTTTCATGGCCTACCAAAATGGCAAGAAATTAGCTGAAAAGTCAGCTGCCTACCCCACTACAATATCCAGTATGAAAATGGAAATAGAAGCGGTGACAGTAGCTCTCACTTGGCTGGCGACGCAACCACCAACAGACTCTGCGATTCTATCAGACTCTCAAAGTATGCTGTGCAAGATAGAAAAGTGTATGATCAGAACTCAATGGGCCACTCTTCTCAGCAATGCACAGAGCATTACATGGATTTACTGTCCTGGTCATGCTGGGGTCAGGGGAAACGAATGAGCCGTTGCGTTGGCTGGTAAAGCTTTGGTGAACGGCACTGAGATAAGAGACAGGATTGAAGTGATTAGAGCAGTCATGGATACCCTACAAGAAGACGAGGAGGAAGTCAAACGTGACAATGTACATATTAAGAGAATGGTAGAAATGAAGTGGCTAGAGGTGATGAGAGAAAGTGCTCTCTCTCTGAGAAGATCAGAAGAATGCATAATCAGAAACTGACTGCGACACTGACCATATACACTTTTAGATAGCTGATGGAAAGACAAGCAGAGCATATATGGGAATGCCACCAGTGCTGTGACGCTTGTTTCTAATCAAGAATAAAGTTAAAGGAACTGCATAATGTTTGCTGCAATATTGTAATTTTCTTACTACTACAAAGCTACAAAATGTTCCTTATTCCTGCAGTGAGTACTGCAAATGTGAACAGTAAAAGTTCAGCTTCAGTTAAAGTCCTTTTCGAAGGGACAGGAAAAAAGATCCGTTTATATCCATTTATTAAAAAAAATGGCAACCTACAATTATGCACTAACTACAGAACTATCGCTTTGATAATTCAAGCTAGTAAACAACAACAAAGCTGTGTTTGTTGGGTCTTAGAGACATTACAGCATGGAAAGATTAATAGCTGCGGCAGGTCAACTCGCCCCAAATCCTGGAGTATTCAGAGAATCCATAAGACCATGTTCTAGAAAGAATACATCACATGATGATGACAAGTTCAGCTATTTCATATTGTCAGATAGTAGGAGTTCTTATAGCTCTCTTCTATATTCACTTTAAAATTTCTGCAGAGTAGTAGGTAACTTTTCAGAAATGGAATGCATTTAATCATAGTTAAGAAATAACTGTACTCACCTTTGAAAACAGTGTATTGAGACAATGGACCTTCTGTTTCTCTTGCACAAAAGCATAGTATTGTGTGACACCTTTCAGTGTCAGTTCTTCCATCAAATTTATTTCATATGGATTCTTCAAGTGCTTTCTCTGAGAAAAGAAGAGTTAAAACTTAACCAACCTGTATTAAATTAAGAAATAGAGCTCCTAATAATGTTACTTCAGAGTATCCAAAATATTTCGTATGTATACGACATAAAGGTTGCATCAAAACACTACGACTAGAAAAGTGATTGGAACAAACCTCTGCTCCAGTGTGCAACAATGTGGTCAGTCCCTTTAAACTTGACAGCACCAGTGCATTTAGAAATAGTTGTGACAATGTTCGTATCAATGAACTCATAAAATAGAATACTCATGTTTAGTTTGTATGCGTTCGACAGTGTGTGACAGGAAGTCACGTATTCTTTTAAACCGTCATTCTCAAACTGTTGTTTTATTGACAGAATTATGAGCTCCAGGCGTGGTTTCTTGGTGATTGTGTCTGTGCCCAGGAATAACGAGTAACTTGCTCAGACTTCCTATGTGCAGTAAAGTTGTTTTGTGTCAAAAGATAAATGGAAGAGGTACTGATGTGTGAACGTCATGTAATATAGTTTACTTGTCATGTAACATGCGAGGGAAAACAAGTTTCTCTCTTGATGCACATAGATGTTACCTCTGGTAAAGCTTCAGACAGAGAAAAAACATGATAGTGTGGGAAACCCATACTTTCATTATGTTCAATATTTCATGTTTTACATAAAGACTTATGAGTACCCAAAGTGCAAAAGACACAAGACACTAACATGTGAATACATTATTCTAAGTTGAATAGTAAAACTTTTTCCATGATGTCACAACAAATGGACAACAAAGATATCATACCATAAATGCCTCCACTGTGACGGGGAATGTAGCAGAATAAAGCATAATTTGCCTGTCCTTTGGTAGATGACCAATGATGCTGTCTAGCATTCCTTTGAAGTCCTGGGATAACAATTTATCTGCCTGTGGATATAGGAAAACAACAATTCCTTTATACCAACAAAATAAAGTAACTATGCTGATATAATTTAGTTCGATAAAAATGTTTTGAATACATGAGTCTATCTTGGAAGTTGTTTAGAATGATGTTGTACTGTTTTATATGGATTGGCACTGCCTTGGCACCCTGTTAACATCAGAAGGTAGATGCTCAAGTGAGATAAAGAGCTAAACAACACAAGCCAAATCAGCATTCCAAAAAATGAGAACCATTTTGTGCAATGGAAGACTATCAATGCAAACCTGAATTCAAGTGCTGATATGTTATATTGGACCAATTCTTTTTTATGAATGTGAAGCATGGATTGTAAACAAAAAAATTCAAAGCGAATTAGAGGCTACGAAGATGTGGTTTCTGAGAAGAATGATGAAAATACCATGGACAGCTAAGAAAACTAATGCAGAGGTTTCATTTATGGTATAAAAAGATCAATCATATCAAACATTAGGGGCAGACAGTCTGCAACTCAAGTTTTGGGAAACCTACAACCTAAAATAAACCACTTTAAACATGACCAATATCAAACTAAATGCATAGTATATGATCATAGAAGAAACTTTACATGTCAATGCTACTTCTTGTTTAGGAACAAGTATCAGAAATTGGAGACACTCCCATATATGTTCTGCTTTCCGTTCCGTCAGCCAATCAAATATGTATACGCTCAGTGTCCCAGTCAGTGTTATTCTATGAGAACATGAGCCTATAGCTGATGGAACAGATGTCAACCACAAAGCTCCTTATTGTCTTGAGTGCTGTCAATGGTGTTGTCAGCCAACTGTGAATTTATACTACACACTTGCTTGATAGTCTAACAATGATTTAATATCATTTATAATAAGCTGTCATTCTTGCTATGTGAATGCTACTTACCTCATCCAAGATGAGCGTCGCACAATTGTGTATTTTAACTAGGTTTTTGTTCATCAAATCAAGAATACGACCAGGTGTAGCAATTATCACATGAACTGTTTAGGAAAAAATGTACACATACAATAAACTCAAGTATATGTGATATCACATTCTCTTGGAGTAGCATTAATTAACAAGCACACACATTTTTATCACTAGGAATGTTAATATTAGAAAATCTCTTTCGTGACATAACTGATTCCATGCTCTCTTAGCTTTCACATGACTTATTCCCTTAAATTTGCCAGATGAAAAGAAAAAAGAGGGAAACCAAGATATACTTAGAGCAAAGAGTTAGATACACATATTTTTTAAAAAGGATGTTTATATCGTAGAAAAAATCTGGAAGCAATACAAATAATTTTTTTAATCATCCACATGATCTTTCACCACAACTTGTAAATTGTTTTTATAATATTTTATAATGCATTATTATATAAAACTAAAGTTTATCTGCACTCATTAAATTTTTCTTACCACTATTCATGAGCTTCACAAAATTTTGAAAGTCACATTAACACATTAGCTACCAGGAACCTAAGACTAAGACATTCAGATTTTTTTTTTTACTTTTTTAAGCAAAACAATTTGCGCTGTACTAAAATTATTATTAGATATATCCTAGATCTAGGGATCAAAATCAAGTGTCATGGACAACACAAGTGAGAAAATTCTCTCCTCTTATGGTTTTTATTAATTGTCACACCATGTGTGTTCCCATATAGATTTGTCATTTTCATTCAGATACAGGCTTCTTATAGTGTGTTCATCAATAGTTTAACACCAATATTGTCTATTATCTCCGTAATTACTAAGCGTATGTGCTTCATATTTTGCATAAGTGTATTATTTCATAACCATGATATAGATTTATCGCAGCAGTAGCTACGAATTTCATTTTTAAGATTTATTGAGTCATAAAAGTA
The DNA here is from genome assembly GCA_034231615.1 of Meghimatium bilineatum. NCBI lineage: Eukaryota > Metazoa > Mollusca > Gastropoda > Stylommatophora > Philomycidae > Meghimatium > Meghimatium bilineatum. Next base: position 57,732,045 of record CM067304.1, read on the forward strand.
GATGGATTTGCGGTATATAATTAACATATATTCTGCCAATGAGGAGAAATGTGTCTTCGTTTATCGGTTTTTTTCCCCTCTCCAAATCTTAATTGGCTATTAGGCAAAGTATAAATATACTTGTAAAAAAACAAAATAAGAAATCTGTGATTGAATTATATTGCAGTGAAACGCTTTGTCGTGTGCATCTTGTCTTGTTTTGACAAGACAAATTTTACCACATTCTCTGCTTGAGTCTGTTAAAGGCCATGTTTGACATTGGTAGCAGAGTGTTTGTATAAAATTGTAGATATCTGATTTTGATTTCCATCTTGATCATTGGGTGAAGAAGTAATGGTGAAGTTGTTAGGTTATTGTGTTTGCTTTCTGGTACCATGTTTCTATTTCTCTGTCTAGTCTTCTATTGTCGGGAAAAAATGCTGCCTAGATATTTAAAATTCTTTGGCCTGTTTCACTTTGGTATTATCTATTGTTAATATTGTTGGTGCTGCAGATTTGCTGAATTTCATAATTATATATATACTAGAATTTTGGTTTTTCAATACATGAGTTCATCGGTTCAGACCTATTTATTATAATGGGATTTCACTGTATTTACCATAAAGCAGAAAAGATCCTACACGATCAAACATGGCCAGTAGTAGCACAAATATATCAGGGAAAAAATACAAAAATTATCTGCTTATATTCAGAAATATACGGCAGTAGTTTTATGTAACATATTTACGTATGTATTCTTAAAAATTTGTAATCAGCTGCTACGAAAATCATCTCACCTGGCTCAGTAAGCCTCATAATATCATCCTTGAGGTTGGTGCCTCCTGTTGTGACCATGCAGCGGCAACCAACATGTTTGCTCAACTCAATACAGATCTGACTAGTCTGAAGGGCAAGTTCTCTAGTAGGTACTATGATAAGGGCTGAAAATGACAACAGTAACATTCAGTAAGTTAAACCTCAAAGATGTTACTATGTAGCTGAAAGTTACAATAGCGTTCAGTGAGTTAAAATTACAAGATTATATGTGTATAGCTGAAGGTTTCAACAACATATATCTATGGTCTACATTCATTCTCACTCTTGCTGGTTAGCAGAATGTTGTCGAAAGAATGAATTGTGCAGTATAATGGTTTACAAGTATGCTGCGACATATGTGCCTTTCAATTTACACATACACCCGTAACATACAGCTATTATGATTCAAGTGATTTATTAGTTACAATTCTGGCCAAAAGTTGCCTTTAGTCATATTTGTTGGTGAGGTAAGTGAAAGTAAACGAATATGCCAAGTGAGACATTTTTAAAATAGCTGATACGGGCAATACAGACCTGCAGCCTCTTGATTTCCATATTCGCACTTACTGTTGAACTTAAAGAAAATATATCTCCACAGGGACCAAAAGAGCAGAGTCATTGACAAGCAATGCTGTGGATGATATCACAGTACTAAGAGATAGGGCCGATCTAATAAGGGCAGTAAAGGATTAACTACAGCAAAGATGATACAGGAGGTGATAACATGTACATACAAAGAATGGCGGAGAAAGGGGGTCCTCTCTGGAAAGATTAGAAGATCACATAATCAACATCTGACTGGAACTTTGTGTCTGAATACTATTGGATAGTTGATGGAATGAAGAGTAGAGCACTTATGGGAATGTCCTGTTACAAGAAATTATCCCAACATTTGTCACCAATCACCATTTTATTGACGACTATTTTTCCTGTGCAGCTTGGCAAACGACCTGCCACTAAACCAGTCTCACTCATGTTTCACAATGCTGCCAAACTGTAAGGCATGGCCAGTTTTAAAACCAAAGTCCACCAAATATATGAAGAGAGGTGATGTTCAGTTTAAACAAGGTAATACAGTGGTCAATGTTTTCAAGGACAAGAGATGTGTAACTATTGTGAGTACAATCACAATATCAGGTCTTATAAGTGTCACATATACCCCTGATGGCCAAAAACATGTACAAATACCATCTCCAGCAGCTGTCTATAGTCAATGGGAGGAGTATATTATTCATTGGGCAGGATAATCTGCCAAATGGTAGAGGTATATGTTTCATTTCCTCCTGTTAACTGCCATAATCAACAGCTTAATCCTCAACGTTCATATTGATCCCACCAGAAGGCAAAGGATGTTGACAGATAGCCTTCAGACTTAGTTTGAGCTCAACTTTGGTAAAAGGCAACATATCTAGCTAAAAGAAGGCTGCCATCAATTAGCCTGCAATTTTAGGTGTGGGCAACAATTGCCTGCTTGTACACAGACTTATTTGCATGGTAGAGAATAAACAAGTATGTCTCCGGTGTGTGTGAAGAACCAGCAGTATGGAAGCAGAACAGGGCACATGAGACAGTATATGGATGTAATGTGTCAGATTAGACTGTGCAAAGGAGAATGTTTCTCCAAATATGCCACATTGATTTCTAATCAGACCATATACCTATTTTTGTTGAAAATGTCCAGAACATTTTTTCCCCGCACATTATGTTGAGTTTCACAGTTTATTTATTAAAATGCAGAAGTACCGGAAATTAAATTATTTTTGATATAGTCTCATATGAGACTTAATTTTTCTTGTGATCTGCTAAGTCTGAGTGTGATATGACACTGTTTTAGATAAAATATATTTTAAAATCATATTGACAATTCAATTGACTAGTTTTCCTTGTTATTTTCATCTACCATTGCATTCTATTCTTGACTGGCGTTATTTATTTAGCGGTATTTGGAAAGTAATCTTGTTTTTAGAATTGTTTTCTATGGAAATAAAAGAATGGTTACTGTTCACTTTTCTGTATACATACACACTTGACAAAGAACTGATGTCCCAATTAGCTATCTGAAGCTGAGAAACAATATCTGCATCTGTTAAAAAAATACTTTTGTCCCCCAGAATCAGGTTACCTTGTGATCTATTAGGGATTTTCAACATACTAAGTGTCTCCACCATGCTTGTATGCTCTGGAGATATGACAATGACAGCAATGCCACTAGAAATTTCACCCCTGCTGAGCAAAGCGAATGAATGGGACAACAGAGAACACGGCACAAACATGATTGAATGCATGTCCAATGAACCAATACATGTTTTATTACTGTTTTTTAACCACTACAGTGATATCATAACAAAATAGCAAGAGGGAAATCATGCTCAACTGTTGGAGTCTCGTCAGGCACCAAGATTGTATACCTCTCTATCTTGAAATGATATGGTCATCGCAGTACTATTTCAGGACAAAAAGTATAGTGTTGGGATGATTAGATCAATCAAGCTGGTATAAGCAGAAGTCATCTCTATAACAAAATCTATCATGGTTAATATCTACAAAATAAAAAATACAAACCTTGAACAATGTCTCTTGTGGCATCGACTTTCTCAAGGCAGGGTATGGCATATGCGCCAGTTTTTCCTGTTCCATTTTTAGCACGAGCTAAGATATCACGACCTGTAAGAGCAATGGGTATGCTGGCTTCTTGAATAGGGGATGGCTTCTCCCAGCCTTTTTCAAATATTCCCATTAAGAGATCACGTTTCAAGCAAAAATCTTCAAACTCATTGCCTTTTGTGTTAGTGACATCCTGAAATTTCACACAAAGACATATTTCAGATTTTTGTAATTGTTAATACTAAAATCATGCCAAAAGTGAGACTACCAATTTATTTTAGATGTCGATATTCAAATTGTGTACAAGTCACTGAGGACGAACCCATGGAGACCAGGGCTATTACAACAACAATGAACATTCCATATAAGTATCCTCAGTAACAGAAACATATAGCATCCATATTTATACACGGGCCAATAGGTCTACTTGTAAACATAAATAACATAGACACAGTACAATGCTGGCTTTAAAATAATTTCTTATACAAGTAAATTCAGGATTTGCAACACAGCCATGTTTACATGTGGACAGGCAACACAGCGTGTCAAACATATACTTCAAGAGAGTTTTCTGAGTATGAAACTCTGCATTAGACATATTGGCCATAGGAAACAACACTGGAATCAAAGCTCTATGGGCCACTGTATGAACTACAAAAGACTCAGTTTTATTCAGGAGACAGAACTACAGATAATAGACATGTTTTAAGTGAACGAACGCAGAATAATTTACTTGTATAATTCTATTGAGTAGGAATAGTCTTGTGCTATTTCCAGGACTAGCATATAGCCAAGATCATAAAAGATCTTGGTACCTACAGGTCATCAGGTAATAATAAAGCTTGTGAAATGCCTACCCGTAATTATAACCTGGGATAATTTGCTGAGTTTCAGAATGAACACAGTAGACCACTCATGGAAAAAACCTGACATGCTGGAAATGTAAAAGCTGGTGCAATATGAGGAAAACAGTTACAAATGGGAATAGATTAAGTGTTACTAATGAATAACAAAATACTAGCAACAATACACTGGTACAGCAGATATTTTGACTAGAAAAACCATCTGGATGAAAACCAACAAACACACTACAGAGACATATATGACATGATTTTTGATAAGAAACTGGCATCACTGCATAAGGGGTATTCAAATAGATGGTCTGCTCGCTATTCTGTCAGCAATTTAATAGTACATAAACTCAGTGTACCAGTTGATTATAGATTATTTTGGTCTTTCTAGTGAGGATGCACTTCCCTGGTCACTCTCATATATGACAATGGAGCAAGAGAGAGAAAAGTGAGAAGTGATGAGTAAAAGAATTGTGTGAAACATGAGTTATGAAATAGGTGATAAAAGGAGAGGGTTTGATTTCTAGTTCAACTAGAAAATATTTTAGATCAGCGACTCCTAGATCAAACTAGTCTAATTAGGAAAATGGGATCCAGATTTTCAGGCAAAATAAAAGCAGCTGTTATACCCGCAGATGTTCAAATACTCAACAAACAATTCGTAGTGTTTTGAATCACTAGTTGATTTTTTTGCGGTATGGACTCAAAAATCAACTAGTGATTCAAAACACTACGAATCAGTATCAGCAACTCCAGCCTGTATCTGTGGAGCAGCAATACAGACATCAGAACACATACTAAAGAATTATCCCAGTTTTGATGTGCACAGAACAATCGAACCATTGGGATCTTTGCTGTAACAAGTTTTGAGGAACCCAAGATAACTTATAAGAAACTGCTCTTTACATGACAATTATTCAACTGGATGTAACAATTAGTCACAGATGAAGCACTGGGTATGCATTTGAGACAGAACATAAGAAGCAACACTATACGGCCGGCGCTCTATAGCTGGTCGAGCATCAGGGTCAGCGAACGACAGCTGGCCAAGACCCTCAGTACACTTCCACGCAGTGGGCCTGGAAACAGGAGTGCAGCAACCCTGCTGTAGCATGGCCAAGTACTAGGGATCGAAGATATGGGAATGCCAACCCTGCCCAAAAAAAATGCTGGCTGAAGACGGATATGTCAGGTCAAAAGGCGCAAATAGCGCAGCTTGCTGTAATACATGACAACGCAGATCACCCTCATACGTCCTTCTCAGGACGGTCAGCAGAATGCTTTCAGAGGGTCCGCCACGAGGCGTACGACGGAGAAGAAGGTATATATACCTCCATAGCATGGAAAATAGATATAACCTTAATGTTATAGTAATAGATATCATTTGTCACTGAGATACTTACTGATGTTCTGATCCTCATGTCTGGAGGAGGAAGTTTAAGTTTGGCCTTCCAGCCATGCTCACTGTTGGAATAAAGAGTTTTCAAAGTGGTGAAATTGTTGTTTATGCATTTATATATGGCACAAACATAATCACCTACAACAAAACATGAAATAATTCAGATATAATCTTTGTTAAATATCTACAACAAAATGTATGTTTATGTTGACATTAATATGTGTAATAACAAACAAGAATATGATACATCTAGATTGTGACAGATTACATATTTACTACAGCAAATATATATATATATATATATATTCATTCATTTTCCTTTTGCGCTGAAGTTAGCGCATAAGTCAGATCTCTCCAAAGCTATTCTGTGCAGTTCTTGAATAGTATGAATATTGGTTGTTTTACTTTCTCTAAGTATTGTTCTTCTGAGTGTTTCTTTTGGTCTACCCCTTGCTCTTTTGCCTGTAGGTATCCATTCAAGAGATTGGTGGTGTATTCTATTAGTGTCTGTGCGTAGGACATGCCCGATGTAGGACCAACGACGTTTTCTGATAACATCTGTGATGAAATTTTGATGTGTCTCCTCTGATTTTATCATTCGATTTGAATTCACTCCAATGGGTGTTAGTTATCCTACGAAGACATTTGTTCTCAAAACTCAGTAATTTCTTTTCTGAAGATAAAGAGCTTTTCCAGCTCTCACATCCATATGATAGCACCGGAATAACGCAGGAATTAAATCAGCGCATTTTCGTACGTGTGCTGATTGACTTTGAATTCCAGATATTAGACAGTCTGTTAAATGCACTTGATGCTAGGGCAATGCGAGTTGTAATTTCTGGCATGACATCACCGTCGAGTTAATTTGCTTCCTAGATAGGAGAATGTCTGTACTTATATATATATATATATATATATATATATATATATATATATATATATATATATATATATATATATATATATATATATATATCAATAGGTATCTTATTTCTATTATGCAAAACAGTTTTCAGAGACAAGAGTGCCTCGTTTGTGTCTACATGAATATAGAATAATTTATAATTATAAAATGGGTTAAAAAGCAGTTTTACATGGAATAAATGTTTCAACCTACAGGTCTTTATCAAGATAGGGACAAACAAACAGAATGGAACCACCAAATCAAGAGGAGACTTCATGTCAGCCATGTAGGCACTGACAGGTCAGCAACAACAAAATGTGAAGAGAGGTTAGATCGACTGGAATGTGAGTGGTTGCATAAAGACAAAAAATAACACTGATAATAAATGAAACTTCTTAGCTAGATAAGGTGTAATCTGTGTAGTATGTGAAGGATGAGAGGTCAGAGAGAACATAAAGTGCTAGAAATGGGACAGATGGTAAAATGTAACCCTCAATTTAGGGTTAACGGTTATTAAAGTTTGGAGGTTTGTACAAATTAGTGTTTTCTTCCACATAATTGTTTACATGTGAATTCCTGTTAGTGAAAATATCCCCATGGTATGGATAAGGAGGGTTCTCTGTCATAAAGCATCAAAAGATGTCACACCCGAAGACTCTAGAGGTCCTCAAGGATAATTTATTGATATCTTTCAGACAAAACCATAACCTTCTGGTTCATAGGACACATCACCATGTAGGAGGGATTGTAACACATGCAAGTTTGTGGTTGAAGCCAATATGGTCCACTTCCCAATCCATGAAGTTAAAGTCTAGGAATATCATTTTTAACAGAAACTGGACTTAGACTTCTAGATCATTTTAACCACCACCTATATGACATGATGGCATGACACAGGTCAACAGCTCTAGTTACAGTGGTGCTCTTAACATTTTGGTCACAGCCATTCTTCAGTCATGCATTTTCCGTTCTTCAGACTACATCCAGCTAATATGCAGGAGTTTCCGAATGAACAGAGGAAGAAAAGGTTGATAAATCGGTACAAACTGCAGGAAAATGCATAAAAGACAACAAAATATATTCTTCTGCTACATTCATTCTTATATATTATCAAATTTCTACTGGATCTCTCTTTAAGGCTCGGTTGACCCGGAGCCGTTACGATCTCAAAAACATTTCCGCTTTAACTGGGGAATGAACCCAGGACCACTCATATGCACAGCCAGTGTGCTAAGCACTGCTACGCTGCCTGCCACATGCACTACACTGCTGGTATGCTTGCCAGTATACTACACTGCCAGTAGAAAGGTTACCAGAGAGATTTCCATTGTAACCAGTCCACTATAGTAAGAGGTATATACGTCAAAAGGCACCACCAATGACCATGCCAGACCTAGTAAACCTCGTGTTGAGCAGGATGTATTTTGCTATAGCTATGGTGTTATTTGCACCATTGGCTCAACACATCTCACTTGAACAGTCACCATCTGAAGTTAAAAATAACTAAATATAAACAACTGTATGCTGCCGAAGATTGGTGCAAATAAAACGGTAACAACGCATTTACATTCTCTGGAATACATCATGCTGGAAATCTAGTAGGACCATTTTCTGCTACAAGAGAATCCAGTGGAAGCTTGAGAATAAACACAGAAGAAAAAACCTTTATGTTGCCGGGAACCAAAGAATAGCAATACATCAGTCAACTAAAGAAAAACAGGCAACTGTCCAAAAAAAATAGAAGCAGGATGTGTCCAGTAAAATGTGCAGATATTGCAGTTAATTACTAAATATCATACACCTGGTCTCTGAACTGCATCTTGCTAATAAACAGGATTTTGAGAACGAATGCAGAACTGGACAAACAATGCAAATCACTATGAAGAGAAAGGACAGCAACCTGTACATTTTTCATTATTTCAAAGATGCTACTATATTAATGAGGTGCATAATGTTACGGTGATAAAGAAAAACATTCAAAAAAAAGTACAATATGGAGATAAATACATAGAAAATTATGACACAATCTTACTTTGTTTCATTGTGTCTATTATCCTCCTTTAAGGCTGCCATCTTCAACATAGATGAATAAAGAACCAAATTATTTACAATGTTTATGGTTCAGACTGATTGCAGAGGCTAATAGTTACCTCTGCAACAATATCTCATTTCCAAAAATAAGTTCTTTAGGTGAAGTCTTTATATTTCTGTAGCTAGTTATCACTTTTAGAACAGTTTTCTCACGCAGGTTAGAGAGCGTACACTTGTTTCTATGAACAAGCACAATTTCAGCTCACCAAAAGTAAGTGTAATGAAAATTTCTCTTGCTGTGCAAATGCTCTGAGTATTCTCACAAAACCAGAAGTATCCTCAACTATGAATTCATCTTCAGTTGTAATCATCATACATTGAAATAATTTTTTAATGAACACTACAGCTCTTCTGATGCTGGGCTTTTGAAATTGCCAAGAATAAATTCAGGAAAAAGTTTATTCACACAGTGTAATCTGATTCAACAATAGTAAAACCTGCAAGAGAATAAAAGAAAAATATTTATTGATATACTAGGCACTACTCATATAAATTAAACACAATATAGGCCCTATATGAGGGTACTTAAATGAAAACCTCAAAAGTGACAGAAATTCTAATAAATTTTGGCATTCTCTTGTAACATGTCTGTGTCCTGCACATGCTATCTTGGTGCAGACTATGGCAGTTATGATATGAGCAACCATTAAAAAACTCATTAAAAATGTGATTTATTTTCACTTTTAAAATGTTTCTGTATGTGCACAATTTTTCAACCCAGCGTATAAGTTTGGGCAGTCCGATTATTTTGATGACGTGATGTTGCGTCCACATTTTTTTGAGATTCACATGCAGAACAGCAAAAAATTATGACTTAATACACGAAACATTGAAATTTGACAAGGAATAAAGTTTAGGCGAATAAACAGCCTTATTTGAATAGACAGCAATACTTAAACTACAGTGGATACCATGCCACACAGGTAACAGTAGGAAATGAAAGTGCGAATAAACTGGCAAAAAAAGGAAGCAAGTATGCCCCAAACAGGAATTTCCACCAAACTTGGAACAGCTGGACACATTGCCTGCAGCAACTATAAATAACAATGGATGGACCACTGGTTCAAAATGAAGAGTGATATATGCAGATATGTCCCAACCCAAATCCACATGACAGAATAAATAGACTACACAACAAACCACAATATCTAGGAGAATAATACATGTACAACTTAAGACTTAATACACACCTACAAAGATTTAACGCAGACCATTTAACCTTTACGACTCTATAGTCGCAATGTTGTGCCTATGAGCACAGGCTACATCGTGCCTGCGGGCGCAATCCCGCTACATACGACATCGCCCAATTCCCGAGTACGGAACTTCACGAAGTAATGATCCCGTGACGTATAAAACCCGCCAAACGAAGCTAGGAATACATCACAGTTTAAAGGTCAAATTCCTTTACTCATTACGATTACAAGAACGGAGAAAGCTGGCTGGTTTTGTCAACGAATTTCTAGAGCGACGTTGGCCAATTTGTAGCCATATTTTACTATCAAATTGAGTATCGCGTGGCATGGCTACGTGATAGTGACTACATGTTTTGTTGTTTTTGTGTTTAATATGTTGTTATTTGATAAGAATGTGTGTAGTTGTTAAAAAACACAAAAATAATATGTATCAGGGGTGTCACATGTGTGCATAGACAATAATTACACTGTGTGTCGGCCTAGACCTAGTGTTGACCGGACGGACATTATATGTGATTTCTTCATTTTTTATTCGTTTTTTTTAGTTCATGTTATATTAGTTTTGATATAAAACAATATATATAAAATAAGTATAGGTGTTTATGAGGATTTTATCAATGTTTCCACACATTGCTCAAGTATTAGGGTCGTCAAGAAGTTATATGTGCAATTTGAAAATGGCATTTTGCGATTTTTCCCCAGAATTTCCAACTTGATCACATCACAACTGTCATATCATACATACAAAAAAAAACATATATATTCACTCCTTTATTAAGATATGCAAAAATTATTTTGATATCTTTTAAAGCAAAAACGTTATCACGTTTTCAAAACACCCACCATCAATAACGCAAATTTTCCACACAAAAATTCAGGCCCCGGGGGATGTTTTTTAATTTTTAATTCAGAGCCCTAAAGGTTAAACCATACGGCAAAAGACAAGAGGAAACAGTCAAACACCACCTTATTGAAAGCCCTGAACAACTAGACCTATGAATTCAACTGTTTCCACCAAACTCCTACATTACTAACAGTGAACACCCTTTATACAGAAACAACACAGCTGAAGAAGATATGCACCTATCACAGGGAAGAAAGAGCGAACGCTCACAATCCTGGGGATCAGATTAACTTTTTCCAAGATATCTTCATTAGGCCTACTCTTTATCCCTCCTTGGTAATAGTATTAGATAAATATTTAGCATCATCACAGCCGGTGTTGCCAGGGTCTAAAAAGGGAGCAAGATGGCGCAATCCACGTATCTACGGTCATGGTGGAATTTGACCTAGTTTTGAGGTATTCCCCAAAGCTGTAGTTGCGCGGAAATGTGCCACGGCGTGCGAGAGGTTATGATATCACGGTTCGCGCGGGAATCGTTTTGGAGTTAGTTAGTTAGGTTGTGTGTGGTTTTAAGTAAAATAAAGGAGATAAAAAATAATAAAAAAGGAGATGGAGGGGTGGTATAAAAAAAAGGGGGGGGGGGGGGAATACATGGCATATGAAAGTTTAAAATGGGGGGGTTGAGAGGGGTCTCCCCCTCATGACATATGAAAGCCCCAAAAAGGGGGGGGGGGGGTTTGAGGGGGGTCTTCCCCCCTCATGACATGTGAAAGTCCAAAAGGGGGGGGGTCTCCCCCCTCATGACATTAGAAAGTCCAAAAAAGGGGGGGTTGAGGGGGGTCTCCCCCCTCATGGCATTTGAATGTCCAGTTTTTATTTCAAATTATAAAATTATTGGAAAAAAACACGAAAGAAAGCACTCAAATCTGGTGCTTTGTGATGAAAAGAGTTGGCAACACTGGGCGAGGCGTGATCAGAAACCAGCAAAAGCCCGCACATTTCAACAAAGTGGATCGGTGCTCATGGTTTGTGTTATTCTTATGATTTGAGATTTATATTATAATTAATGCATGGTTTGCGGAGAATTTATCCGGTGAATAAGGTAAGTGCTTCATTTTACCCATTTCACACTGTTTACATTTTTAATTAGGCGACTGCAGATTTCCGCTAGTGAAATCTCTGCTCAAATCGATCAAATCTTTTTTTAAAAAAATGTTCGCCACGCACAAAATCGCTTGCCGTTCGTTGGGTGTGTGACGTCATTGCACGCGGGATTTGATTGGTTGCCGGATTTTCTAGCGGAACTCAATGACGTCGCTTGTTTAAAAATGTCAACAGTGTTCTATTTTTAGCGCGGTGACCGTAGATACGAAGATTATACCAGCAAGATTAATTAGGACTAACCTTCAGCATTCATTCTCAAAACTCCCACTGGATCTTTCTTGTAGTAGAACAATGGTCCTACTACATTTCCAGCAGGGTGTAGCCAAGAAAAAAGAAATGTGTTGTATCTCCATTTTATTTGCGCTGTGGCCTGACACATCCATCTTCAGCAGTGGACTAACTATTATTTTGATACTAACTCATATGCATGTAGTACGATGACACTAATGAGGTTTGGGTGTATGTGCCCCATCCAATGTGGAATTTTATGTATTAGGTTGAAAGGCACAAATATTGCAGTTAAGCTGCAAACCATCACACATTCTGTTCTTTAGTTAGAAGTGTTACTAACTCCTGGTTTGCCGAGTCACTTGAGTATGGGTGAAATACTACTTATTATGTATCTGTGGGTGATGAATGATAGGAGCGGATTCATAATAAATGAAGTGAAGGTAGGAGCCAAAGCGGTCACTGACTGGAAGAGTTTTTGTAGGGAGATATGTGTTGAAAATTTGTGCTGAGACTAAAACTAGGAGAAGGGGTAGTCGTCGAGATTGACGAAAGCATGTTTGGAAAACGTATATACAATAAAGGGAAGCAGGTGCAGGGTGCTTGGTTTAGTTGAGAGGGGCACAAATAAATGTATATTAAAGGTGGTCGCAGAAAGGACTAAAGAGGTGTTATTAAACATTATAAAGGAATGTGTAATGCCAGGAACAACCATTAATTCTGATTGCTGGAGAGCATACAGTTGTTTGTCCGACGAAGGATATGTGCATATGACTGTTAACCACAGAGTGAAGTTCAAGAATAGAGAAACTGGGGCCCACACAAACACTATTGAGTTTGTGGGGTCTGGTGAAAAGACAATTTCAAATTAAGAGAGGTGTGAAGGCCAATTTCCATTGTGTTTATGTGAATACATGTGGCGGCAAAAACATCGGACCTCTGCTATTTTCCTGTGCGGGATAAATCAGGTTCATCCTCCACACTGCGATCAATAAGGTAAGTGTTTCCTTTTATACCTGTATTGTACGCTGCATTTTTAATTAAGTGATTTCCATTACTAAAACTAGTCAAATTTTTTTTAATGGCGGCCATGCTTAAAAACTTTGAAGTGACATCACTGCACATGTCAATTTGATTGGTTCTCTAGTTTTCTAGGGGAGTTCAGTGATGTCGGCTGCTTAAAAATGAAAACAGTGTGCTATTTATAGCGCAGTGTCCCTAGGAAAGAAAAATTTACTTTCTTAATTCGTGGGATCATAACAATGTAAGCCTATTGATTGTTATTATATGGCCTAAACATGATAGCAATTATTTCAAATATTTATGTAGGCCCATAGGCCTAAGTTTAAGCCCCTACTATAAACGATTTTTCATTAGACCTAAGCCTATGAGTATATATTTTGCATAGTACCTATGACTTTCACTTCATAGCTCCTATTTCTATTTTGGTCTGCCCCTTCTTACACCCAGTGAACATTCCCATAAATTATTAAATTATTTCTTTTTGGGATGTGAATCACAGTAAGAAAGTGGGTCCAGAAAGTGCACATGGCCGAGCCACTTTTAACTTCACACTTGAGTGGATGGGTGACACTGACATGTTCGGAGTGCCAGGGTATCCCACCCTGTCCAGTTTCTTAGAACTTACAAGAAACGTAGTGCCGAAAAGTAAGTCAAGACTTACAAACATTCTATGGACAAAGAAAGGAACAATTCCAGCACAGAATATCACTTGACTGAAGCAAAAACTCTCATCAAAAGAAAACAAGCAACAACGGTATACTCTTCGTATCTACGGTCACCGTGCTAGAAATAGCACACTGTTGACATTTTTAAACAAGTGACGTCATGGAGTTCTGCTAGAAAATCCGACCACCAATCAAATCCTGCGTGCGATGACGTCAACACACCCAACAAACAGGACACTGCAGACTACAAGCACATCACAAAATGAAGGCTAACAAACTGACCAATGCCCATGTCAAAAGGGGGTCCCCACTCCACTGACTCCAGAACACATTCTGCAGACACTTTGATGATGTAAGAACTAAAGTATGGACCCAAGAGACAGATCTGAAGGTAAAGCCGCTGTGGGGCAACCCTGAGGACCTCTATCTGACGACTGAATTCATGGAGGCAGCCCACCTTCCTCCTGTATTGTATAGACATATGAGCTTAAGACAAGAAACTTACAAACATTATATGGACGAAATAAAATTTGATTTACCTAGGCCTACATCATATTGCTATTGAGCAACACTGACTTCAACCTCAAAAGAAAATTACTACACTCAAGTCAATGTGGGCTGCGCTGGTCGCTGATGGCGTCACATCAGTACAGTAGGCCTAACTTGTTTACATTTTTTCCTCAACTGTCCAAACATTAGGGTCTAGTTTATGTGTACCATTTCATCAGTTCAATTAACAAAATAATGAAATATCGGTCAAATCATATAGGTCTACCGCTCAATTAGTGAACGACAATAATGACCAAAGTAAATCCTTAGTTAAGAACGATTTTACATACAACAGCAATTTGTAAGTGATACTGAAACCAATTTCAAACTGTCTTTCAAGAATTCGTAAATAAAATGAAAATAGATTTAAATCTTTCAAACATAAATAGATATATGATATGTATAAAAAAATAACTGAAATACAATACTGAAGTTAGATTGTGAAAGATTGAGAGATACCCCCAATATATTTACCTCAAGACGACAATCAAAATGGCCGACAATTTGCAAACAAATACATAGCCAGGATTTAGTAAGCTAGCCAAATCATGTTTAATCCACTATTCCGTGTCTATATTGAAATAAAACATTATTGATAAATAAACAGTATCAGTAACATATCGCAATAATATGATCTAATCTTAATATTTAAAAAAATCCATTTAGCTACATGTAAATAATAAATACTACATAAAGTAGCCTGTTAGGCAGTCATAAAGTAGGTGATATTGTGCTGAGACTATCTCAAAAAGCATAACGGTCTTGTCAACCTAAACACGTAAAGTCTGATATTCGGCGAATTTACGCGTACGAGGTACGATGGTTTATCGGCCCACCGGGTAATGTAGGCGAACGCCAGCAACTCGGTGTGGACCGCATCGGGCATGGTGAGACACGTAGAAAACCATGGTCATCCACTGCATCGTACTTCACTTCCAGTTGTCTCGATTCGTCTTGCCACTGGTATCAAATGAAGTCCGACAAGAAAGTGATGCTTTGCACAACTCTTCCTCACTTTAATCAAAATCCCCAGTGCAAGTCATTTTCACATTCACGTACTTCTCTATGGTGAGCTAGAGAAGGGTATACGATCTCAAGGTGGCCAAAGGAAGCGCTACAAGGACTCATTAAAGGACTCACTGAAAGCCTTTGAAATAGACCGCGATACATGGGAAGAACTTGCACAAAATAGATCTACATGGCATTCTAAAATTTTAAAAAGCGCATCATCTTGTGAAAAGAAAAGAAATGCAGCGGAGAGCAGCTAGAAAGTCACGGATAGACCAAGATCCGTCTACAGTCGTCATTCCATGTCCAAACTGTCCAAGGACATTTACATCTCGAATAGGGCTCATTAGCCATCTATGAACTCATAATCAAGGACATAACTAAAATTGAATTTTCAAAAGTGGATGTAACAAATGGTCATCATCACTTGTGATGGACGAACAACACATAAAGTACAAAGGTTACTATTAAATCTTAATTAACAATGTTAAAAATAAATAACTAGCAAAAAACAAAATAACAAGGACATTTTCCCACGTTACGGTCCAACATGGACCTTTCTCAAGACAATAATATTTTTTTTAAATACACACACACACAAAATCATAAAATATGTTTTTTCCTTCTTCTTCTGCGATCAGTTCCTATGCTCATGTCTATACAGGAAGTGGGCAGCCTCCATGAACTCAGTCGTCAGCAGGAGGTCATGTGGGTTGTCCCACAGCTTTACCATCAGATCTGTCTCTTGGGGCCATATTGTAGTTCTCACGTCATCGAAGAGTGGAAATGTCTGCAGAATGTGTTCTGGGATCCTTTTGACATGGCCACTGATCAGTTTGGACAGTTTCATTTTGTGTAGATGTGCTTGTAGTCTGCTGTGTAGAACCTAAAAATTGTGATTTGCTGTTATCTGCTTAGTTTTAGAATAGGGTTCTGTGGAAACGTGCTGCCTGTGCTCTGACTTCATATACTTGTTTTTTCTTGTGAGTTTTGCTTCAGTTAGTGATATTTTGTGCTGGAATTGTTCCATTTGTGCACCTGCTTGTGCCAGTCTGTCAGCTGCTTAATTTCCTGCAATTCCACGGTGTGCAGGGATCCACTGCAGCACAACTTTACTGTTAGCAGACACTTGATTTAAGAGTTCTAAGTTGTTTTTTGTTAGGATATCTTTAGATTCACATTGTATGGTCTGGAGTACTGCCATGCAGTCGCACAAGAAGACTATATTAGCCACTTTGAGTCGCTGTTCCTTTTAGAGTCTTTTATGCTTCTAAGATTGCTTGTAGCTTGCCCTGTAGTTTGTTGATAATTTGCCAGTAGCGATTGAGAGTTTAAGTTTCTTATGGTATTTGGTATAAGTATCCTAACTCCTCCTTTCTTTACTGTATCCTCTGATGATCCATCTGTGAAGACATGAATCCGCTGTGAGTTGGGATATTGGGTGTCTAGGTGATCAAGTGTTTTAACCTTGAGGGCAGTAAGGGTGTGGATAGTTTTGCTCTCAATGCCTGGAATTTTTGCAGTATGTATGGATGAGATTTTTGCGATAAGAATGTTTAATTTTTGCAGTATATATGGATGAGGTGTTTGCGATAAGAATCTGTTTAATTTTTGCAGTATATATGGATGAGGTGTTTGCGATAAGAAAATGTTTATTTTTGCAGTATATATGGATGAGGTGTTTGCGATAAGAATATGTTTAATTCCGGGTCCCCGATACACAGTCATCATCATCAGCTTTTAGTGGACCCATTCGAGGCTGAGGATTCTGAGCTCCTCCTTCCTGGCGATGAACCACAGGGGCAGCCCTATTTCGTGTAACGAATATGAGCATAGTCACTAACTGTAGGGGTCGTTAGTCCTTCCCCCCCCAGGATAAAAATATTTAAAACTAAAACTGTGTTTATGGTTTTATGTGGGGATTTTTTTTTTTGTTATCTGTTTCTTATGAAAGGTCCCTGTTGGACCGTAACGTGGAAAATGGCCTTGTAATTTTTTTATTTGTTTTTTGCTAGCTATTTATTTTCAACATTGTTAGTTAGGATTTAATAGTAACCTTTGTACTTTATGTAGTATTTATCACTTATTCGTTTGGTTACTATGGCACTCTCCACTTTTTCGGACATCCTCTACATTTTGGTTATTTATTTCTGCATGTAAGGCAGTTTTAAATTAAATTCATTTTTTAATTATGTATTCTTCTTCTTCTTCAGCAAGACCATGGTCTTATCTCCCTTATAGCAAGACCATGGTCCTACTAGATTTCCAGAGGGATGTAGTCCAGAGAATGGAAATGTGTTGTGTCACCGTTTAATTTGCTCCAATGGCCCGACACATCCGTCTTCGGTGGGTAATTATGTATGTAAACATTACTTGAAGTTAGTGGTATTGGCATGCAAAAAAAGGATTCATTTTGTGAAGGATATAGAAGAGAGGCTATCATAATGAATCAGTTTTTTAAAACTCGAAGTCAACCCATTTATTGTTACTTTGTTTGCTGCCGCTCTCCTTCAGAGACAAGTGGCTCTTAAATATGGTAGTTAGACATCTACACTGATAGTCAGAGGTCATGTGTTTCTAAAAGGTTCTTCATTATCCCCGATATTGTTTAATGTGTACACATAACAAATAATACTTGGAAGATCACAGACACATGTAGAACTATGCCATATACTGATAACATTTTAATGTAAGCCCCTATAAGAAGAGTAGAAATCGATAGTCATGTCAATTAGTTACAATGTGAGTTATATCGGAAGGTAAATGTGTCACTCAGGTGCATTCGTTTTTTTTCTAATATCTTTCCCAAGGTGAATGATGGTTGTATTCACACTTGCCGTCAAGCGTAAGCGTGGAAGCCTCAGTTGTCGTTCCAAGTACAGATGTGTCGCGTTGGTTGCGTTGTATCCATGGGTGTTCAATGTTATCTTGAATTCTATCCACCGTTTTCTTGGTCTACCTTTGAATCTGCAACTTGGTTCTATCTCAATAGTCAGGCTGTCAAGAGCTTCCTGCTCACAGCGAAAGGGATTGAATCATCATTACCATCTCAATAGTCACACTGTAAATACACCAATACGGAGTGTAACTTTGTGTGGGGACACTCTTGAAAGAACAATGAAATATCTGGGTGTACTTTTTGACAGGAGTATGAGCTTCAGTGATCGTATTACCCACATCATTTAAAGAGCAAGAAATGGTATTTCAACAATGAAGTAATGTCTACTGCTCAGAATCAACGGACGTTTCTATTTATTCTATACCGGGAATTACTTTTTTTTTAAAAATAGAATGTGCGCATCCAGTTTGAGGCCCTTGTCACTGTCATCACTCCCATAGTCATGATACTTGTAGTTACATTGAAAGCTCCACTATTCTCTTTAGTAGTTTCCCATATACACTGAATGTCCGTTGATGGAGGGTGTTTCTCTAATCAAGTCTTGGTTATTCCGTCGATCGTTGGATTAATCAACTAACAGCATAAAGTCCAGACCGATTAGTTAACAGAAGTCAGTTCATTCCAATTCTTTTTCATTCAAGTGAATTATTTTGTGATCAATCTCTTGAATGGATACTTACAGGCACAAGAGCCAGGGGTAGACCAAAAGAAACACTCAGAAGAACAATACTTAGAGCAAGTCTTCTTCTTCTCATTCGCATTTTCACATGTCTACACAGCACGTCCTGTTTTCTTAATAAATGCTGCTGTATTTGAAAGCTCCTCAGTGTTCCCATACATCTTTCTGTGGATATCCATCTATGTGGGCCAGTGTTCTTCCCTTAACTGGTTTAGTGTATTGCAGTCTTCCAGGGTATGTTCAGTGGTCTGTGCTGCCTGCCCACAAGGGCACAGTGGTGATGGGACAGATCTTAGCCTATTTAAGTGGTTGTTTAATCTGTTGTGTCCTGTTCTGAGGCGGAAGATAATAACCTGCTCTGCTCTGTCGAGATAGTGGTAATTGTCTTTTGGGTGTCGACTTTCTTGATGGCTTTGATGAGGGTCTTTTTTTCTTGGTATCTTATAGAAAGTAAAACAATATCAATACTATTCAAGAACTGCACAGAATAGCTTTGAACAGACAGAATTGGAGAGATCTGACCGCTGCCCTATGCGCTAACTTTAGCGCAAAAGGAAAATGAATGAATGAAAATTAATATACATTGAGTTAGACACACACCAAAGTTACCATGTATAGCAGGCGTTCTCAACCTGGTGCTTGTGGTCACCTTGGTGCTCTTGTGATGGCATGTGCTCTCGCCATGTGAATTAAATGTACGTGTGAGCACTAACGATTATATGGGGTTTGTTCTTACCGTCTGAAAAGTTTGAGACTCCTTGATGTATACGATCTGTCTATTTTAATTTCTGTTAGATGAAAGTTACTCGTCGCGATTCGAGTACCCGGACACCATATCTAACTTGGTTTTCAGTGAAAACATTTCAATGTCTAACAAGGAGGACGGCAACATTTCTTCTAACTAGCGGAGCCGCACATATCGTTTTCCGTAGTGGAAGAGGGCCGTACAAAGCATTATCTGTGTTGGAAGGGGCCGTACATAACGTTTTCTGTATTGGAAGGGGACGGACACGCTGTATATTTAGTCTATTGGAGTTCTTCTTCTTCTTCATTGTTCTTCAGTCAGATATCAGGTTAAAGCGCCAATAGCTTCAATGAATTGTGTGATTCGCTTCAGGTCATCCATGGAACCCCTCAAGTCTGGAAGCAGTGCCGTCTCTGTAGGCCATATTTTCTCCCTCTCTTCTTGGTACAGTTGACAGGCATGAAGAATGTGTTCTCCAGTCTCTGGGCTCAGTCCACAGTTGCACAAGTCTGTCTCGCCAATCTTCAGCTTTCGGAACATGTGACTTCTCAGTCTGTTGTGGCCAGTTCTTAGTCTGAAGAGTATGGTTTGTTCCTTGCGTGGCATTTGGTTCTGCAGCTGGGTGCATCTGCTTACACTTTTTCTTAAATTCTGCTTTTAACATGGTCTTACATTCATAGTACGTATTATCACTTTCTATATGTTCCAGTGATCCCCCTTTCCTAGCCAGGAGATCGGCGTTTTCTTTCCAGGTATGCCACAATGACCTGGGATCCACTGCAGTACTGTTTCTTTGGTAGTACTGCTGAGGTGTAGTAAGCAGGCCGTACGTTCATTCATGCTCGTGTTCTTTGGATCTTTCAATGCCTGTTTAGCCAATACCTACGCATATTGACTTTTTAAAAACAGTCTCTGGTAGGTAAAATGGTTGGATTTGGCCTACGAGGCGTGTTTTGCCTCACTCCTGATCTAACATGTTTCTGGTACATATGTTCAGCAATTCCTTTTAGTGTCATATTTCCTCTTTCGTATTCGACATTTACTATTTGACTATACACTATCAATTATTCCTAGTTTGCCCAGCTGTTTCACCACGTAGCCTTGCCTGTAAAATTATACAATAATTTAAACCTTGCTTAACATTCAGCACAATAATTATATTTTGTTTCAGGTTTAAATCTCTATATTTTAATTATTATTATTATATTTCGTCATATGAATTTAGTGTAGTGGTGCTGATGTGAGGACTTTGTGTTTGAATTCGGCGAAAAGTATTGGTAACAATGTTCAAATATTATTTATAGATAGTTACAATATTGGTTATGTAAAAAAATGAATGTAACACATAAGAATCACTTCGAATATTGTATATTTTGGAAATATGAATCTTTGTTAGAAATAAGAATATAAATTAGAAGCAGAAATCTATGACAATCTGTCTAATTTGTTTTGACTAAGTAAAATCTATTTCTTCATGTGAGTTACATTCTTTTCAACCGTGGATCTTAGTCTAATTTGGTTATTTTAGAGCTTTGAATTAGTAAAAATAGTGGGGTCAAGGTTCTGGTAATCCAGCCACTAGGGCCTTGAGTAATTTTTTAATGTATGTCTCATATGATTATTTCTGTCGGAAATATACATTTCTGTCGGATTTGAGTATCTCATTTAGAAATGAGAATATCTGTTAAGATTGTTTTTAAAATATAAGATACTCTGTGGAAAATCTTCGTCTCGTTCGTAATTTAACATGTCTACATATAAAGTGCGATTTTCTTTATAAATGTTGCTGCTTGTAAGCTTCTCAGTGCTCCCATACAACTTTCTGTAGATATCTGTTTCCGTGGGCCAGTGCTCCTCCGTAACTCGTTTAATGTACTGCAGTCTTGCAAGATATGTCTTGCTGTTGATGATGGAATCAGGCTTAGTCTATGAGGCTGTTTAGTCTGCTGTGTACTGTCCTTATGCTGAAGATGATGAATTGATCATCTTTGTCAAGAGAGTGGTAGTTGTCTTTTGGGTCGTTTACTTTGAAATAGCTTAGACCAGGGTCCTCTTTTCCTGGTAGGTGATTTGTTCTATGGGAAATAGCAATCCTCGTCGGAAAAAAATAATTTTATCTTTTATGTGAATCTATGTCGGACAAAAATATAATGGGAAAAAATGTATGTTGTGTATGATAATGTATGTTGTGTATGATAATGTATGTTGTATATGATAATGTATGTTGTGTATGATAATGTATGTTGAATATGATAATGTATATTGTGTATGATAATGTATGTTGTGTATGATAATGTATGTTGTGTATGATAATGTATGTTGTGTATAATAATGTATGCTGTGTATGATAATGTATGCTGTATATGATACTGTATGTTGTATATGATAATGTATGTTGTGTATGATAATGTATGTTGTGTATGATAATGTATGTTGTGTATGATAATGTATGTTATGTATGATAATGTATGTTGTGTATGATAATGTATGTTGTGTATGATAATGTATGTTGTGTATGATAATGTATGTTGTGTATGATAATGTATGTTGTGTATGATAATGTATGTTGTGTATGATAATGTATGTTGTGTATGATAATGTATGTTGTGTATAATAATGTATGTTGTGTATGATAATGTATGTTGTATATGATACTGTATGTTGTATATGATAATGTATGTTGTATATGACAATGTATGTTGTATATGATAATCTATGTTGTATATAATAATGTATGTTAAATATGAAAATGTATGCTGAATATGTTAATGTATGTTGTGTATGATAACGAATGTTGCATATGATAATGTATGTTGTATATGATAATCTATGTTGTATATGATAATGTATGTTGTATATGATAATGTATGTTGTATAAGATATGTATGCTGTATATGATAGTGTATGTTGTATAAAATAATGTATGTTGTACAAATATGATTATTTCTTTCGACGTTAAGACTTTCTGTTGGAAATTAAACTCTATGTCGAATATAGAAAACCCTACGTGATATGAAAGTAACTATCGGATATGGGAACCGTTGTCTTTGTTTAATCTTTGTTGAACTTGTAGAACTTTATTTGTCATTTGTAGAGAACTTTTTCATTTGTAGAACTTTATTCTCGCTGCCACTCTGTAAGTCTCTCTCATCTCTACTAGCTGCTCTGCTTCTTCCAGTGTTATAGTCAAAAGATATTCGGTGTCCTGTATCCATCGACGTCTAGTGCGGTCTCCATTGAAATTTTTACCCTATGATTAAAAAACCCATGTCGGATATTTTAATTTCGTTTAAAATCAGAAGTTATAAAACGTATTCTTTGCACCATTTCCGACATTCATCATATTTTAGTTGCAGAAACTATATTCATATCTCTCTTTACTACACGACTAGCAAAATTCAACCAATAGTATATAACCCCAAAGGTATATTAAAAATAATTTGTATGCGCTATTATAATTTACTATAAATATAGGCAGACTTCGGCTCCCGAATGAGGGATAGTTAGCTCGTTTAGGACGGTCAGTTTATTTAATTTAAGCCGCCTGCATTTGTGCAACCGAATCGTTCAGAAAACAATGGCAACCGGCGAAATGTAAATATTGCCTAGAAATCATTACAGCCACAAAATTGCTGGGTTGATTGCCATGTCAAGAATATGGATATGCTAACAGCATACACATTTATATGCATAGTTTAAGATATTCTAACATAATACACATTTACTTGAATTGTATTTTATAAGTCCTACTCCTTGACCTTGTGTTGCTGGTACCTGAAAAGGGAGCAAAGAATAGCAACACTGATCATCTTCCATACATGTCATAAGATGAGGTTTTGGGGGTGAATTTGACCATTCCATCTAAGAGAGAACTAAAATGACCCAGAAGTCATGCTGGGATTGTGTGTGTGTCAGGTCGAAAAGAGCAAGTTTAGCTAATAGCTGTAATTCATGACACAATGCATTCCGTTTTCCTGACTACATCCTGCAAATATTTAGGAGTTTGAGAACCAACGCAGAAGAATAAGAAACCCTTATCCAAATACAATTCCTTTTAGCTAATTAGACACAGTGCTATTCATTTTGGCTGAAGCAACTAATCCCTGTTTTTCAATGGCCACTGTTTATAGTTTGTGTAGCTAGCCAATAAAATTAAACGGATTAGTCAAGATGACTGACGTGGCGTTTAACAATTTGGAAATGACTATATTTGCAGAAGTATTTAATTTGTGATAGGCTGTAGACATTCTTTAAAAAGAATAAAATTTAATAAATTTAATATTTTAAAAATTCAATATGGAAGTTAATACTCAAAGAAATAAAATGTTCAGTTGACTCAGTTAATTGAATTCAGATTAATTTAACATGAATGAGAATTCTGGGATTGTTTTTTGTTCGTCATTTCTTGAATACTCGGAAGAGCAATCGAAAGAGAACAAAGTAAGTCATTATAAATCTCCAGTCTAATACCTTACTTTCGCATGTGGTTGCGTCTGTGGGTCTCACCAATTGCCTACTAGACATACCACCCATGCAACAGAAAACCTTAGTAGTGACATGCCGTTATATTGAGGTTATCTTCTTAGAGAAGCTTCATGGCACGCCATCTATACAATTATGCTTTTATTTTGTTGTTGAAATGTGTTTCATGTTTACCTGAATATATATGGTTGTTATGTGGTTGAGATTGAGCCCGAGATGTACTGTGCAGCACTGTGGAGGAGAAAACTGACAGCACTGTTTTTTCCTATGGTTGAAACCCATCATGGAGGCACACTTACTCAGAACGTGACAATCCTTTTGACTTGAACATTTGGTTGCATGCCTGGAGCAATAGAGAAACTCGGCATAACCAGTAGTCAATTGGTGGCGGGGAATGAGCACAGTGAACCCTATCTTGGCTACAGTGGCTAAGAGCAGTGCATAGGTTGAAACCTACCTTCCTGGAGGTGTGGTAGCTATTCTCTGGCTCTGTCCCGTGGTGGACCGAAAATTCACAGACTTCCCAGCAATATAATGCCATTTGATGGCATTAGGTCAAAAGGCATGAGCCCATGGACCGCTGGATCAGCAACCAACCAACCAACCAATACCTTACTTAATATACTGCTTCTGTGTTGTCTGCACTAGAACGGGGAAGCAAGTAACACTGTGACCTGCCACACATGTTGTAAGAGACGGTCCAGGAGGTTTGGGCGGCGAAGTTGGCTGCTACATCGCATAGAAGGTGAAAAAATCTAAAGTTATGCTGAAGTTCAAGCCCGTGAATAAGGGAGGGTTTTGGGATAGTGGTTCAATCAACCCCACTTTTGCAAATCAGAACATGACTTTTAGAACTAAAATGTAACCATGATGTGTGTAAAACTTCTCTTTAACTAAAATGTAACCATGATGTGTGTAAAACTTCTCTTTAACTAAAATGTAACCATGATGTGTGTAAAACTTCTCCTTAACTAAAATGTAACCATGATGTGTGTAAAACTTCTCTTTAACTAAAATGTAACCATGATGTGTGTAAAACTTCTCTTTAACTAAAATGTAACCATGATGTGTGTAAAACTTCTCTTTAACTAAAATGTAACCATGATGTGTGTAAAACTTCTCTTTAACTAAAATGTAACCATGATGTCTGTAAAACTTCTCTTTAACTAAAATGTAACCATGATGTGTGTAAAACTTCTCTTTAACTAAAATGTAACCATGATGCGTGTAAAACTTCTCTTTAACTAAAATGTAACCATGATGCGTGTAAAACTTCTCTTTAACTAAAATGTAACCATGATGCGTGTAAAACTTCTCTTTAACTAAAATGTAACCATGATGCGTGTAAAACTTGTCTTTAACTAAAATGTAACCATGATGTGTGTAAAACTTCTCCCTTATTAATTTTTCACATAAAAGGTCATTATTTATTTCATCACCAAGAGGTAATTACTCACGAAAATTGACGAATGACCTTTCAATAAATAATTTTTTTTTAGTAAAACCCCTTCCTCACTGAAAACATATCTACGCCCTACCTCTGGATCACTTTGACCATGTATGCTGTATGGGATGGAGCAGTCAACTCCACGCTAAAACTTAGTCGCCTCGTACGACATGGATGGAAAGTAAACCGTTTTGTTATTATGTGCTCCATTTTCACGCTCTGCAACCCACGGGTGACTTTAGAAGAATGTTTACACATGAGTCCACAGGAATGTAATTTACGAGCAACACGCTGTTGCCTAAATAGTGCATACCAATTGACCTGCCAGGGTCACCAGGCTTGCCAGATTGCGAAATTAATATATCAGGGAAAGAATAGGTATAATATCTTGTACAGATTACATAGAGAGAGAACAGATCAAGTGGTTTGGCCACATTATGAGAATGCATCACGAAAAGTTGCCCGTACAAGCATATAACCAAATGAGATCAGGATACAAAGCCAGAGGAAGACAACGGAAAAGATGGATATAAAAGTCAGGGACATCCTGTATAGACACGGTCATAGCACAGCCGAGGCCACAATCTGGCTTTAGAACGCAAGCTCGAGCTCCAATCACCCCTACGCTTAACGGCAAGAGTGGATCACAAGCCACCTGGGAAAAGACAATAGACAATAGACCAATTGACTAGCATAGCCGTCGCACATTCTCAGTAGCGATGGCGCTATTCCTCGACCTTCCCAGCACAATAAGTAGACCTGGTACTCTACTTCCTGGTGGATGTAGGAACCACTGTAGTGATTTTTATTTCAGTTAATAATAATGCTGCATGACCTTCGACTGTACTATAAGCCATTTCAACATAATTCATTAGGCCTTCATTCGTTCCTTTTCTTGATTTATCTAGTGTTTCCATTGATCACTATTTATGTACTTGGAGTCGCATGCCAAAAATAGCAAAGGTAACTTCAAGTATATAAATAGTAACCATCCGATATCACGACAATAATAAAAAAAACATTACGAATAAAGGTATAATTAATTATGTTTAAAGATCGTCTTTTGGAGAAGGTCATGAGTGATGCATGCCACTGTAGTAACACCAAAAACGTTCATAGCATAGCGGCGTCCAAGTTCGTAGATAAGTGGGGACGGTGAGTTTAGAGGAAGGGGAGACCCTTCGTGTTAAAACATGTAAACTTATGACAGCTGAAATGGTGTGCTTACGCAGAATCCTAGGAATATCGCTAAGAGATAGAGTGAGGAATGAGGAGATTAGACAAACAACCGGTATCTCAACAATCTTGGAATGTATTAAGAGATAATTGATCAAATGGTTAGCACACATCAGCATACTACCAACAGACAGCATACCACAGCAAGCTATTGTACACAGATACAGTAAAGGCCTACCACGAAAACGATGCACCACCGAAATAAAAGAGGCGACAAATTCGACAGTATACTCAACACATAAGAGGGCCATCTCCAGAGAACTCTTCAACCCCTGACGCTGAAAGGCAACATAGGGTTTATCGAATAGATATATAGATAGATAGTATATAGTCTTCAAGATGGAAGTCAAGAGACAGATGATAAACAGTATTTTATGGCAACACTTTGCTATCAGTGCCAGATATGTACTAGCAGAGAAAACTTACACCTGAGATGAAATGCCTGAGAAAATCCGCAAGAGTGACCAAACTAGACAAATTAAGAAAAGACGAAACCAGAAGAAGAAGAGGTATAAGACCATGTACAGAATACACCGATAAACAATAGATAAAATGGTTTGGACACCTTATAAGAATGAACCATAATCAACTACCCATAAGAACATATCATGAGAAGATTCGGATGCACGACCCGAGGAAGAACTAGAAGAAGATGGGTAGCTAATATCAAGACAACCCTAAATAAATATGGATTACACAGCCAACCAAATTGCAGACACTGTAACGCACAAGCGGAGGCCGTCGAACACCTACTACTGCAGTGCCCCAAACTAACAGACATCAGACAAGAACTACTACCACCGCTTCCAGCTATACACAACACACTCTATACAACTACACCACAGCTGAGGAAAACCTGTGCTTTCGCCAGAAGGGATATGCACTGTCAAGAGCTTCCTGCTCACAGCGAAAGGGATTGAATCATCATCATCATCATCATCATCATTATCAAACACAGCCAAGGCGAAACATCTGGAATTGGTTAGATAACTAAAACCTCCAGTCACTATCCATACGCTTAACGGCAAGTGTGGATATTCTGATCGTCATCCATCTGTGGATATACAATAGATAATAGGTGTATGATCTTTCGGTACCATGATTGCTATCCAACCCCAGTTGCGCCAATTAGTGCCTATTTGTGTGATTATTTCCCTCGCCTATGTTTATCAGTTTATGTATATAATTTATTAATTTAAATATAATTATATTTAGGGTTAGGGTTCGGATTAGTTATGTAAAAAATAACTAGCCCCATCCCTAACTCTAAAAGATGAATATTTCAATTAATTATTGATTAATTATTTAGCATAATTATTTATTGATATAATATTTAGACAATAACCACAAAATACGTAGGTAGGCACTATTGGGAAACAAGAACGAAAACGGGGGTTAGACTGCGATCATAGTACGATCTTTCTTTAAGCATACTAAAGAATTATCTGCGGCACGTAACCGTATATTTTCCAACAGATTGCTTGTTGTTACATTAATTCTCTCAACGATACACTTGTTGTATGTAACCTGAATCGAGGGACATAGCTATATTTCATGGTCGACATCAATAGCAACACACAGCAATAGTGCGTGATCAACCATAACCGACCACCTATATAAAGACCTGTGTACAGAAAAGGTGAATATGGGATACGACCTGATATAACCAATATGGACACCAGTCATAGGTTAAAAGCGGGCCTCGACCAAATGAGGCGAAACCATCACTTAACGAACAAATAACAAAGGTGAAAATGATCTAAAAGGCCGATTTTGATTATTTCCGTGCATTTAATTTTTCGGCCATGGCTATTTTTGGCATGCAACTCAAAATATATAAATAGTGGCCAAAGAAAATCGACTATTACAAGGGAACGTTTCACCATCGGTATCAGAAACAATGAAGATCTAAAGCAAATTACAATGAAACAAGAGACATGGAAATCTATGTGCCGTCTTTAGCTCTAGAGTAATAACTAACTAAAGAAAATCAGGACAGTACATCAAAAGTGTAACGAATGAAGT
Source organism: Meghimatium bilineatum (assembly GCA_034231615.1). Taxonomy (NCBI): domain Eukaryota; kingdom Metazoa; phylum Mollusca; class Gastropoda; order Stylommatophora; family Philomycidae; genus Meghimatium; species Meghimatium bilineatum. The sequence continues at coordinate 57,760,879 of CM067304.1, forward strand.
CGTGTATTGAAGTCTTTATCCCTACGGTCTCGGATCAAGATAGAGAACAGAAAACGTTGCACTGAGTAGAACACAATCAACACATCAGATAATGAGACGGATGAAAGACCACAGGAAATTATAATGAAAGCGATACAGCTAAAAGTAAATGTTCGCTCATCGAAGGTTTATTGACAAATTTTTGACCTATCAACAGAAACACGTCAGAGTACTACCAAGTTGCGGGTCACTTACGTGTTTCGTCAATCAATGAAAAGTACGAAGTAGCCTCTCGTAGTGACACATAATAGTGATATGGTATACTGTGTTGTTGTCGATAGGTCAATAAAGGCCTCCGATGAGCGGATGTTTACAAGTTAGTTGCCTTGTTTTCTCTATACGTTGATATCGATAGGCACAACGAGATATATGCAGACAGGCAAGCGGTCATACAAACATATATATATATATATATACTGACGGATAGACTGATAATTGCAGAGACAGACGAGCTCATGGTCGGAATGACGAACGAATCGATCGACAAACGAACAGACAGAATTACAGAACGACAAATGGATAAATGGATGATTAGACTGATGGGAAGAAGAGTGGAAAGGAGGACGGAGCACAACAGCCTTAGAGAAATATAGATGTACAGGCAGGCAGGCAGGCAGGCAGGCAGGCAGGCATTGCACGCGTGCGTGAATACTTGTATGTATACATGTGTGTATGCGTGATAGCGTGTGTGTGTATCGGTGTCATGCGACGTATTCCTTCCAGAACGTTGTCTTCCCAATGAACTCTCTGAACCTCTCTCTGTCTTGGGCGATGTGGCTTGCATTTTCTAGCGATGTAGTCATGTTATCTTTAATGTCGTCAGTCCATCGTCTTCTTGGTCTGCCCCTTCTCCTCTTCCCAGGTACTTTTCCCTCCATTATTTGTCTTTCTAAACAGTTATGTCTCTTTATATGACCAAACAGGCGTAGTTTTCTTTTTGTTATTATGTTTAGTAACCAACACTCTGGAATATTCAATGTGTTTATAATATCTGAGTTTCTGATTTTATCCTTCCATGATATTCTAAGTATCTTCCTGTAGCATTTCAGCTCGAAGGCGCGGATCCTCTTTGCCGCTGTTTTACTTAGAGTCCATGTATCGGTAGGTAGCAAGATATGTAGATAGATAACTAAGTATGTATGTAGGTGGGATTGTGTGGGTGAGTTTAAATGTGGGTATGTATGTCGATAGTTAGATAATGTAAGTAGGTAAGTATCGGAAATGAAGAAGATATGTATTGCTAAACGTAGCTGTTAACACTTGTTAGCTTAGTTCGCTGTAAACGTTAACATATGTTACCTAGTTAACTATGCACATATAAATGTGTTTCTAAAGCCAGAGATGCAGGTTTATTACGATTACACATTACGACTAATTATGATAGCAACATGTTGGAGATAAAAACATCATTAATTATCTATCTATCTATGTTCCTTCAGCGCTGAATACGGTTCATAGTCATTCCCTCATTGATAGTTGTTCTGTGAAGAGTCTCTCTTGCATTAATTATGCGACAGATAAATTATGCGCTACGCGCCAGACATAGAAATGTGCGAGTTTTCTCCAATTTGGATACTAAAATGATATGAAAATTGCTCTCACGTGAAGCTCGGGGTTAAAATACTAATACATTTTCGAGTCATTAATTTTGCCTGGTCCGACTTCTACTATTTTCCATCTGTTGGCTGTAAAAAATGAGCACTAAAAAAAGTAACAATTGAATGAACCATCATTTGTGATGATTAGAGTCGTTGCGAGGGGAAGAGATTCGCCCTGGTCGTCAAGTTTACGAGGGGGAGGGGGAAATTCATGCTCCCAGATCTACTTGGTACCACGGAACAAGGAAAAGATTACCAACATTGCTTCAAAAACGAAAAGATCTTGTTTAGTCCTCCGCTTGCGCTTCGCTGTGTGCTCGCCTAACCATTACATTCGATCTTGGCGTCATACAAACTAGCTACGTCTTTAGTGACGTGATCATAGGTTAGTCCACAGGTCTTATTTATCTGAATTCTGTTAGGGTACATACTTAGAGGATTGTCCAATAAAGTATCCGTACACAGTGTATTCTGAAAACATACTAACTCAATGTTTGACAAACTATTTATGAATTGAATACAAGCTACAATAGGTGATATATATTCATATTAAATCTGCCACACTCGTGAAATCCACAGCGGTAATTAAAAACAACATGATGGTACATCACGAGAGTGAGATGATGTATAGCAAACTACTGTGAGACGTATTCAATGCCAAGAAACACAAAATGTTATAGAAAGACTAAAAAATATGGACAGAAATTCGGTAAAACCCGAACATCCGTAAAAACTTGAACATAGAAATTGAAGAAAACTGTTTCTCAAAACTATATATTTGTACATATAACAAGACAAAATTATTCATAAGTAATAATCATAGAAGGAAAGATTCTAGGAAAGAGTACGATAGGTACACCACGACTACGATGGACACGGAACATAGAAGATCTGCTGAATATGACAGGAAGAGGCTGGGCAAGTTGTGCAGAAGCTAGAGGCTTACATAGTGGCGCTTGCATAGTGGCGTTTACGTAGTGGCGCTTACATAGTGTCACTAACATAGTGGCGCTTACATAGTGTCGCTAACATAGTGGCGCTTACATAGTGTCGCGAACATAGTGGCACTTATATAGTAGCAGTGAGGACAAACTTTTGCAAAGGAAGCGTCATATAGATAGATTCTTCTTCTCCTTCTGAGTTCGATCTCAAACTCATGCAGATCAGCAGAGAACGGAATGTGCTGTGTCATGGTTTACAGCAATGCTACAATATATGCGCCTTTCAGCCTGAAACATCCGACTATAGCATGACTTTGGTAATGTTGATCCTACATGGGATGGGACAGCCAATTCCATCGCATAACCTCCTAAGCCGCCTCTTACGACATGCATGGAAGGCAAACAGTGTTGCTATTCTTTGCTCCCCTCCCGGGCCACGGAAACACTCTGGCAACATAGATAGACAAAATAATAAAAAGAAGGACCGGGGTCCAGCTAACAAGAATAAAATAATTATACAAGTGTAATGTAAGACTCAAGTGGGTAGAGTAATATTGTGTACAAGTGTAATGTAAGACTCAAGTGGGTAGAGTAATATTGTGTACAAGTGTAATGTAAGACTCAAGTGAGTAGAGTAATATTGTGTACAAGTGTAATGTAAGACTCACGTGGGTAGAGTAATATTGTATACAAGTGTAATGTAAGACTCAAGTGAGTAGAGTAATATTGTGTACAAGTGTAATGTAAGGCTCAAGTGAGTAGAGTAATATTGTGTACAAGTGTAATGTAAGACTCAAGTGAGTAGAGTAATATTGTGTACAAGTGTAATGTAAGACTCACGTGGGTAGAGTAATATTGTATACAAGTGTAATGTAAGACTCAAGTGAGTAGAGTAATATTGTGTACAAGTGTAATGTAAGACTCAAGTGGGTAGAGTAATATTGTGTACAAGTGTAATGTAAGACTCAAGTGGGTAGAGTAATATTGTGTACAATTGTACCAACATAATATAATCTTCTTCTCCTGCGTTCGTTCTCACACTGAAGCAGCTTAGCAGTATAATGTCCAGAGAACGGAATTCGTTGTTAGTTGTCGAATTCTCATCACTGTACATCGGTCACATCATTCCATAGGTACTCCGTTCTCTACTTCAGTGACATTTACATGATGACTGACAATTTCAATTCTTTGTTGATTGACAACTTTCCCCTAAGGCCACAGTAGCGCTAACTTCTGGCAATGCCTTATTTCAAACACAGTTCCTTTATTCCGGATGTGAAAAGTGAGTCATCATCTACAATAATTTCAGTTTTCCGTGTTGTTTTTCGTTAGGAGTTCAAAATATTGACACGATCCAGTGCTCTTCCGTCCGACACAGTGTGCCAGGGAGAAGCACCTTACAGCAAGACATGATAACATCCACAGGCAGTTGGGGACTGCTCGAAACTAAGTGAGAATCCATTCTGCCAAGAGAGGATTTGTGAGAAGAATAAAGAAAATAAATAATGTGGAAGTATTGACATTATGAAAACGCCTTTGGTCCTACATCGGGCATGTCCTATGCGCAGACACTAATAGAATACACAACATATCTCTTGAATGGATACCTACAGGCAAAAGAGCAAGGGGTAGACCAAAAGACACACTCAGAAGAACAATACTTATAGAAAGTAAAACAACCAATATCCATACTATTCAAAAACTGCACAGAATAGCTTTGAACAGACATAATTGGAGAGATCTGACCTGTGCCCCATGCGCTAACTTCAACGCAAAAGGAAAATGAATGAATGAATGAATTGACATTACGGGAAGGACACTGATATAAACGCTGTCCTACACAAATGCCTGCCTCGACAGCTCCTTCCTGAATTCTTTAAAAAAACTCTGGTTCCTTTTTCTCCTCTCTCCTATTCGTCCCATCGTCCTCAGCCCTACCTGCTTTGTTTTATTATCTTCTCGTTGATTCGTCAATATTCGCTGACCCTCTCCATGTTTTCGATTTTCGCCTCTTATCCTCCAATAGATATAAATTATATCTAAAACGGCTACGAAGCTAAAACATTGTTGCCAAACGAACGAGTCGACATCATGTAAAGATAAATATAAACAATCGAATGGCTATTAGGAAATCGCCGACCAAAATGAAAGGAAGAGTTTAAACAGGGAGACAGAAGGCGAGAGATACTGTCACATAGAAATAGTCGACCCTTTATATAACAACTTTCACAAGTAGGAGAAGTCTATACAACAAAGAAATACACACGCCGCCATGTAGAATTTTTAGAAACCTTATATATTGATGGGGAGGAGTTGTGTATTTTACCGGTGGAAAAGAAAAGCGATGACAGTGAGATGACGTATTTCTTCTTCTTCTTCAGCGTTCATTCTCAAACTCCTGTCAGATCTCTCTTGTAGCAGGACAATTGTCCAACTAGATTTCCAGCAGAATGTAGTCCAGAGAATGGAAATGCGTTGTGTCGCCGTTTTATTTGCGCCAATTTGCGAAGACACATCTGTCTTCGGCGGGGATGACGTATGAATATAAACATTCCGATTGGAGAGTAATAGGCGAAAATCGAAAACATGGAGATGGTCAGCGAAGATTGACGAATCAACGAGAAGATAATAAAACAAAGCAGGTAGGGCTGAGGACGACGGGAAGGATAGGGGAAAGGAGAAAAAGGAACCAAGTAGAGTTTTTTGGAAGGATTCAGGCAGCAGCTGTTGAGGCAAGCAGTTGTGTAGGATAGCTGCCGGAATACTAAAGTCAGTAACTAGAAACTTGTAGGAAACTTCTCGAATTTTGTTGTATTTGATTAGTTAAGGTTGTTAAATTGAAATGGTGAATCGAAGTGTAGGTTAGCCACAACTAGACCAGAGTCAAGTCGTAAAGAATTGATAAAAACACTTACACTCTTCTGATAGAAAGCCTGAGGGTTGTGAGCGACGAAAACGAAGGCCCCCCTCTACAAGCAGTGAAAATCATCATCAAGTGTCATATTCTTTCCAGAACGTAGTCTTTACTATGCATCTCTTGAATTTTCCGCGGTCTTGAGCAAGCTGTCCTGCCTCTTCCAGTGACATGAGCAGGCATTCCTGAATGTCTTCTGTCCAACGGCGTCCTGGGCGGCCTTTGCCCCTGTTGCCTTCTATAATCCCTTCCAGTAACACTCTCTTCATGCCGTCGTGTCTCTTAATGAAACTAGAAAAACGAAGAAAACTAGATTTTTTTAAATATGGTGTTTTATTTAGTGTCAATGCTTTACATTCATATGTCGCCACAGGAGATACACACGTTCGTAGTAAACACAATTTGGTTCTTATGTTAGTACCTTGCCATAGTTTCTTTAGCTGATTTAATTTTGCCAGCGCCTTTGCTGTTCTTCTCTTGATCTCAACTGCGCCCGATTATTAGTTCCCAAAAAATCAAAATGTGTCACTTCTTCTAAATTGCAGTTCTCAATATTAATTTTGGGTCTTGATTTAGTTTTGTCAGTTGCCATTATTTTTGTCTTTTTCATATTTAACAACACATTTTGCTGTTCGCTGAACTTTTGAGTTGACTTAATTATGTTCAGTAGATGACGTTCGTTTGTTGGCGTTCGTTTAATAGCACTGTGTCGTCTGCATATCTAATTTCTGGTATCTGCAGCCCTCCTATATTTATGTTTCTGAAATCCGGATTCATTGTTTCTTATCTCACATTTCTCAGTATATTTTCCGCATAGATGTTGAACAAGTATGGAGACAAGGTACAGCCTTGTCTTACTCCTTTCTGTACATTGAACCACTCCGATCTCGCACTCTCAACTTTTACCGCTGCTTCTTGATCTTTATACAGCTCTGCTATTAGTCGTGTAATGTGTTTTGGGAAACCCATGTCGTTCATTATTTCCCATAATTGATGGTGATTGACACAGTCGAACGCTTTGGTGTAGTCTATGTGGGAAAATAGAGATAAGAAAAATTCTCTACACATCAGCGAAATTTAACTATACAGTCAACCAATGAAAGTTCACGAAAGCGAATAATTAGAAACGATTTGTAAAAGGACATGGTCAGATTGAAAATAATGATATTTCTCGAACCATGCGAGAGCCTTTTCAGCTGTCAAAACTTTAAGGAATGAAATGTTCCCGAGTGGGAACTATTTGGGTTTTCCAGTAGTGGAAGATTAAACATAGACCGTAACAACTTAGTAAAGTAGCAGATCTATTAATGTATATAATTTATGATACTTTTTGATGTTGTGCCACAAAATAAACAGAATCTTCGACTACGAAGACACCGGATCTATGACTTACCTCGCCCTGTATTTGAGTCTGTGTACGTATGACTGAGTGAGTGATCATCATCATCATCATCAGGTGCCATGCCGGGTGGCGTAGGCGGTCATGGCTCTCCACAGCTCTCTGTCCACAGTATTATGTATCAAAGTCGTTGTTGTTTCTTTGCCGTGCCAGGTTGTCAAACTGTCTAATATTTTCTCACGTTGTCGCCCTCTGTCTCTGGTGCCTTCACTTGAGTGAGTGATACGTAGTGAAAAGAACCTGTGACAGAGTCGTTTCAGATATCTCTTTCACGTACATACATACATAAATCGAGAATCAGAACCATCAGTTGTTTCTTCACACATGAATTCTTCTTCTTCTGCGTCCGTTCTCAAACTCCTGCAGATTAGCAGGATGTAGTCCAGAGAACGGATTGCGTTGTGTCATGGTTTACATCATTGCTGCAATATCTGCGCCTTTCGGCTAGACACATCCGACTTCAGCATGGCTATGGGCCACTGACCCTATATGGGATGGGACAGCCAACTCCATCCCATAATCTCCTTAGTCGCCTCTTACAACATGCAAGGAAGGTACACAGTGTTGCTGTTCTGTGATCCCCTTTCGGGCCTCGGTAGCCCACGGGCGACGCATGATTTTAAAAAACGATGTACCAGCACCCTCCCCCTCCTTCCGTCACAACAGTAGCAAAGCTAATCAGTCGATAAGCTCTTTTGATGCCTCGAAAACTCACATGACCAGGCACGAAATGAATGTGACATATTGCAATTTCGATATCTCAACTTCCCTAAGCCACTGTTCTCGAAGGCAACCTATTTCTATTTTCCTGATCATGCTCATCGAGTCACTAAGGATGCAGAGGTGAATTGCCGTCTATGTACTCCTCCATTTCAAAGTCTCGGTCACTGCTATAATCTCCATAATCATGCTGCTTGTAGTCAAAGCAAATGTGCCCCTCTCCTCTTTGATGATCTTCCCTACAGACTGAGTTGTAAAGTCCCAAGAGTCATGAAAAGTCTAACAACCGAACCATCTCTGAATATACTATATTCTCCCGGAGTTCTCGCTGATCAGTGCCTGCACTTCAGATTTCACGGCAAAACGGCTCAGCTCTTTGCATTGTATACTGCGAGTGTATTTTGTTTGTCCATCACATGATGATGATGACCATTTGTTACATCCCCTTTTGAAAATTCAATTAGAGTTATGTTATTGATTATGAGTTTGTAGATGGCTAATGAGCCCAATTCGAGCTGTAAATGTCCTTGGACAGTTCCCGCCATGGAATGACCACACTTCCAAGTAATAATATACTCCTAATATGACTATGGGTCGTCTCGAGAGACAGATTCCCTGAGTCTTTAATTTCCAAACTGTTAAATTATGTATCCCAGACGAAGACGGATGTGTCAGGCTATGACGCAAATAAAATGGCGACACAACGCATTTCAGCTCTTTGGATTACATCCTGCTGGAAATCTAGTAGGACCGTGGCCCTGCTACACGAGATATCCAGTGGGAGTTTGAGAATGAACGCTGAAGAAGAAGAAATTAGGTAGCATATTCTATGCATGATATAGCGATCAACCAGGCCATCGTTGTGTTGACTGCAGTGATATTCTAGGCAATATAAGTACGTTCAGTAGGTTGCTATTACTTTATGAACTGTCTTGGTGAACATTTTTCTGCATCGGAGTATGAACCTGGTACCTTAAGGTCTTAGACGCTCTCTGCCCCCCACCACACACACAAATGAAAGAGTCGTACATTTTTCGTAGACATATCAGGATTAACGATTGAGCTACGACGTTACGACGTTACGTATCTTATTTCTATGTAGAATTTATATTTTCAGGGAACTTATCCTGCCCAATGAAGTCACACATCTACATTTTTTGGAGCTTATTTGTGTCTCTTGCGGAATAAATCAGGAAATCAAAATATGAGTATAACACCATCGGAATTTATGATAAACTTTAACTCAACACTTGTAAGGTATACTCTAGACCAGTGTTTCTCAACGTGGGACCCACGTCCCACAGGTGAGAAATTTTAATGTTCAGGGGGATAATTCGAAAAAAATTGTAATTAGGCTTTATTTAGGAAATAATTCAATTTTTGAATATAATAAACATGTATACGTTACCTAGGCGGGGGAGGTTGAAACATCAGAATGTTAGTGAGGCTTAGTGAAAACAGAATGTTAAACACTGCGTTAAACCTAAGCGTTTTTTGCTGTCTCATCATCAGGTGTTAACTTTCTATACTTAACTGTGATATAAACTTATGAATCCCGCCCCCTTCTGAATGAATGATGCTATCTGCTTGCAGTACCCACTTGGAGGATAACAACGGGCAAGAAGACATTGTGATCATATATCTATATCCACTAACTAAATATAAAAAAGGTCCTACCTAATTTTTCTGGCATTCGAACAAACATATACTGTATATAGTCAGCGACAACCTTCATATCGAATTATTTAGTAAGTTTAGTACAGTAAATGTACATCATTCGAGGACTATACTTAGTTAGCTTAGTACAGCAAATGTACATCAACCTAGAACTATACTTATTAAGTTTAGTACAGTGAATGTACATCCACCGAGGATTATACTTATTAAGTTTAGTACAGTGAATGTACATCACCCCAGGACTATACTTAGTAAGTTTAGTACAGTGAACGTACATCACCCCAGGACTATACTTAGTAAGTTTTGTAGTCACTGTTCGAATGTTGTTTTTAATGTTATGAAAAGTTGCTTTAAAAGTGATATCCGTCGAATTCTGTTAACGATAAGGACATATTTGTTGATATTTTCTGCTAAGCTCTTGTCCATAATAAACCTGCGGGATGATCCCAGCAACATTGCTCATTTTGGCTTATCATTGCTTATAATCGTGCAACTTAAGGCAACACGCTTTCCGAATTTGTTTAGTATAATCAGAATCCCAATTTTGTCGCCAATATGTCGACCAACTCGCGATTTGGATTGGTCGAATTTGGAAAAAGTGTTAACTCAAATTGCATGGTGAATATGTGTCAAAGAACCTGATTCAAATTCCGCCTGTTTCCTTCTGCCTTTTTTTTCCCGGAGAAAATCTTGTTACTTCTACTCGTCAGAACTAACTATTCTTTTGTACCAATGAGAAAGCTGGAAACTAAAGGACTCCATGTACAGGAATCAGACTTTTGTATATAACTGCTACAGTATTTGTGCATTTATGTATGTTACATATCAGTTAAGTAGAATATAAGACAAATATAATCATTCTGGAACCATACAAATTTGTAGAATGTCAAGAACTACTTTTGGCGGAAGTAAAACGACGTAAGCCTGCTAGTTTGGGTTAGAAAATGAGGCAATGTAGGTATCTTAAAACGTATGCGTAAAAAAGATGTAATGGTTACAGGAGAAGAGGCGGATAAAGATAATATTATATTGGCAACATCAAGGATAATGAAAGACAGGGAACATTGTGGGGAAGATTCCAAAATAATGGAGGATATATGTGCCGTCTGTGTTCAATGTGAGACTACACACAACCACACATTGAACTTGGGAACACATGTTCTGTAAATTAAAGATGACAATAACTACTGTGTGAAATGCATGTTTAGGTGTAACGATAACCATGTGTTGCTCAAGTGTTGAATATTCGAATGTTAAATAAAGTTTACATTGCGGTCACAACTCTAATTCTGGGACAAACTATAGATCACCAGTGTCATTGAGGAAAAAAACCGGGCATAAATAATCAATGTCATTCAGGTACAAGGTAGATATCGTCAGCGTAATTGCAGGACATGCCTTAGTTCACGAGTGTCATTCGGAGTCATTGTGTAGATCATTGTGTAGATCATTGTGTAGATCATTGTGTACTCAAGTTATGGTAGTACTTTCAGGGAATCCTTCCCTCAGAGTACTAGGCTAATGTCATAAAATGTGATTGGACACATATCATTTCATCCGCATAGTATGTCTCTGTGTTGAATACCTTTTCATCCGGGTGCACTCCTCACATCTGTAGCAAGCTTATGCACTTTCTTTGTTCGATTCGAAGGCACATTTAGTGTAGTTACCGTAGTTATTTTGTATCTAGGAATGAACCGGAATAGTGACGTCACAAAATACTAAGTATTTCTGATAGTCGACGATTTCTTAAAAGTGTGAAATTAAACTTAAAAGCCCAGGATTTAGGAAAGAACCAATAAATCTGTGTCCCTGAGGCGGCTTATAGAGATTTTTTAGAAGCTATATTGAACAAACTAAGATGTATGAAATAGGATCGTGGACACTCAACAAAATAATTAGAAATTATGCAGAATAAGTAGACATTATTCTATAGAATAATTCTGAAAATACATTTAAAAGAAACAAAACGTCAAAAAGGTTTCGTTAATAAGTGAGACTGCTGTAATACTGTATAGCAATAGTACTTAGGTAAAATACAAGATCTATCAGCTTTACAGTTAAACTATCAGACTATATGGTACATGTATGGACAAAATACAGATAAAAGTATACAAGGCAGTTTGAACGTTTCAACCGTAAGGTCTTTTTTTCAAGAAAATACACGACAAACAGTGGAAAATCATTATATAAAGCCCAGTAAACATAAGGTAATATCACCACACAAAAAAACATTAGACGGCAAACATTTAACAGCATATACATCTAAGGTAACAGTGACGTACGTATACAAAACTATTGTCATAGAAACGTGCATTAAAAATATGGGGAATGAGAACGAACTGAAACAAATATGATTGAAAACAACACGAAAAAGGCCCAACGCATACAAATGTAAAGAAATGAATTATTTGTATTAAAACCAAATGGTTTAAGGGTACCAAACTACAATATATATATATATATTTTCAAGGACATACTTAGCACTATTATATGTGGTACACGATCTTATTTCAATGACCTTAATATCATCGGCACCACGAAGATCAGCGACATTGAAATTCATTTGTAATAGTACCTTTATCCATACTGTTTGTCTTGTATTTTCCTGAAAAAGACATTTGGTTGAAACGGCATTGTAAAATGGTATCTGTATTTTCCCATAACCATACTCTATAATTGTTATACTATAGGATATGGGCATAATGGAGATACAACAAAAGAGGTCTCTACCAGATATGCGTTGGCATCAGGTGCCTATAGCAGCCTAACATCTGGAAATCTAAAACAGTAAGTAAATATACAAAACTACGACTTTTCAACTTCAATGTAATATCCGTATTAATGATTGAGAAACTTGGAAAATAACAAAATCACTGGAGAAGAAATTAAATTCATTTGAAAATAAATATCTCAGAAAACTCTTCAATATTGGTTGGGAAGAATTCAAGTTCATCAAGCAAGTAAGAGAGGACACTAAACAGCAATATGTTTCTACAACAATAAGAAAGAAAAAAACAATGTACTTATATCGGACGTGTACATAAAATGAATGAAAACAGACTGCCAATACACGCATTACAATGGGTATCAGATGGCAAAAGAAAAAGAGGAAGATAGAGAGATACTTTTCACAGAACAGTCATAAAAGAAGATATGACTAGAGCTCTCAATATGTAAGATTACACAGTAGCGTCATCATCATCATTAAGTGCCGTCTCCGCAACTAAGGTTGGCTGCAATGTATCTCCAACATCTCCTGTCTCTTGTCTTGGTGGTGCACTCTGCTAGACTGTAACCTGTCCATTGTGTGGTGTTACTCTCCCACTTGTATCGCTGCCTACCTCTTGCTCGCTTCCCTTTGACTTTACCCTCAAGTAAGGTCTTCAATAAGGTGTCATGTCTTTTAATGTGTCCAAAGTATTTTATTTGCCTGATCTTTATTTCTCTTAGTAGTTCTTTCTTCATATTGAGTGTCTTTAGCACCTCTTTATTTGTTTTCTTCTCTTTCCATGATGTTTTCCCTATTCTTCTATATAAGTAAAATAAAAAGTAAAGTAACCCATAGCATTTATTAATGCCGTAGGGGTGTGAGATGTTAGCGATCTCACATTTCACAGGCTCTGCAAATGAGGGCGGTAGCCATCTCCTCTCCCTCGCAGTCTTTACTTCCCGGATTAATCCGGTACCCATTTAAGGCTGGGTCGACCTGGGAGCCGTTGCGATCTGAAAACATTTCCACCTCAACTGGGGAATGAACCCAGGACCACTCATATGCGAAGCCAGTGCGCTAACCACTGCGCTAACGCGGCTCCCATTCTTCTATTAACCCGCATCTCAAAGGCATCAATTTTGTCTTCTAATTGTTTATTTAGTAGCGTCACGTCGCTGGAATTGGAGAACTCTTGTATTTTGCTATGCCATATGTACCATGGACAGCCAAGAAAACTAATGCAGAGGTTCTCATTGATGCTGGCGTAAAAAGATCAATCATATCAAATATTAGAGGCAGACAGTCAAGGTTTCTAGGGCATGTGCTGAGAAGAACACAGCTTGAACATTTAATAACCACTGGAAAGATCAAAGGGAGAAGAGATAGAGGTCGAGAAAGAGAAAAGTTACTAGATGGGCTTGTATCGTGGCGCGGTAGAAGCTCACCAACCGAGCTTATTGACAACACAAGAGACAGAGAGTCCTGGAGAAACATGATCGCCTACGCCAGTCGGCATGGCACTTGATTGATATGTACCGTATTCATCGCTGAAGGAGCATAGATAGACACCTAAATAGTCTGATAGTCTGTGCGTTCATTGTAAAGCTGATACAGCTTGTGTTTTACAATAAGTGCTATGAAGGTATCGTGCAAGAAGTTATTGTAAAAAGAGAACTGTTTATTAACAACAGATGATTTCAGTTTACACTGAGAACTGTTTATTAGCATCAGATGATTTCAGTTTACGCTGAGAGCTGTTTATTAACAACAGATGGTTTCAGTTTACGCTGAGAACTGTTTATTAACATCAGATGATTTCAGTTTACGCTGAGAGCTGTTTATTAACAACAGATGGTTTCAGTTTACACTGAGAGCTGTTTATTTCGTAGTCATGCATAACTGGGTTCATTAATATTCACAATGACAAGCATCACTTGCTGATGATGCGACATAATCAAATGCGTAGCTGGTGGTCACAATTATATTATTCATTCCAGATGACAGACCAATAATGATACAGAAGTAACCGCAATATTGTGTTCATATATTTCAGCAGCAGCCTACCATATTGGGTTCGCATGTTTCAGTAGCAACTCTGCCATAATGGGTTCGCATGTTTCAGTAGCAACTCTACCATATTGTGTTCGCATGTTTCAGCAGCAGCACTACCATATTGTGTTCGCATGTTTCAGTAGCAACTCTACCATATTGTGTTCGCATGTTTCAGCAGCAGCTCTACCATATTGTGTTCGCATGTTTCAGTAGCAGCTCTACCATATTGTGTTCGCATGTTTCAGTAGCAACTCTACCATATTGGGTTCGCATGTTTTAGCCTACAGCATAATGCATGACCAATTTAAATTCCGTAAAGTGTATTCAGGATAAGTACCTAGAGAACTGACTGATGGAATATTGTATGCTATTGTGGTTTTGATAAATCAATGGGATACGTGCATATACTTCTTATGCACTGTTTTCAAACTCCCGCAAATTGACACTATGTGGTCCAGAAAACGGAATGATTTGTCTCACAGTTTACAGCTTTGCTGCGAAATCAGCGCATACCTGCCTGACACATTCAATGTCAACATGGCTTGTGGGTTTATTTGACACTAAAAGGGATGGGACAGCCAGCCCCACAAGATAATATTTATGGAAATTATGTGGAAAAGTAAAGGAACAATACCAATCTAAAATTATATAACTTTCATGTTCGTAACATATTTTTTTTTTTAAATCTCCAGGCATTTGTGACTTTAATGACTTCCCCTTGTGTATGTTAGTTGTCAATCATCATCGTTATTGCCGCTATCCTCACCATCACCATCAGCATATCGTCACCATCGTCATCAATATATGGAATTATTTCTTCTGTTTCCCCTTATAGTACAATTTTTGTTAACACATCTGTCTGAATCTTTTCTATCTTTGTAGATTTGACTGCCTTTACAACAATACATATACGAAACTGCTCTTCCAAATCTTCGACTGAATTGCTCAAACACCTGAACTGTAGTAAAAATAATTTCTACAACTAAATTTTCAACATGGTTGCCGTAACCCTTGGTAAGCGGAAGCTACCATTAACATTGATTGTGCTACAGGCTATCTACATCGTGGTGTTTATATTCCTTGTGGATTATGACAAAGCGGCTATTCCAGGAATCTTCGGTAATTCTTCAGCCAACATGAGCATAGACGGTAGTGACAAAAACGTCCTGCAGGAATACTATTCTAGTAAGTATTTGTTTCGCTTTATCAGTACTTGTCCTCAATTCTGGCAAAAAATCAGAAGCTTACTTCTTACTTCACCTTAGTTACCGTAACGTGTTTCCAATTTCGGTTTCGTTATGATTCAGAACTCTGATTATAACTAAACCGAAATTGGAAACCAGTTGAAGTAACTAACTGAAATAAGAAGTAAGATTCTGCTTTAAAAAAAAAAATTAAATTTATATACACACACAATTTTGTTTGCGTATATGTACTGCGCGTGAGGTAATTTTAAAATTGGCACTATCGGAATTAAAATGTCATGCGCGATATCGAAATAAATGTAAAAACCTACACAAATTTTAGGATATTTATTTCAAATATAGTATCCATCCTGATCTATGCATACAAACTCTGGAAATCATCAAGCGCTATAGAGCATATACCCCATCCCACGTGTCGCGATTACACATAGGCTAGTAAGAGTTTTCTGTAGTGTTACCAGCTAAAACAGTCACTAGTAATTTTAATTTTAAGGATATCTTATTTCTAATCAGCGATCGCGTGGCAACCAGTATTTGGACTTTAGGTTGCAAAGAGCTGGGTCACTGCCTTCTTGTCGTAGGAGGCGATTAAGGGTAGTTGGGGGGATAGGCTGACAACTCATCACCTGTGAAAAAATAAATCATTGTCACATCTTGACTCAATTTTTTTTACCTTAGTCTTCTATCAAATGGTCGCTATGGATGGTGACGAGATGCATTACAACGGACATTGAACCTTTGTCCTTTCATGGTAAACTTCAAGTATGTGACGGGGATTACTAAGTGTGCAGTCACTGCAGATGTGTGAACAAATCTGACAGAAGAATGATGAGACAATTGGCCTACAAGTGTGTACTGGGCTCCTGAAAGGATGTGGTAATCCGGGAATACTGGCGCACAGAAAAGCCCCCCCCCCTTTTGGGCACTGAACATGCATTCATGAGTTCCTCTTACACAATCGTGAATTTGTGGGTCAGTGTTCAATTGTTTTAATGTAACCTTCCACTTCATAATCAATGTCCGTAGTGTTGATACATTTGAAGTACACCATTTATCGCCACCAACATCCCCAGACAATAAATACACAGCAACAATAAGCTCACAGCTAATTTTTCATTACTTCAAAGACGTATGCAAGTGAAATAAGGAATATACAGCTTGAAACACAACATAAATAGCTTGAAACACAACACAAACTGCTTGAAACACAACACAAACTGCGTGAAACACAACACAAAAAGTTTGAAACACAGCATAAACAGTTTGAAACACAACACAAACAATACCAAAAAATTTACACCGCTTTCCATTTTCCGGAATACATTTTGCTAATCCGAAGGAGTTTCAGAACGGAAGCAGAAGGAAACATTTACAAGACTAAAAGAACATATCTGCGTACTTTAGGTACAATTTTAACGACAGTCGAACACCTGTTAAAGACCTGCCAGGCACATTATTCTGCATGTAAAATGAACATCATGTGCGCTCATTTGATCTTCTTTGATGAGTATCTTTACCTGCACGATCATCAGATTATGCCAACTATTTGATTTTGCATGAACATGGAAGCCGTAAAACTAACTAAGAGGAAAATATAACAGATAGTGAACGTTCGACTTTTAATATGCGACTCAATGTAAAATTCGAGATACGAAAGGATGTCAATAACAGAAGTTATATCTATATAAAGGATATCGGATTGAAATCCCGTGGATAAGGTGTGGAGTTGGATATTAAACAACCGCCTCCCTCTGTTTTAGGAAGTCACATGACATTTACTACTAAGAAGCAAGGCAAGCAAAAGGCAGGACCTCCCCCCCTTCCCACCTCACAATTAATAGTTTTCTCTACATAATGGTCACCAAACAATTTCATGATAACGGAGAAATAACCTTTTTGTGGTACCCCCTCCCCTAACTGAAGAATTATCTGCGATCCGGATACATTTACGAGAGATATAAACATGTTACACAACACCGTTATGTTACACAACACCGTTATGTTACACAACAACATCAGAGACAAAAAAAATAATTATATATATATATATATATATATATCCACTCTTCTCTTTTTTTAAATAGTGTCCACGTCATTCCTATGTATTCATGTATTCACACCTACCTACCTATCTACTAATAGTCTATCCCTCCCTCCATCCATCCATCCATCCATCCATCCATCCATCCATCCATCCATCCATCCATCCATCCATCCATCCATCTATCCATCCATCCATCCACTGTGGACTGGATGACGCAAATGCGAATAGATTCCTGATGAAACGCAGCCGTATGAAACGGTCTTCGGCAGGAGTTGTGATAGTTTTTCTCTGCTCTTCCGGTCTGCCACTGAGTTTGTTGAAATCGTCTCCACAGGCTACTGGTGCTTCTAAGCACATTACTGGCCACTACACTTTGTAATTTACAGACTAGAAGTCTGTAAGCGTCCAACGATGATGTATCGTTGTTCTGTAGTAAAATGAGCCATATTTGCGCAATGAATGTTCAACTGAATTTATTCGAGTACCCTCAATCTTTTATAGACATTCAATAATATGATCATATATTTTTGTGTTCAGTAAGTTTCATGGGATTATCATGAACCTGTCATGCGTTATTGCCAAAAATGTTGTTTTGACACTGACCTCTTTCATGACCTCACGAATCATGAGGTGAGTACAATTCAGGTAACCACGACAAGTTAATGACCAGCTGAACACTATCGATAGGTTGAATGATGTCCAATCAGCGATTGTTTGTTTTGCATTCGCTCCTTTGTAATCAACACATATAGTCGTGTGATTTCCGTCAGGAGCATAGTTACGTTATGCCACCGTTATGTGCCTTGTAGGCCCAGTACATCCCATTTCGGCATGCCTTGACATTTCGGGTGGGCTATCCTAGCATGTGACAGCCTTCCTATCTGTTGCCAGGCAGTGAATGTGTAGTGCCTCTACTCAGAGACGGGTTGTCCTTCACGTCTATCTTGCACGAAGTGTACCGCCGTCAGTGAACTTGTCTCGTGTAATTAAACGTATTGTGCCCGTGTCCAAGGGTACTGAACCTTTTCTCATCCTCGGGCCTGGTTCCGGTTTAGAAAGAACTCGATGGAAGAGTTGGGCCTGGACTCGTTCGCCTCTTAGCCGAGGTGTTGTTCACCAACGTCGTGAACCACTCGTCCAAGTCCGAGTCTGTAAACATATTTAGGAGCGTAAGGGACTAACATTTTGTTCTAGAGCTGAACAGTGCTTGTCACCTTTGACTGCTGTACCTGTGTCCATCGGGTACTGAACCTTTTCTCTTCGCGAACATGATTCCGGTATAGGAAAACTCGACAGTTGAGTTAGGCCCGGGCTGGGATCACCGATAACTATGTGCTTGTCTCGAGCAAACAACACTTTAGTGCCGGTCTCCTTGAACGTTTTACGATTACTTTGCATATGACGCTGCCCCCTAGCGTTGTGCTTTCCTCTCAGTGTACTCATTGCTGTATTTTTTTTTCTGGTGACTAGCGCACTAATTCTTTATATTTTTCATCTGTGCAATTCGTAACAACAGCATTGGCCGCCCCTCCAATGCTTCTGCTGAACTGACTAGCTTCACTGTGTGTCGACAGTGCTACTGCATGTGTTGGTACAGAGGTGTCAGAGCTATTGCCTGTCTTTTTGCGATCAAATCTCTTCCCATCTGTTACCTCCACATTCAAGGACACGATCACCAAAAGATTTAGCGAGAATCAGCACGAGCCGCTGTATTTCTGTTTCCAGGATGTGCCACGAGGAGGCACTTTTGGGATCTTTGTTATCTGCTACTCCTGGGTCCGCCGAGAGCAATGCGTTCCCTTTGCACCCCCCCCCCCCAATCAGCGAATATCTTCATTAAAGTAACTGAAAAAAAGCGTTTCTTTATTTTGAACAGTAGGCTGAAATATATAGTACTTAGGTAGAACACATGTTTTTTTTAGAAAGTTCAAATTGAACACAAAAGATTATCACTGAAACTAAGGGGTTATGAGGTGTAAGGAAGAAAACATACACATTACAATACACAAGACATTTTAAACGTTTCGAGCCGTCAGGTCTTTCTCAATAATATATAAAACAAATAGTGGAAAAACAATGAAAACAGTAAAAACAATGATAGCAGTGCTAGATATCTAGTGCCTCTGTGGTGTTAGCATTGTTTTTGCTGTTTTCATTGTTTTTCCACTGTTTGTTTTATATATTCATGAGAAAGACCTGACGGTTTGAAATGTTGAAAATTTCTTCTTTATTATAATTACTTTGTTTTCTTGTTTACACATCATAACCACTTAGTTTCAGTGATTATCCGTCGTGTTCAAGTGGAACATCCTAAAAACCTGTGTTCTACGTAAGTACTATTGTTCTTACGTTTCACGCAGTATTACCTTATATTGATTGCTGAATATTGCTAGATATATTAGCTAGATATGTGTCCATATATATAGAAAACATGCAGACAGTAGAATATGTGTTTCAAAACGATGACCTTTCATCAGTTACAAGAAGCCGAACTTTTTTATTGCTCCTCAGTATCCTCCATGCTTGTATGTGGCTGGTGACACAAAATATTTATATGGAAATGACCAATATATAGTTAGTAGCTTCTTCTTCTTCATCGTTCTTCAGTTAGATATCAGGTTACAGCACTAATAGCTTCAATGAATTGTGTGATTCGCTTCAGGTCATCTATGGAACCTCTCAAGTCTGGAAGTAGTGCCGTCTCAGTAGGTCATATTTTCTCCCTCTCTTCTTGGTAGAGTTGACAGGCATGAAGAATGTGTTCTGCAGTCTCTGGGTTCAGTCTTAGTTGCACAGGGATAGTTAGTAGTAGTAGTGTCTCTTCGTGAAGCGAAGCGCAGTGACTTCTTCTGCGTTCGCTCTCAAACTCCTGCAGATTAGTAGTCTGGAGAAAGGAATGCGTTGTGTCATGGTTTACAACATTGCTGCGATATCTTCTGCCTTTCGGCCTGACACATCCGACTTTAGCATGGCTTTGGGTCACTGACCCTATATGGGATGGGTCAGCCAACTCCATCCCATAACCTCCTTAGTCGCCTTTTACGACATGCGTGGAAGGTAAACAGTGTTGCTATTCTTTGCTCCCCTTTCGGACCCCGGCAACATACGGGCGGCGCAGTGACTGAGTTCGAAGGTTTTCTACTGGGGAAAGATCATGTCAAAATAGTGTCCACCACATCATGACATGAGTAGATTAGAGATGTGTTGCTCCCGATATACCTGAAGGTAATACTGTAAGGCGAATTGACAACTGAGATAGATTACCACCTTGATTAGATATATCTTCTGCTTTCGTTTTTAAACTCCTGTAGATTAGTAGGATGTAGTCCGGAAAATTTATTGCGTTTTATAAAAGTGTAAAACCTGGCAGCAATATATGCTAATTTTGACCCAAAATAACTGATTTCAGTGTGCTTTTTCAAAGTTCTGATCACTTACGGCTGTATTCTGAGTTTAATGATGACATAACGGATAGCAAGCGAACCAACCAAACAACCAAACAACCAACCAACTAGTTATCCTAAGCTGCGAAACGAACTAATGAACTAATCAACCTATGAATAAACCAACAAGTTCAATCAACCAAACAATCAATCAACCAGCCAAGCCAACCAATCATCCAAGTAACCTACTGACATAAAATAATTAATATTAGCATATTTTTAACGCATAAATAAACACACACGCACGCACACACACTAACACGCACATATTATATATATATTAGTTCAGCTTGCTATATTAATATTTCTAACACCAATCGTGACTGTTTCCACTCTAGTGTTTCAACACATACACGTCATGACGTTCACCGGTTTCGGCTTCATAATGATGTTCTTGAAGAAGTATGGATTTGGCGGCGTGGGTACAAACATGCTACTTGCGGCCACCACTATCCAGTGGTCAACAATAGTTAGGGGACTGATTCATAACCAAGGAAGCAAGTTTACAATAGACATTATCAGGTGAGGAAAGATCAGTCTATCTATCTATCTATCTATCTATCTATCTATCTATCTATCTATCTATCTATCTATCTATCTATCTATCTATCTATCTATCTATCTATCTATCTATCTATCTATCTATCTATCTATCTATCTATCTATCTATCTATCTATCTATCTATCTATCTATCTATCTATCTATCTATCTATCTATCTATCTATCTATCTATCTATCTATCTATCTATCTATCTATCTATCTATCTATCTATCTATCTATCTATCTATCTATCTATCTATCTATCTATCTATCTATCTATCTATCTATCTATCTATCTATCTATCTATCTATCTATCTATCTATCTATCTATCTATCTATCTATCTATCTATCTATCTATCTATCTATCTATCTATCTATCTATCTATCTATCTATCTATCTATCTATCTATCTATCTATCTATCTATCTATCTATCTATCTATCTATCTATCTATCTATCTATCTATCTATCTATCTATCTATCTATCTATCTGTCTATCTGTCTATCTGTCTATCTGTCTATCTGTCTATCTGTCTATCTGTCTATCTGTCTGTCTGTCTGTCTGTCTGTCTGTCTGTCTGTCTGTCTGTCTGTCTGACAGACAGGATATCAGTTTTCTCAAGATCACCCATATCAATGTTTCCAAGATCACCCACATCAATGTTCCCAAGATCACCCACATCAATGTTCCCAAGATCACCCACATCAATGTTCTCAAGATCACCCACATCAATGTTTTCAAAATCACCCACATAAATGTTCTCAAAATCACCCACATTAATGTTCTCAAGATCACCCACATCAATATTCTCAAGATCACCCACATTAATGTTCTCAGGATCACCCACATCAATGTTCTCAAGATCACCCACATCAATGTTCTCAAAATCACCCACATTAATGTTCTCAAGATCACCCACATCAATGTTCTCAAGATCACCCACATAAATGTTCTCAAGATCACCCACATTAATGTTCTCAAGATCACCCACATCAATGTTCTCAAGATCACCCACATCAATGTTCTCAAGATCACCCACATCAATGTTCTCAATATCACCCACATCAATGTTCTTAATATCACCCACATCAATGTTCTCAATATCACCCACATCAATGTTCTCAATATCACCCACATCAATGTTCTCAATATCACCCACATCAATGTTCTCAAGATCACCCACATCAATGTTCTCAAGATCACCCACATCAATGTTCTCAAGATCACCCACATCAATGTTCTCAAGATCATCCACATCATTGTTCTCAATATCACCCACATCAATGTTCTCAAGATCACCCACATCAATGTTCTCAAGATCGCCCACATCAATGTTCTCAAGATCATCCACATCATTGTTCTCAATATCACCCACATCAATGTTCTCAATATCACCCACATCAATGTTCTCAATATCACCCACATCAATGTTCTCAAGATCACCCACATCAATGTTCTTAAGATCACCCACATCAATGTTCTCAAGATCATCCACATCATTGTTCTCAATATCACCCACATCAATGTTCTCAATATCACCCACATCAATGTTCTCAATATCACCCACATCAATGTTCTCAAGATCACCCACATCAATGTTCTCAAGATCACCCACATCAATGTTCTCAAGATCACCCACATCAATGTTCTCAAGATCACCCACATCAATGTTCTCAATATCACCCACATCAATGTTCTCAAGATTCCCCCAATCTGTTTATTCTACACTCTTGCAGCATGGTTAAAGCAGACTTTTCCTCTTCTGCTGTTGTGATTACATTAGGGGTTCTACTAGGCAAAACCAGCCCAATACAGATGATAGTTGTTACGTTGATTGAAGTTGTACTTTTCAGTGTCAATGAGTACGTCGGCACTGTCAAGTTGCAGGTAAGTGAATAAACCCGGTCATTATTTGTGTGAGCAAAATGTGTGAACAAAACTTATATTGATAAATGATTATGATGATGAAAATGATGATGATGATGATGATGATAATGAGGATGATAATGATGATTCTACAAATCGATGGAGTACTAGTTTGTCATTATTATTCAATATGTCCGGCGGTGTAGTTTAACTTTCAGCTCCAGATTAGTATTTCTCTGGACCCGTTTTTGTGTGTTTATGGTGAATATTTTCAGAGCTTTTGCAAGTTATTGACAACACATTTATCTCAATGTGTCACAGACTAATTGTGGCACAGACTCAATGTGTCTGAGGCTAATTATAGCACATGCTCAATGTGACACAGACACAATGTAACACATACTATAATATAGAATGTAATCTTATAAAAATACTGGGCCCAAAATTAAACAAAGAAACGAAACAAATCGTCAAACAGTGTATAAGTTGAACTAAGTAAATAATCTAGCATCATTTCTAAAGTCACTCGAGAATGAGACAGTGATTTGTACTATTCCCCCCCCTGTCCCCTATTGTTCATAGCATACATAGATCACACCTGCACAGTAGCATAGAAAACGGGGACAAAATTATCTGAAGGATAACTTAAATGAATTGCTATTTGCAGACGACCAAGCAATAGTATCATCATTAGAAAAGCAACTACAAAGACAAATAGACAGATTACATCAAACATGCCAAACGTTTAACGTGAAGGTAAATCTAGAAAAGATCGAAGTAATGAAGAACAGAAAGAAACACCAATATATATATATAATATAGATAGATAGATAGATAGCCCTATATTTTTAGCAACAACAGACTTAAAACAAGTGACAGAATTCACATAACTGGGAAGCAATTTAACAACAGGCGGCTAGAGTAGTAAAGAAATACACAATAGTTATAGTAAAGCATACCAAGCCCTAGGGCAAATGACACCAATCTTCAGAAACAAATACGTAGATTTAAACACCAAAATAACAATTTTCAATACGATTATCATGCCAACGCGGTGCTACCAATGCCAAAATTGGACAACGACAGCACATGACAAACGTAAACTTGTGACAGCTGAAATGGCATGCTTACGCATAATCCTGGGAATATCGTTAAGAGACACAATGAGGAAATTAGACAAAGAACCGGCACCATCCCAATTTTGAAATACATTAGGAGACAACAGATAAAATAGTTTGCACGCATCAGCAGACTACCATCATACAGCATGCCACAGCAAGCTATGCTTCACAGATAAGTGAAGGCAGGCCTAAAGGCCGACAACGAAAACGATGAACTATCGAAATAAAAGAGGCGACAAATTCCACAATATACTTAGCACCCACAAGGGCCATTTTCAGAAAACTCTTCTACCCCTGACACGGAAAGGCAACAAAGGGTTTAGCGAATAGATATATAGATTAGGTGATAGATGGATAGATAGATAGATAGATAGACAGACAGAGAGACAGACAGACAGGCAGGCAGGCAGACAGAGAGAGACATAGAGAGAGATAGATAGATGGATGGATGGATGGATGGATGGACGGACGGACAGATAGATAGATGGATAGATGATAGATTGATAGATGGATAGATAGATAGATAGATAGATAGATAGATAGATAGATAGATAGATAGATAGATAGATAGATAGATAGACAGATAGACAGATAGAATAGACAGATATAGAATAACACACAAATACAAAGGATTAATTAAAACACTCTTAACGGGAAAGGGCATATACAAATTAAAGAGACCACTCCAGATATTTCGAGAGGATCTAGTACAGACAAAAACGAAATAAGGTTCTTGATATGACTAGTAAATACTCACATCTGACTACCGCTAACTAAAGTACAAGGAAACCAGAATAACATAATCCCACAACCACCACAATAAATAAAAATAGAAAATAAACATAAACACCGCACCTCATGGAACAGAGGCAATATTGAAGCTGCGCACAGATACAAACGAATTGACACGATTCGAGAACAGAAAACACTTCACACCACACCCTAAACACACAACACCATAACAACTACATAACTGTACAGATTCCAAATGAGTTCCCCAAGTACACTTCACACCAAACAACATTCCAATCCACAGAAGATAATACCCACACTATTGGGCAGGACCAAATTGAGTTCAGCCCTACATAACCATTGAACAGAAATCACACAAAACAATACCACAATATAACAACCATACGACTGTACTAGAGTTTCAAAGTTAAAGTGAGTTTCAACTCAGCACAACCTTAAAACACAACAAACAACGAACATATACAAACAAAATCGGACAGGACCATAACTAGAGACCCAACCAGACACAAACATACAACAAATAACACTACATAAAACATGACATTTCTGAATAAAACAAAAATCGCCATTTTATACACATACCCACAATCATACAGGTGACATATCGATCCAACCATATATCACACTATCAAACAATATTACAAAAATAGACAACAAAGACAAGTAGAAACACCACAAATCCACTCTGCAGACAAATAAATGGGTTCATCAACCAAAATACACGAACATAAAATAATAATAAACAGCCGAGCAAATAATAATCTTTTCCATACAATGAAATAATACACAATTATGGTCCTTCTAATATGGCAAACATTAAAAAGTACAGCTGGCCGGGTAAAAACAGTGATATATCCACCTTCAGGTATTGAAAACTGATTGGATTAATAGACAGTCGAGGCAGAGTATTGTGGGTACAAAAATGAACGAACAAATAGTACCAATATATATATATATAAACATATATGTACAACCTATATATATATATATATATATATATATATATATATATTTATACATTTATATGTGTGTGTGTGTAAGTGCGCCTGTGCGTGGGCGTGTGCGTGCTTGTGTGTGTGTGTGTGTGTGTGTATTAAATGGATGCAGAAATAGAACTAAACGAATACAAATGATTAGAAGTAATATATTATAGTCAAGAACACACTTGCCGATATGAATGTATGAGGATATATTAATATATATATATATATATCTCCATTTTAGGTTATTCAAAATATGTAAAGTTTATAACTACAAGTATGTGTGGATTGATTTTAGTGTATACGAAATATAATATATGTGATAGTAACAGAAACATATGTTATATGATTGCTGATCCAGCGGTCCATGGGCTCATGCCCTTTGACCCAACATATGTTATATAAGATATGTAGACAAGTGTGCATTTTGGGTGACTTATCATCGTCACGTGACGCATTCTTTCTAGAACGATATCTTTGTAATTGATGTCCAGAACCCAACTCTATCCTGTGCCAATCTTCCTGCCTCATCCAACGATATCTTCATACAATCTTTGATGTCATCCGTCCACCTCCTTCTAGGTCTACCTCTTCTTCTACTTCCCTGAATTTTTCTCTCTAATATGTGTCTTTCCATGCCATTGTGTCTTTTTATATGTCCGACATATTTTAATTTTCTATGTAAAACTGTATTCACCAACAATCCTTCCTCTATATTCTGCATATTCAAAACCTCACTGTTCCTTATCTTTTCTGTCCAGAAAATTAATAATATTGCCATATATTAATTTAGTTCGAATGCAATACGACCATTTTTTGGGTCGTTGTTCTGTTTATTGCCCAAGGTAAATACTAAATAAGGTTGACAGGTTACTGAAGAAAACTGTCAATATAAAATAATAGAAAATAACAATAAAGCAAAGAACAAATACAATTGTCGTCGAGTCAGTCCTATTGGAACCTTTATCAAGACACAAAAACAGTTAAGAAAGCAAAACCATAACAGATATAACCAAAATGATGGGAAAATGATTTTTGTCACCAAAAAATCATTACCCAGTAACATAATTAGCGCAACACTTAAGTAGGTGCAGATTGACGCGTTCAATATGTATAAATTATGAAATGCAAAACGGTGAAAAATGCAAAACTAAAGAAAAGGGACACCAATAGGACCGACACGTCGACAATTGTATTTGTTCTTTGTTTTATTTTTATTTTCTATTAGTGTATTATTTTATTTTGATAGTTTTCTTCAGTAACCTGTCTACCGTATTTAGTATTTACTCCTGTCCGGTTACTGCAGCAATTTCATTTTTCGGACATCCTTCGATATTTGATTTATTATATTATTGTCCAAGTCTCGCAACCGTATGTAGAGTGATTCAATACGACATGTTAGATGTTCTGGGTAGCCCATTTCTGTCATTATTCCCCATAGTTACTGATGTTGTACGCAATCACATGCTTTGGAATAATCGATAAAACACATGTATAGATCTGCTTTGAACTATCTACATGTTTCGATAATGATTCTCATATTTAGTAAATGATCTTTTGTGCCTCTGCCTGACTGAAATCCTGCTTGTACCTCGTTAACTTCATTTTTTAATTTTTGATGTATTCTTTTCATAACTATTCTTAGTAAGACCTTGCTTACTTGGCTAATTAATGCTACTGTTCTATAGCTATTACATAATCAAAGACCTCCTTTTTTTGTTAGGAAGATATATATTGATTTTTTTCCATTTTCGGACCATGTTCCGCTCTTCCAAATTTTGCAGCATAACTAGTAGTATATTTTTGCATTTACTCAGCTCCAGCCAGTATCATTTCTGTGGTAAATACCGTCATTTTCTGGAGCTTTATGTTTCTTCAAATTTTTTTAATGCATGTCTAATTTCATCGTTGGATCTGGTTCTTTTGCTGCTCCGTTTATGCCGGTTATGTTGTGTACCTTTGTAAATTTTTGGCAGTATTCTTTTCATCTTTGTATTATCTCCGACCCATCTTTTAGTATTTTCCCTGTTTTATCTTTAGTTACTTTTAGTGTTGGGTTGAAGGTCTTTGTTTTAATGCTTCCGTTAATTCATACATCTTATTTGTGTTTCCTTGCTGTTTGTAATCTACTACTCCCCTGTATGTCTTGATTATGTATTGCTCTTTGCCGTACCTAATTTGTTTTATTAGCTTTGATATTTTCCTGTATTCCTCGTTGTTGTTTGTGTTGTTTTTAATTTCCTTCTTTTTATGATGTTTTCCATAGTTTATAAAAATTTTATTTGATGTTTCCTTACCTTATTAGGTATGCTTTTTTCTACTGTTTGAATGAAGATTTCGTTTATTTTATTTTCCATTTCGTCCGGGGATGTTTCTTCCTCTGTATTTAGGAGTATTTTAAATTTATTTTCTACCTCAATATTATATTCTTAAGGAGTGTTTGATGTGTCCAATCTCAATATGATGCTGATTTTGTTGATCTTTTTCATTTTAAAAATAAACTTTGTTGTAAGCAATTCGTGATATGTATCAGTCTACTCCTGATAGTGTTCCAAGGCGATCCACCTCCCAATGTGGTAACAAACAAACATCCATGATGAAACTGGACAGGAAGACCCAGAACCAGCAGTCAATTCAATCCGACGAACACCATGTAAAAGAGTCCTTCTTAGGACTCGGTCCACCTCTTCAAAAATGTATTGTCTTTATTAGGACTTTCAGACCAAAGTCCAGGTCAAACCAACCAGTCCCCCACAGGACAACCTAAGTCACTAGGACACAGAATACGCTCCGACACCATTAATAGAGAAGGCATGTCAATGGACCTAAACAACATCCAAGAACTGAAATACCTAGCAACACAAAGACAGAAATGGAAAACTATGGTTTATGTCCTATGCGCCGCCTATGGCCCTGGAGGAACATAACATAACATATCACAGAGTAATTCCAAATTCCTACAGTATCTTAATTACGGTATCGACGTCCATTGTGTCTTAGTCAAATGACTAAGTCCAAAGACGCATACATAGATGATTCAAAATGCCCCCTTGTCCATTGTCATGTATTCTGACATCTGTGCTCTGGAAGTTAGTATATATATATATATATATATTCGTGACCAGGGCAAAATATCAACGTAAGTCCCTGTTGGTGTAAAATTTCAATGTACTCGGTCCACATAATACAATGGTATAATTTAGATATAAAGAAACAAAATCAGGCAGCAAACGGGATTTGAACCATATTTACTCAGAGTTTTGACTTAAAACATTTTTTTGTTTTTTTCGACCACACTGCGTCTCAAACAAGGATGCGATTTTAATCAAGCCTTTCAACGTGTATATTGTCAAGCTACTATGAATATGAACCGGTCGATTGACACACAGACAACAAAAATATATTCTCGATGCTTCTTTATTATATTATTCATTTACTCATGTCACACCTGACGCAACCTTGTTTATGTTTGTGTGTTATTTATGTTTACAAGATGACCTAATTTGGTCATCGTAGTATTGAGGCCTTCTGACACTTACAAATGTTAAACTATTGTGGTTCTAGACGGCTCTACATACCCGTGCGTTGTTGTCTGTGTGCCCCCCAACCGGTCTATATTCATAGTATCTTGGCAATATAGACGTTGAAAGGTTTGACTAAAATCGCATCTTTTTTTAGGAAAGCTGTGTAGTCGAAAGACAAAAACTTTTTCAATAACAACAAACCTTCTAAACGAATGTAAACATTTATGATTTGTTTTCAAGGTTGCAGATGTTGGAAGCTCCATGTTTGTTCATGCATTTGGAGCGTACTTTGGAATGGCTATTGCACGTGTGCTGCACGTTCCAGAAGTTCTATCATCTCCCAAGGAAACCTCCGAAACAAATTCTGACAAGTTTGCTTCTGTTGGTACGTAACGTATTTGTAGAAGTAAGTAAACTACATTACTGCATTACTAACGTGTGTAGGAACCGGGCATACGGCGTCCAGCGTTGATTATTCTATGACCAGTTGTAATGTATGGGCTATTTCTGGTATCTGTCACCATCACACTGCCACATTTACATTTCTACATTTGTTCTTACACCAATTTCTAAGGCTGAGTAAAACCTGGAATGGCTTGCGACTGCAATAAATCCTCTAACATTAGGAATCGATCTTCGAAGAGCCGTGTTATGAATCATTGCCCTACCGCTAATTATGTTGACTCATCTGTTTAATCCACCAATAGTTTTCTCAACACTTCCAGCATAGACGAAATTATTGAAATTATTACAGAGTCCCATGTACTGCTGGGACTCGAAATAGGAGCAAACAATATCTACTACGTTACCTGTCGTAAGATGCGACTAAGGAGGTTTTGGAATGTAGTTAGCGACCTCACCTCATAGAGGGTCAAAGTGACCCAGAATACAGACTAAAGTAAAGATGCACGTATTCGCATGAAAGACGCAGATGTCGCAGCTGAGCTGAAACCATGAAATAACGCTTTAGTTCCCCGAACTACATCAAGGGATATCTGTGTTTGGGAATGAACGCAGAAGAAGAAGAGGAATCTAGTTCAGAGAACAGAATGAGTTTCAATATTGTTTACAATATCTACCTCTTTCTCCTCAACACACTCGACATTCTTTGTTTGTTTCCATCGTAAGAAATTACAAGCAAGACAGCTTTTGTATCCTTCTGTACAATGGGGAAGACTCTCGAGAGCTTTATTTCGTACTTTAAAACTGAAGGGTCCAAATTTTTGTGGCGTACAATGCTATGAGAACACCCCCCCCCCCCCATACAGAGAGGATATGTACATTCGACGTTATGCTACTTTAGAGTCGCGTTGATACGGAGCATGACAGTAAACAACACGCCGAGCCATCCCTAGTGGCCTCTTACTAACTGCTTGGCAGGTGACAGTGTTACTATTGTTTCCCCTGTATTGCATCGTGGCAACACAGAATCATGTGCTTCAATATCTGTGAATAATAATTGGACCATAACAGACTGCGATATCATCTGCATAACGAATACAAGATTGTTACACGAGATACGTATGCCTGTGGCGCGAACTGTACAACATCCGAACATCTGTTACAGTCGTGACTAATGTATGGTAGTGGGCAAAAAATGTGAATACCCATGTCCTGTATGTCATAATTGCCTGTGTACTACCGAGCCTCATATAGGATTAAAAAATAGCAACACTGCCAACAACAATCATGCAGTGTTGCCAACTCGTTCAAAAAAGAGATAGTCTCTTGCCTAAAAATACTAGAAAGCAATAATTTTGTGTGTGAAAATGCGCTAACTATTTTGATGAAAATGATAAAAGATATCACATTGTAAACCTGAGTATGAAACAAAGCTCGGGGAAACCTCCCCACAGCACAGAGAAAGTAAGAGCTAATCGCTTGCAGTTTCTGGGGTTCGAGATAAGAAAGAAGAATTTAGCAATATCAACTAATAATTTAATACTAGAATTAATGTTATTCATGTTAACAGGCAGACAAAATTTACTTATTTTTGTAGCTGTTTTCTGCTGAATTGTATTTACTTGTCAACCGATGTTTGTCTAAGGTATTTGTCTCGTGCGAAGTAATGCATAAAACACATTCGGAGAACAGGAAACACGGCGATAATGGGATTCAGAAAAAAATGTTACAAGTTTTCACATGATAATTTTCTCACTATCAGTTAATATTGGGAAAGGATTAATTCTATATATGCCAATACCCAGACATTTCATTGGTTGAGCCTTATGCGCGAGAGTTCGGCTTCGAATCCATATATGATATTCTGTTTACAGTGGATATTTTCCTGAGATATTTGGGGATTATTGATGGAGGCTATGGAGTGACAATGAATGGTACCCTCGGCAGGCAGCGTGCCGCTTAGCTCAGAGGGACGGAGTACATATGAAGAAACCCGAGTTCAAGGTTGTTTTACTCTACGCCTTTTCAACACTTAGTTCTTCTAGCTTTTAGCTTCTTACATTATCCTATAAAAAAGTTAAAGACAACTTTTTTAGAAGGACCCTATGTCAAAAGGACATGGAAATTAATAGAACATCATTTCAGAATATAATATGACGAGGTTATCAGTTACAAGCAAGACTATATTTTATGAGGCTAGTGTTAACGTATATGAAATGACAGGACAGCAATCAACACAACCCTTTTTTTTCAAAATTAATGAGAATAACAATAAAAGTGAACGTTTTCAGTTCATGGGTGTCCTGCATTATTTCCAAAACATTTGTTGAATGGAAATGATGAACTTGCGAATGAAATATTGAGGCACTGCCTGGCATTGATGCTAAAGTGCGAGAAACAGTTCATGCAGAGTTGCAGGAGATGGTTGATGTTGCTTAAACCCTTGCCAAAACTCGTCCTAAAGATGTTCTATGTGTTTCATATCAGGACTTTTGCAGACCAATCCATTCTATAAACACACGCTTGCTGCAGTAGATAATTTGCTGCACGCCAGCGATGTGGTCTTGCATTATTATCTTGAAGGACTACATTGTGCACAATAACTTACAATGCTGGGATGGCTAGTGGTTGTAGAA
The DNA here is from genome assembly GCA_034231615.1 of Meghimatium bilineatum. Taxonomy (NCBI): domain Eukaryota; kingdom Metazoa; phylum Mollusca; class Gastropoda; order Stylommatophora; family Philomycidae; genus Meghimatium; species Meghimatium bilineatum. Next base: position 57,793,451 of record CM067304.1, read on the forward strand.
TCTCATCGCTGTAGCGGTTACTATTCAGATTCCCAATCACATGATAAAAGAAGGAGGGGTACTGTGCAGTAATCTATTTACTCCCAACAACATCACTGATCACCAACCTTATCGGTTATGGGTAAGGTAAAAAGATATATTGAAGACATACACTACAATAGGAGTGAAAGATGAATAGAAAGATAAAAAATAAAGATATCGAAATATATATGTTATATTTATGTAATATATATATATATATATATATATATATATATATATATATATATATATATATATATATACACGAGGCGACCTTCAGATTTGCTCTAACTACCGAACTTTAGCACTTATAAGTCAAGCAAGTAAAATAATGCTAAACATCATAATGCAAAGAATCAAACAGAAATTAGAGATGGAGATAAATGAAACACAGGCTGGTTTCAGATCGGGCAGAGGAACAAGAGATCACATTCTTAATATGAGATTGATCATAGAAAAGTGTAGGGAATTTTCAACTGACCTGTACATGTGTTTCATAGATTACTCAAAAGCGTTCGACTGCGTCCAACACCAGCAACTATGGGAGATAATGAACAGCATGGGTTTCCCAAGACATCTGATTCATCTAATAGAGGAACTTTACCAAGATCAAAAGGCTGCAGTGAAGTTAGAGGACGATCTCTCAGAGTGGTTTGAGGTACAGAGTGGAGTAAGGCAAGGGTGCACACTCTCCCCATACCTGTTCAACATCTACGCTGAAAGTATAATGAGGAACGTGAGAGAAGACATACACAACACTGACTACCACGCTCTAAACATAGGTGGATTCCTAATCCCGGAACTACGCTACGCAGACGACACAGTACTTCTTTCAAACGATATAAAGGGATTGGAACAACTAATCAAGAACACAAAGAAATATAGCGAAGCACAAAATTTGTATTTAAACACGCAGAAAACAAAAATCATGTCAACAGATATAACAACACAACAACCAAAAATCAGAATAGACAATACCGAGATAGAATGTGTGGATTAATTTGAATACTTAGGAGCAAACATCAACGGTGCAGGAGACTGCATGGCAGAAATAAGGAAGAGATTGGCAATGGCATATTGCAAAATAACACGGCTGAAAAACATATGTAAAAACAACAAAATAGAAACGAAAGTGCTGATGTTACGAACTTTTATTTTTCCGGTTGCAACATACGGCTGTGAAACATGGACTCTAAGTAAAACAGCGGCAAAGAAGATCAACGCCTTCGAGCTGAAATGCTACAGAAAGATACTTAGAATATCATGGAATGATAAAATCAGAAACTCAGATATTATAAACACACTGAATATTCCAGAGTGTTGGTTACTAAAACACAATAACAAAAAGAAAACTACGCCTGTTTGGTCATATAAAGAGACATAACTGTTTAGAAAGACAAATAATGGAGGGAAGAGTACCTGGGAAGAGGAGAAGGGGCAGACCAAGAAGACGATGGACTGACGACATTAAAGATAATATGAATACATCGCTAGAAAATGCAAGCCACATCGCCCAAGACAGAGAGAGGTTCAGAGAGTTCATTGGGAAGACAACGTTCTGGAAGGAATACGTCACATGACACACACACACACACACACACATATATATATATATATATATATATATATATATATATATATATATATATATATATATATATATATATATATATATATAATATATATAAGTTATTGTGAATCTAAACTGATTACAACCTCAAAAAATGTTATTGTCAGTCATGTGATAAGCAATCGGAGAATACTCTCTAAGGTCAAAATGAGCTAGAAGCCATTCTGAAGTCGGATGTAACAGGCCGAAAGGCGTAGATATCACAGCTAAGCTGTAAACCATGGCACAGCGCATTCTATTCTCCTGAGTATATCCTCCTAATCTGCAGGAATTTGAGAGCCAACGCAGAAGAAGTAATTAATACTCCAATAACAATGAATACACAACTGACACAACATAGTCAAGTCATTCTGGTGAATATTTTGTCTATTTACTGATCTCATATACAGCGTCACCTAATCTTGTTTGATCCGAGTTCTACCATGTTTTTCCTTGGCTTGCGATGGTAAGTATAAAGCGACCAATCATCAGTCACTTCAGGCTTGGGTGCTTCAGACTTCAAGATGGGTGATATTAACATGCAGGACCTATATTCGGGAGAATGGCTTGTCATAAGGGAGTTTATCACATCCTGTTTGTGCGAAAATACAGCTTAAAAAATATTTAGGACCAGCCGAAGACAGATATGTCAAGCCATTGGCGCAAATAAAACACGTATGTCCATTCGCTGGAATGCATTTTGCTGGAATCTAGTAGGACAATGGTCCTGCTGCAAGAGTTCCAGCAGGATTTTGAGAATGAAAGCTGAAGAAGAAATATTTCGGATACATTATATACGACATTTTATGTGTGTATAAGACCAATCTAATTGAGAGAACACTGAATCTGCAGGTTCCACATTCCTTTGGATGTTTTGGCCAAGCTTCAACAGCGCTTTATCCCGTGGTGACGCTCAACACAGGGCTGTTCTGAACACTTATTTTTCTCTGGGTGCTAGCTGTGTGGTTACATTTGCTACATCGAGTTTGCTGGATAAGGATGGTAAATTTACTATGGTTTGTATAAGTTCACTTTTCATGATATTCTAATCTTCAAATCTATGAGTTAGTTTCATGATATTCTCATCTACAAATCTGTGAGTTAGTTTCTTTCTGTGAAAGTTTTCTATTCTATATAGTTTGAATCTGCACGGAAAGGTCTACAATCTCGCAGATAAAAATTGAAGAGAAAAGTTAACCCCGCCCCCCCCGTCACGGCACATGTAATCATACCATACGACCTCCGAGGTTAACTTTATTTAAAAAAAAGAAACAGCAACTGATTCTGATTTTTAATTTTGCGGTCAGGATTTGTTAAAAGTCTTGCTAGATCTTCAGGGCAGTCGCCAGGACGAAGCTCATAATCTTCTCCAGGTCAGAGCGGCTGCCCCGGAGTTTTTGCCTCAATTCAGTCCAGTGTGGCCATGTCGGGCCTTGCAGTTCTCTGTATTCTGGGCAGTCTTGGGTTATATGCTCAAGGGTCTGTATGCCTATTTCGTGTGGACATTCACTTGTGTGCGCCACCCTGATCCCGTCTAGGCGGCTCTGTAGTCTGCAGTGGTATGTTCTAAGTCGAAAGATGATGATCCGTTGTTGCCTATGAAGTTGGCGTAGAGGGTCTGGTTTCTGATTAATATCCATATCTTTCTTCTAGTGTGATGTATAATGGTTGTGGATTAGTGATTTGGCCTCACTATATCATCATCTTCTTCTTCTTTCCTTCCTTTTTTACCCTTTACGAGTGTCGAGGGAGATACAATATTCTTGTTATCGCTTGTCTGGCAGCTTCAGATAATGTTATTTGGTGTTCGTGTAATGTCTCTTTGATGTTGTCGATCCAGCGTACTCTAGGTCTACCCTTGGCTCTTCTTTCTGCTTCTCCTGTCTTCATATATGCTTTATAAACTAATGAATCACACGGCATTCTTTCCAGATGACCAAGCCGTTGTATATGTTGGTTTTCTATGTACGCGTTTTTAGAATTGATATGACACCCACTCTTTCTCTTATGACATCGTTTCTAATTCTGTCTTCTGGTCACTCCTGTGGCTTTTCTCAGACATCTCATCTCTGTTGTAACCAGTTGTCTCTTATGTTTTGTTGTTAAGGACCATGTTTGACATTGGTAGCACAGGGTTGGAATGAAAATACTTTGGATAAGATGTTTTTTGTTGTTGACATTGGTAGCATTTTGTGTTGCAATAAAAATAAAGGGGATAATTGACCCAGTATTTGATTTGCTTTGCTATAAAGAATGTCTATTTCACCATATGGCAGATGATAATTATTTTATAACTATATTATAATAATTAGTTATAACTGATCGTAATTCGCTTGTGTGTTTCCGGGGCCTGAAAGGGGAGCAAAGAATAGCAATACTATTTACCTTCCACGCATGTCGTAAAAGGCGACTAAGGAGGTTATGGGATGGAGTTGGCTGCCCCATCCCATATAGGGTCAGTGACCCAAAGCCATGCTGAAGTCGGATGTGTCAGGCCGAAAGACGCAGATATCGCAGCAATGATGTAAACCATGACACAACGCATTCCGTTCTCTGGACTACATCCTGCTGATCTGCAGGAGTTTGAGAACGAACGCAGAAGAAGAAGAAGACTGATCGTAATTGCACTGAAGTTTTTATTAATCGCTGATTGGTTTATTAGTAAAACACTAGTATTTTATGATTGGTTTATCTTTTTACTAACCACTGAATTGTTTCTATTCTGTATTCTTCTTTAGAAACATATTCACAATGCCTCCTTAGCTGGGGGCGTGGCTGTCGGATCAATTGCGGACATGCTGATTAAACCCCATGGATCTATTATTATCGGTTCTCTATCTGGACTGATTTCAGTGCTTGGTTACAAATACATCACTGTAGGTACTACAGTTTTAAATGATTTGATCTTTCAAAAAGAACTATGAATTTAAATCATATTAGTTTAGAATTACAGAGGTGTAGTTGGTGTAAATAACACCACGCAATTAACCACAGTATTTAATCTCGTATTTATAACATATATATATATATATATATATATATATATATATATATATATATATATATATATATATATATATATATATATATATATATATATATATATATAAAACCACATGCATATATTTAATATATATTTAGTATATATTTAACCACATATATAATATATTCAACCACGTATATTATAGCACCACGTGGTTAACCATGTTAAGGTCTTGCTAGTGTAAATGGCACAAAGGGCGAATCTAACTAGGCACGTACTTGTTCCCTGTGGCGGAAATCGAACACTTATCCTGGCTGTCACATACGCACTTTGTAGCACTTCGCCACAGAGCTGTACTCAGAGCTGGACATGTTCCTCACCATAAGAGGTACATATTTAACTAGTGCTGCTAAATTAACACCCAACTTTGGAATTGTTCATAAACTGGTTTATATTAAATAGATTGCACGCCCATGTGTTGCCGGGGCCCGAAAGGGGGAGCAAAGGATAGCAACACTATTTACCTTCCACGCATGTCGTAAAAGGCGACTAAGGAGGTTATGGGATGGAGTTGGCTGCCCCATCCCATATAGGGTCAGTGACCCAAAGCCATGCTGAAATCGGATGTGTCAGGCCGAAAGGCGCAGATATCGCAGCAATGCTGTAAACCATGACACAACGCATTCCGTTCTCTGGACTATATCCTGCTAATCTGCAGGAGTTTGAGAACGAACGCAGAAGAAGAAGAAGAAATAGATTGTGGCCGGTTTCATGCTTCGAAAAACAGGAGTACTCATAACAGCAGACATAATAAAAACTCTAGATGAATTTAATGTGGAAATTATCAAAGAACTTCACAATGACATATATGAAACAGGCCACATACCTAAAGCCCTGAAATCATCAACATGCATACCACTACATAATTAGCACAGGGCTGTGGACTGTACAGATACAGAACAATAAGTTTGATGAGTGATATAACCAAAATAACATTGAAGATAGTGCATGATAGAATTAAAAACAACATAGACACTGAGGTCGGTGAAGAGCAATTCGGTTTTAAGAAAAACAAAGGAACCAGAGAAGCTATACTTAACATCCGACCATTGATAGATAAATATATCGAAGTCCAAAAAAGTTTATGTATTTGCTTCATAGACTACCGCAAGGCCCTTGACAGAGTCAGAGACAAAAATATAATTTTGTATTTTGTAACATGAAAAATGAATCGAATCTCTTTCAATAAATAGTCATAGCTGGAAAATACATCACACTGATGAGAAATATATATTGGGAACACACTGCATCAATAAGATGTGAAAACAGCTACTCACCATACATAGAAATAAGAATAGAGGAAAAATAATAATGTATTTTATCACCCAGCCTATTTAATATCTACACAGAGAAAATCTCTAAACATATAGAAGGAATATCAGGACTCAAGAGCATTGGGAAAATACAAACAACATGAGATATGCAGATGACATTGTTCTTTTAGCAGAAAGTGAACATGAACTACAAAGAATAATAGATCAAGTCAATAAATCAAGTAATGAATATGAAGTGAATAAAAATATATTAAAAACCCATGCTAATCAGCAAAGTCACAGGAGAACAGGTGCTAAACATAACAATACATGGAGAGAAACTATAACAAGTAAAACAATATCAATATCTTGGACACATAGTCACAAATGATGGCAGATGTAAAATAATAATTAAAAGGAGAATGGTAATGGCTAAAAGTACTTTCAGGGACATGATGAAAATATTAACATCTAAACAAATTACAAGCAAGTTAAAAATGAGAATAATAAAATGCTACATCTATTCTATATTAATGTATGGCGCAGAAACGTGGACACTAAACAAACAATTCGAAGACAGAATTGATGACTTTGCGATGTGGGTATATACAAGAATAGGGAGGACACCACGGAAAGAGAAGAAAACAAACAAAGAGGTTCTAACAACACTTAATATAAAGAAAGAATTATTAAAGGAAATAAAGATCAAGCAAATGAAATAATTTGGACACATTAAAAGACATGTCACCTTGTTGAAGACCTTACTTGAAGGTACAGTCGAAGAGAGACGAGCAAGAGGTAGACATAGATACAAGTGGAAGAGTAGCATCACAACACGGACAGCTTAAAGTCTAGCTGAGTGCACCATCAAATCAAGAGACAGGGAATGTTGGAGGTTGTTGCAGCCACCTTCGTTGCGGAGGCGGCACATGAGGACGATGATGATAGTATGTACACGTCTGTGTATGCTCTGTAACAATTGTAAACATATCGCGGCTAATTATAATTCTAACACATCATCATCATGAGTTACGAAGAAATATTGCAAACTGTTCAAGCAAAAGTGAAATGCTAGTATTACTTTGTCTGTTTTCTTATATTTATTAAATACATTCTTTCATATTAATAACTCGACTTTGAATAATTTGCATTCCACAATTTGCGCTCTGCACAAAACAAAACACAAAAAACATCACGGAAAAATATTACGTTATCTGCTCTTTGGCAAGTTCTGCTTCAGAAACCCGTGCACACGTTTCAAAGTCCGGTGTTATTAAAGTAACACATACCGATGCTTATGTTTACTTTCATGCATTTAAACTTATTTTATTACGTTTGAGTGACTTATGATATTAGTTCTTCTCCCCAGCCATTTCTGAAAAAGTTAAAGGTTCATGATACATGTGGAGTACACAACTTGCATGGTATGCCTGCAGTACTTTCTGGGATAGTCGGCGCTATAATCTCCGCTATGGCTGATAAAGACAAATATGGCCAATCGTAAGTTTACTGTTGGAAACATGATTAGAATAGAGAACATATAATGTTAGAAAACTGAAGGCACAACAATGGAAGTGATGTAACAAGACTATTGGAATCTTGAGCTAAAATTAGGGACAGATAATAATCAAAGAATAAACGGATTACGATTTGCCTACATTCATCACTGAAAGTGTACATCACACAAGGGATCTGTTTGTTGATGCACCGAATACAATATCCTTACTACTCCAACTATTTCTGGGTTTTATATTTAATATTCTGGGTTTTATATTTATATTTCTGGGTACATTTATATAATTCTGGATTCAACCCCCCTCCCCCCTCCCCCAATTCTAGAAAATAAGAATTTGACTTCTAAAACTAAAAATATAGCCAAAATATCGATAACCTTATCACCTTCAACTTTTTTTCTGCAAAAGAACATAACAAATCCACTGAAAAAAGAGAGAATTGTACTTAAATTGTGTGAATGACCGTGTTTTAGATAAACCCCAACACTCAAAACTAAACTCTCACTGAAGTTGTATTTATGATCCTATATATATATTTTGTCCTGTAGGTGTCTTTGCGCATCAACACAAAGGGTATTTATTCCCCTAACTTCAACTATTTTTGTTTATACTAAAAATATTCACAGGTATCAGAAAGTAACGATGAGTTCACAAATATTCACAGGTATCGGAAAGTAACGATGAATTCACAAATATTCACAGGTATCAGAAAGTAACGATGAGTTCACAAATATTCACAGGTATCGGAAAGTAACGATGAATTCACAAATATTCACAGGTATCGGAAAGTAACGATGAGTTCACAAATATTCACAGGTATCAGAAAGTAACGATGAGTTCACAAATATTCACAGGTATCAGAAAGTAACGATGAGTTCACAAATATTCACAGGTATCAGAAAGTAACGATGAGTTCACAAATATTCACAGGTATCAGAAAGTAACGAGATGAGTTCACAAATAAGACGCTGAGATGAGAGTCGTGAAAAATTGACAGTAATATATAATATTTTGTAATTATGCGGATGAAATTACGATACACAGAGATATGTGATGGTTTTGTGATATTCTTCTTCTTCAGCGTTCATTTTCAAACTCCCACTGGATCTCTTGTAGCAGGACCATGGTCATATTAGATTTCAAGAAGGATGTAGACCAGAGAATGGAAATGCGTTGTGTCGCCGTTTTATTTGCGCCAATGGCCCGACACATCCATCTTCGGCGGAGTTTTGTGATATTAAACCAGATTATTGCGATTCGATAAATGCTGTTCTAAAAGAAAAATGAAACATTGAATAAGATATCCAGTAATATGTATGTAAATGAAAAATGTTTTATTTTATTTTTCATGTCCTGTGTTCGCTACTTGATGGCTACAACGTCAAAGATTTATGAATAAACTCTACGATTGTATGATTTCTTTTTTATTTTGTTTCGTATATCTTTGACTGTGGGCAGAGATGTTGGTATATATATACCACTCAATTGTTCATAATGGTGAGTTCACTAGGACATGTTCAGAAATCGGTTTCACAAGTGAACAATTGCATCTTGTGTACGAATTTATTCAGTCGGCTATATCGCCCGGTCCTCAGGTGACGTTTCATGACCTGTTCCTGCAAATTTTGGCAATGTTAGACGTCTTTTGTCTGTAAATGATAGTAAATTAACTATCACAGAAAATACATTTCAATTTATAACTTTGTACTTTTCTTCAGTCCTCCATTAAAGCAGGATATTTCATTGTTTCAATCCTCCATCAAAGCAGGACATTTCATTATTTCAATCCTCCATCAAAGCAGAATATTTCATTATTTCAATCCTCCATTAAAGCAGGACATTTCATTATTTCAATCCTCCATCAAAGCAGAATATTTCATTATTTCAATCCTCCATTAAAGCAGGACATTTCATTATTTCAATCCTCCATTAATGCAGGACATTTCATTATTTCAATCCTCCATTAAAGTAGGACATTTCATTATTTCAATCCTCCATTAAAGCAGGACATTTCATTATTTCAATCCTCCATTAAAGCAGGACATTTCATTGTTTCAATCCTCCATTAAAGCAGGACATTTCATTGTGTCAATCCTCTATTAAAGCAGGATATTTCATTGTTGCTTCCCCTAGTGGGTGAACTGATTTCGATATATCTATGACAGAATGCACATTAAAACCCTCAGCCAAACCCTAACACAAACGAAACACGAACCACGTTGGAATGAATGCATGTAATAATAAGTAGATGTTTCGTCTTGTGAACGATTTGATGACATGTACACACAAGTTTTACTGTGGCTGCTGTATGATTGAAAAACAGTAAGATAATGAAAAATATCACCAAGATATAAGATAATTACAGGATGTATGACTTACAAAAAATAGAATTTCTTGTATTGTAGGACATCACCATCAATTAGAAACTTTATTGTGAGTGGGTGTTTGTGGCTGTGAGGATAAAAATGCAAGACAGCGACAAAAGAAGACACATCCGTGAGCGTTGTTAGATGATTAGTTTGGTGACCAGCTGGTAGGTACAGCAACCGAATATACTGAGTTACCAACACTGAAGTCCGATGTGCCGGGCCATTGCCTCAAATAAAACGGCTACACTGCGCATTTCCGTTCTCTACATCCTGCTGGAAATATTGTAGGACATTGTCCTGCTATAAGAAAGGCAAGTTGGAAGTTTGAGAATGAACGCAAACAAAAAAGATAAACATATTTTCCAGAAATACATTAACGTAAAACGTATCACATAAAATCTAAATAGGCACAAACGTTTAAATTACATTGTAGGAAATTGATTATACTTTGTAGTACTGTATTAATTGATTATACTTTGTAGTACTGTATTAATTGATTATACATTGTAGTACTGTATTAATTGATTATACTTTGTAGTACTGTATTAATTGATTATACTTTGTAGTACTGTATTAATTGATTATACTTTGTAGTACTGTATTAATTGATTATACTTTGTAGTACTGTATTAATTGATTATACTTTGTAGTACTGTATTAATTGATTATACTTTGTAGTACTGTATTAATTGATTATACTTTGTAGTACTGTATTAATTGATTATACTTTGTAGTACTGTATTAATTGATTATACTTTGTAGTACTGTATTAATTGATTATACTTTGTAGTACTGTATTAATTGATTATACTTTGTAGTACTGTATTAATTGATTATACTTTGTAGTACTGTATTAATTGATTATACTTTGTAGTACTGTATTAATTGATTATACTTTGTAGTACTGTATTAATTGATTATACTTTGTAGTACTGTATTAATTGATTATACTTTGTAGTACTGTATTAATTGATTATACTTTGTAGTACTGTATTAATTGATTATACTTTGTAGTACTGTATTAATTGATTATACTTTGTAGTACTGTATTAATTGATTATACTTTGTAGTACTGTATTAATTGATTATACTTTGTAGTACTGTATATCTATGATCATACAGTATAATTGGCGGCATTCAACGCCTCTCCAATCCTCGTTGACTTCTCTATATACTTTTACTATATAAAGAAGATTGTGGACAGACAATATCAGAGACCGGACTTATCGGGATTTTCAACTTATCTGTGTCACTGGGGATAGAAATCGATGGAGGACTCGCGTGTGTTGGCGCAAATAATGTAGTACCTATACGTTCCTGGCGGGTTATGGGTTCATGAATATATGATAATTAAAGCAGCAAGCACAGAAGTGAAAAATAATTGTGCGAGGAATGCGAATGGAGCTATGTTGTGCTTGTTTGAAAGACATGGTTGCCATTGTGCTACCAGAGCAGAAAGTGGAGCAAAAAATGCATATACTGCTATCTGACATGCATGTTGTAAGAGATTACTAAGGAGGTTTTGGGAATAGAGTTGACTGCTGCATCACACATAAGGTCAGATAGACCAATAAACCATGCTGAAGTTGGATGTATTAGACCGAAAGTCGCAAAAATCTCAACGAAGTTGTAAATCATAGCATAACACATTTAATTCTGCGGATTACATTATGATGATCTGCAGGAGTTTGAAAACGAAAGCGAAAAATGCAAAGTGACAGATTTAGCTAACTAATGAACTCTATCATCCCGAGGAGTGCGCCCAAAGAACTAACACCTCTGAGGCTAAAGTTTGCTGGACCAACGATATTCAGTAATATAACACGCATATATTTACTCCGAAAAATTTACAAAAAGACCTACAAATGTATACTTGTGGTCACATTACTTTTATTTTCAATAATGATTTCAGACTGTACCGTCAATTTCCAGCGATGGCACCAAATGAGACAAGCTCAGAGTGGGCGTTCTTAGATGCCGATATTAAACCTGGCAAGGGGAGATTAGCGCTTGAGCAGGCTGGGTTTCAATTACTTGCTCTTGTGATGACCCTCGCCATGGCAATTGTGGGTGGTGCTATTACAGGTAGGGGGGTTATTGTATTCTTACATTTTCACCAATTTGTATTTTATGAAAAATGTAATCATCAACATCAAGTGCCATCTCCGCATCGAAGGTTAGCAGCAACGGACTTCAAACATCATCTATCTTTTGTCTCGTTAATACACTTTGAATAACTGTAGGTAATACTCTTTAGAAATCTTTGTGACGTTTAATACATTTTGGTTGAGCGTCCTGATATAGCCTACTTGGACATTGTCCGTGGGTTGAAAGTTCGCGCCTCTCTAAATGAGAGACAAACACATCACTTACCTACCTACCTGCCTACCATAACTGTTGGCGAATACAGTAGAGTAGACCATATATATCTTGTCAAACTCATACTCCCCTCACACATATCTCTGCTTAGCTTTTGATCACTGAAGGTGTCATGTCTTTAAATTAAGAAATAATATATCATATTATTTTATTTGTATGATTTTTGTTTCCTATAATACAACTTTTTCAATATCCAGTGTTGCCAGAAACTTTTTATTATTTAAAAAGAATGTATTTCCATGTTCATATTCTTCTATATATCCGCATCTCGAAACAGAAAAACAACACAGTAGGTCTTCAGTGTGGTTTTCAAGGTCTGGCCACACCGGATCTAGATAGTGTATGAATATCCATTAAAACTAACCTGAAATGATATTATGTACAGGGTTGAAGAAAAAAATCATTCACCTGTTTTTGTGTGTACAGTAATTGTGTTTTTTTTTTTACTTTCCTGCCAAATGTAACGACCTTTTCAACAACAAAAAAATAAATAAAAAAAGCAAACAGATCGACTTTACCCAAGTCTAAAGTCATGTTCTGATTTGCTAGGAGGTGAGTTTGAACCCCCACAACCGATGACCGGCGACAGTACTATAAGACAGGGGTCGGCAACCTTTTGTTAACTGTGTGCCAACTTAAGGTTTCAAATTATTTAGAGTGTCGAAATGAGCGAACAAACCACGCTAATCGATTTAGAATCAGCCTTACACAGGAAACGTGTAGAGTCTGCGTTCCATTTGAAATTGCTTGGCGTGCCAAGTGTGGCACGCGTGCCATAGGTTGCCGACTCTTGCTATAAGACATGTACACAGAAAACGTGAAAGGTCATGACCTGAAAGACATATTTTGATTATTTTTGTCGATCTTGTTGGTGTGCCTTGGTTATTTTTGGCATGCGACTCCAAGTAAAGACCTCTAAGTAAAGTTAAGTTAACCCATTGAATTTATTAACGCCGTAAGGGTGTGAGATGTTAGCGATCTCACATTTCAGTGGCTCTGCTATATGATGGCGGCAGCCATCTCTTCTCCCTCGCAGTCTTTACTTTCCGGATTAATCCGGTACCCAATTAAGACTGGGTCGGCCAAGGAGCTGTTGTGATCTGAAAAATATTTCCGTTTCAACTGGGAAATGAACCCAGTGAAAATCCAGTGCGTTATTAACTGCGCTACGCGGACCCCTATCAGTGGCACAGCGTGAGTTTTTAGAGAGAGGACGCCGGGAGATCTTTTTATTAGTAGGTAGCTCTCCCTTCCCCCCTATTATTAGTCATCCAAGAAACACATTTTTACTTTCCTATATACAATAGTTACTAGTTTTTTTAATAAGAGAAACATAATCTTATATAATCTTGCTCTTCTTCTTCTTCTTCTTATAAGAAGAAAATAATCTTGTAATTTCATATCTTATATAATCTTGTAATCTATCAAAAATATGAAAGTAAGAGAAGCCACCAAACAGAAATATCTATCTACAAGAATAAGAAGAAAAGTATGGACTTATATCTGGCATATACTTAGAATGAATGAAAACGGCCACTACAAGCATTAAAATGGGTAACAGATGGCAAAAGAAAAAGATGAAGACCAAGAGAGACCCTTCGCAGAACAACAATCAAAGAGGTTATGGGTCTCAAAACTTACGATAATTACACACAGCAGCATCAAACTGGAGAGTGCTGCTTTCTGCCAGGCGCAGAAGGAATAGACATATAGATTGATTAGATAGATAGATAGATAGATAGATAGATAGATGGATGGATGGATGGATGGATGGATGGATGGATGGATAGATGGATGGATGGATGAATGGATGGATAGATAGATAGATATAATCTATATCCAAAGATAGATAGCATATTTGATTCTGGTAAACTTACCTTTTTCCGTAATACAACAGTTTACGCAACAATAATACAACAATACACACCACAATTAAGTACACACGCACACAAAGAAATAATAGCGTATGGCTTATGCACAGTGTAGCAGATAGAGTGGTATTTCTCAACCTTTTTTTTTACCATGCCCCCACCTTAAGACTCGTTAAAATTCGGATGTAACAAATACATTTTATTTAATAATTTTAATTGTAGGCTATTATTCTCCCCTGAATTTCCGCCAATGAACTATCACATTCCCCGCTGAACAATCAAATTGCCACCTATGGGACGTGGACCCTACGCTTGGAAACATTGAGAATGAGGTTTTCAGTTAGCAATTTTCAGAAAACACGTTATGATATATTATTTCTAAAACTGTACGATTGGCCTGAAACCAGCGTACTACAGGTCAGTAGCGGTAGATATTTATTGATAAACGTGTTTTACAACTTATGTACTACCAGGCACTACAGGACATTTGTTTCTTATTGTCATACATTTTTTTTCAGCGCCAAAGGTTCTTAGCGTCAAACTTTCAGTATATTTTTCACAGAATAGATAGTTTTTAAAGTTGACACCAAAGTCTTTTGGCTTCAAACTGCAAAGGCGAATATTTGGTATGTTCCTCAAGGGCGGATAGCTGTCAAATAACTAATAAAGCAGCTATTCTTTCGTTACTGAATGTTTTCCTGTGAAGGAGTGCAGGGCGCTTTCTATGGGCTGTGAAAATAAAGGCCGCTTTGCCATAGCAGACGTCGCGACATGTGTAGGAAGGATTTTGATTCCGAAAGAAAAAAGAAGGACTCCGAAAGAAAAAATCCTTCCCAACCGTGGATTGAAACCTCAGTGGTCGAAGCACTATTATATTTCTGCAATGTTTATAGCAAATAGATATTAATTTGTGTGGTTTACTTAATTTATTTTAAATGGATGCCGAGCATTTTGGCGACTATTGACGCTACACCACTGCCCCATAGTATATAAATAGAGACCAACGAAAACCACGATAATTATCAAACACGCAACGAATGAAGTTTTA
This sequence comes from Meghimatium bilineatum, assembly GCA_034231615.1. Lineage (NCBI taxonomy): Eukaryota > Metazoa > Mollusca > Gastropoda > Stylommatophora > Philomycidae > Meghimatium > Meghimatium bilineatum. The sequence goes on from CM067304.1 coordinate 57,808,558, forward strand.
ATTAATTCTGGACATAAATCTTCTTCTGCCGACGGTGGTCGCATAATCCCTCATATCTACGGGCTTGATTAAGTATATATATCAATGCGGCAACTAGCACCTGTATTTATAATTCAGAATGCAAAGAATAGGACCACTGTCTACTTTTCATGTCGTAGATTTCGAGTAAGGAAAGTTGTGGGACGGGCTGAGAACTAACTACCTGTGAAAAAAAAATCCTTCTTGTTACAGCTTATTTCAATTTTTTATTTTTGTTTTCTGTCGAATAGTCACATTGATACAGAAGATAAAGAAAATATGGAGACATGCAGACATTGAACCCTGGTCCTTTTGTTACAGACACTACTACAGACTTTATTTACAGACATAGACTGTTAGATATACTATCACTTATTCATTTTCCATTGGCGCTGAGTTCAGCGCATAGAGCAGAGGTCAGATCTCTCCAATTCTGTCTGTTCAAAGCTATTCTATGCAGTTCTTGAACAGTATGAATATTGTTAGTTTTACTCTCTCTAAGTATTGTTCTTCTGAGTGTTTCTTTTGGTCCACCCCTGGCTCTTTTGTCTGTAGGTATCCATTCAAGAGATTGGTGGTGTATTATGTCGATGTCTGAGCGTAAGACATGCCCGATGTAGAAACAACGGCGTTTTCTTATAAAATCTGTGATGAATGCTATTACTGCAGATGGGAAATCAAATCGGACAGAAGAATGAAGAACTGGTTGGCCTAAAAGTATATGATATACTTCATGAAGACTTGGTGATACCACGAAACTTGAATGTCTCCTTTCGATGATTAAACATGCATCTATAAACATGCATCTATAAAAATGCATCTATAAAAATGCATCTATAAACATGAATCTATAAACACGTATCTATAAACATGCATCTATAAAAATGCATCTATAAAAATGCATCTATAAACATGAATCTATAAACATGTATCTATAAACATGCATCTATAAACATGCATCTATAAATATGCATCTATAAATATGCATCTATAAACATGCATCTATAAATATGCATCTATAAGCATGCATTTATAAACATGACACAACCATGTCTATGTGTTTGAGACAACAAACCGTATACGAATTGGGGCGTTCTTTCGGTTACCCAACTGAGGAGGACATTTCTGTCAGAAATGCTACATGCTGTAATGAGTTACTTGCTCACAGCTGAATGAATTATTTTATCATCATATCTATCTGTCTATCTATCTACCTATCTACCCACCCAACATCCATCCACCCATCCATCCATCCATCCATCTATTCATTCATCCATCCATCCATCCATCCATCCATCTATCTATCTGCCTAATCGTATCTATCTGACTCGTCGAAACAACACACTATAGTAAGTTTTATAATTCTATTCTCAGGTTTCATTCTGAAAATGTGTACATTCCTTGACGCACCATCTGATGGCCACCTTTTCGATGATAGTTTATACTTCCATGTTCCCGAAGAACCTCCAAGCCCAGATGTTGATTCTATCGTTTCCAGAGTGATTTCTGAAATGGAGAGGAGGTCATTGTCTATAAGCCAAGCAGAACGGAACATAGTTCCCCTGTTAGAAGGAGGGTTTAGCAAAATGGATGTGACAGTGGAATCTGTCACTGTTGACAAGAATAAGTAATATTTTAATTAATTAATTTTTTGGCATGAAATGTCAGGAAAACAATGATTCTATATAATACCTGTTGGAGATATAACTTAATTCAAGTTTGTTTTGTCACTCTAGAGCACCGGAGGGTAACCTTCTTGGGTTCGCTGGCTAAATATAGGAGTGCTTGTCAGGCAGCGGGAAATTTCTAACGCTTATTGATTTCATGACGAGTGTTATTTCTTCTTCTTCTTCTGCGATCAGTTTCCTATGCTCATAAGTCTATACAGGAAGATGAGCCGCCTCCATGAATTCAGTCGTCAGCAGGAGGTCCTCACGGTTGCCCCACAGCTTCAGAGTGTTATTTAGTATGTGATGTTTGGTCTCACCGAAAAGCCTCGTAAGTTTAATCAAATATGTGTAGTGGGACAGTGGAGCAAGCTTTGCGGGCTGGGTTGGAAGGATGTATGTTCCTTACTCCTTACTCTGAATGATGAATTGTCCCCACTCCCACTCAAGAAGAATATCTTTCTCTGTGATATGGTACATATATTTACAAAAACTGTACTCTTGTCTGATGCTACGACTTGCAACATCAGAGCTTTGATTAATAATTGATTTCTAGGACAGTGCATATTGTATTGCCTGTGCTTATGCAGAACAATCGAATCTATGCACTAAACGGTAAACAGTCGCAATAGTAATATCGTATCTCAGCACGGCCATAAAACAATAGCCTGTCCAAAATAGCGACAATTGCTTCCAGTTTTGTTGCTTTTTTAACGGAACGGACCCACAAGCGTATGTGGGCAAAACATGGTGTATGTAACCTACATAAACATAAAAACTAACCGTTCTATACATGATAAATATCGAATCTCATACATAATGTAATTAATCAAAAAAGAATAATAATAAGAAAAAAACACACCGGTACAGCACATCGTATTGTTCTATTCCCATGCACACAAAACGAGGTTCGGAAGGATGTGAAAGGTTTGAAAGTCCATTAGATTTAACCCAATATGTTATATAAAACAAGCAAACAAAAGTAAACAAACCCTCTTCAAATTAAGACAGTAACCATCATTATACAGCAGATATGGACATGCTGTAGCGGTTATCACAGGTTATCACGATCTTGAGCCAATGTCTCTGTAACATATGCTGGTGGTCTTTGATATCTTGTGTCCATCTTCTTCATAACCTACGTTTTTGTCTGTTGTACTGGCATCGTCACCCACTATATGCATTTTTATAGATTTTTATAGTTTGATATAGCAAATGTATTGTAAATTTCAATAGAGAATATTGTTGTTTGATTAGTTTAAGACAGCATTACGGCACATTATGGAAGCTAAGAATTAAAAAATAAAATATTGCCATTACTTTTATGTCAAGAGAACCCCACTCTTCCTTTGCGAATGAAAATCTAAGGTCATTTTTTTATGTCTCTACGTTAACGTCTGTAGAGTGCTAGGATGTTATATTGACCCAATCCTCCTTTATGGAAGAAAAGCATGGACAGTAAACAAAAGTGCCCAAGATAAGCTAAAGGCAACAGAGATGTGATTTTTAAGAAAAATGATGGAAATTCCATGGACAGTCAAGAAAACTAATATAGTTAGTTAGTCGTTGGATCATCGTCACTGCACTCCGGACAAGTCCATAGGTGCTCAGATCTCTCCTTTAGTCTAGCCGCCATTACACGTTAACTGACAGTCCTAGTACGCAGTTGATTGACCATCACTCTTTCTTGCCCACGAAACCGCTCCTTTCTAGCGACATCACATTTCAAACCAAATTCCTTTATTCTAGTCATGGAAAAAAGAGTCATCTTGTTATTTATGCAAAACTAATGTAGAAGTTCTCAGAGATGCTGGAATAAAACAACAAATTATAGCGAAAATTAGAAGCACATAATCAAGATTTTTATGGCATATGATGAGGAAAGTAAAACTTTATCATTTTTTATTCTTTAACTAATTAATAATCCCGTAACCCTTCAGTGTTGTAGGGGTTACCACATTGGATGCTTCAGTACACAGAGTCCTCCAACGATTTCTATCGTCAGTGATGTGGGGGAGTGAGGAAAGATCTTGTCCTGTCCATTCATTGATGTTGTCTGTCCATGTTTTTATGTGTCCTATGCTTCTCCCTCCTTCAACGGTTCCATGCACTATTGTTTTTGCCAAGGAATCATGTCTCCCTACATGTCCAAACCATGCTAGTTTCCTTGTTTCACTATTGAAAGCCACGGTTCTTGTACACCTGCATACATCTCTATTTTAATTTTTACATAAAAATGTGTTTTCTGTTTCTTAAATGAAATTCGTATGTAGCATTTGTACTCAAACGCCCGTAATCGTCTCTCCATGTCCGCAGTGAGTGTCCAACTCTCCCAACCATACATCATAGCAGAAAGTACCAGCGACTTATACAGTTTGACTTTCACTCCAACACTGACATTGCTTTTCCAAATCATCGTTAGCCTTGACATAGATGCTAAAGCCATCTCCAGTCTTATTTTTACTTCTGCTTTGGATTTTCCATCACTGCATCCGAGGTGGTTGAACATTTAGTAACCACCGGAAAGATCAAGGGAAGAAGAAACAAAGGAAGACAGAGAAATTTCTGGATGGGTTGTCACTGTGGCACAAAAAGAAGTCTTACTGAACTTATTAACAACACAAGAGACAGAGAGTTGTGGGAGACATGATCGCCTACACCACTCGGCATGTCACTTGATTGATTGATATTAATCAACGACATTAGCAGCCATTTATTGCCATGTCTTTCTAATTCTCTTACGAGTATGTTGATTTTTTCTCATTATTGTGATGATACACTTTTCATATAATGTGATAACTATTCCAAAGTTTTACATCATGCATTTCTATATTATTATATTTATGTTCACATTCCGTTCATAAAAATTCAATAGCTTGAGAATGATATTTTCTTATTACTTAGAATTCCTGTATTACGTGTTGCAAAATTATAAAAACTAATACTGTCCATAATATTCTCTCTAATTATTTTTAACTTCGACTGTTAGTATATTTTCATCTGAACTGCTAAATTAGTTGATAGTGTTAGTATATTTTCATCTGAACTGCTAAATTAGTTGATAGTGTTAGTATATTTTCATCTGAACTGCTAAATTAGTTGATAGTGTTAGTATATTTTCATCTGAACTGCTAAATTAGTTGATAGTGTTAGTACATTTTCATCTGAACTGCTAAATTAGTTGGTAGTGTTAGTATATTTTCATCTGAACTGCTAAATTAGTTGATAAAGTATGCCCATCTCAACAGATTACCTCTGGATGCAAAACCAAAGTGAGTGGCTCAACGCTAAAACCGGCTCACTAATTTAAATATCTGGGAATCAGCCATGATAGCAAAAGATGAGGAAAAAGCACATCAGAAACACGAAATAGAATAGGATAGGCAAAAGAAGCTTTTCACACAATGAGAAACATCTGTGCAATATTTTTAGAAGTAGGGAAAAGAGTCCTTTAATGCGAGATAGACCCACTTCTGTCATATGGAAGCTAATCATGTACAATAATAAAATAAATGTAGGAAATTAGAGGTTACAGAAATGTGGTTCATCAGAAAAATGCTGAGAATCCCATGGACAGCTAGAAAAACTAATGAGGAGGTAATGAAGATTTACATCAAATGGAAATTACTTATTGGAATGTTGTGGAGATAAATGGTCTACTTCGCAGCCGACTGATTATATATATATTTATATATAAAAGACTATATATGTAAAAGAACAAGCATGTCTTGTTTTTTTATAGATATTTGTAATACTTGACCGATTTGGATGAAATTTGGAAAAGTTACTAATGAGGTAATTGATTTCGGGGCCGTCAGTATTAGATATTGTAGAAGCTGGTGATCACAGTCCTTTAGTCCGGCAAAACTGACCATTAATATGACTGGTTAACCTTGTACCTCTGTACAAATAAACTAATGGTAAATGTATTCGATGTTTACTCTGTTTTAACAGGTTTGCTATTATTTTCCCTTTGCTAATGTCGTGTAATATTTGTCAACGAGGCAATCAAATAAACCTACCGGCGATTCTAATCTGTTTGTACAATCATATCGGTCGATCATCGCCGAAGCATCCTCACAGTAACTGATTTTACGAAAACCGATTAAAAAATCTTTCAAAGAAAAGATTTTATTTTTTTATTTCGTCTGTTCGGATTAGCTGAATTGATAAGAGCGTCATATATACATTTGATACTAGGAGCTTTCTAGAGTTCGATCCTAGAGGCTGTGGGTTTTTTGGTGTAATATGTATAAAAAAATAGCATAACAGTCATCGGCAAATTTTAAACCAAAAAATGTTCGAGTCTGTTTTTTGGGGTAATAAACGTATCCATCAAATCACACATGCCTACATATACCTTTATATGTACATTTTTGTACTCTATGCTTTTCTGCAGGGGCATAATGAATATTTTTTAGGCCTCTTCTGAAAGGTTGGAATATTGAATTATTACCAAATTAAATTTTACACAAGTCATACCTTTCCTTCGGGATATGTTTTTTTGTTAGACTTACATTGTCAAGATACCATTAAAATCATTTTGCTATTGCCATGTTTCGTAATAATGGAAGATAGCGATATAACACATTGGATAGACTACTATTGTGGGATACAAGTTTGTCGACTAATATATTCACCCAGGTAACGCAGGGTATTACCTTTAAAATTGGTAGTATTTTTTGACTGTAGCTAATTTCTTTGTAGCATCTAAATTCAGAAGATCGTAAAATTGTTTCCCATTTGTTTCTGAACGGTCCGAATGTACAGTTGCCTGAGGCGGGTTTCAAACTCGGTACCTTGGCCGATATATGCACGCACTGTACCATGCCGCACTCTACAAAGGTAATACCTCTAGTATTATATAACAGATTAGTTAGTTAGTCGTCAGATAATCATCATGGCATTCCAGACAAAGTCTATAGGTCCTCTGATCTCATATTCAGTGTGTCTTTCAACATGTTTTAACTGAATGTTCCCGTTCTGTGTTGGTTGATAACTCTTCATTTCTTCTTCTTCTTCAGCGTTCATTCTCAAACTCCCACTGGATTTCTCTTGCAACAGGACAATGATCCTACAAGATTTCCAGTTGAATGTAGTCCAGAGAATGGAAATGCGTTGTGTTGCCGTTTTATTTGCACCAATGGTCCAACACATCCGTCTTCGGCGGGAACTCTTCATTTGATTCCCATAAGACGCCCGTGTCTTAAAACACCTCGCTTAACTCCCAGGTCCTGTATTCTAGTCATAGATACGAAAACTAACAAAGATTAACAAATACACTGTCAATCATGGATTATATCATAAGACAGCAGATTAAGTGGTTTTTGCATGCTTCCAGACTACCATCAGTGCCCCTAAAAACATTAATATACAGATATGATGGATATAAAGCCAGGGGCAGACCTTTCAAATGATGGATTACATAAACAATAGCCTACAAAAACAAACATATATGAAGCACACAATAAAGCCATCTCCAGAGAACTCTTCTACTCCAGACGATGCAAGGCATAAAAGATAATAAAGTAAACAGAAAGAAAGCATTCATAGATCATAATAGCTAATGTGAGCTCCCAACTGTTGCATTCTATTGTCTATCCCCATGTGGAGTTGTCGTAGCTTCCACACTTGTCGTTGAGCCCAGGGGTTTGTGAAGAAGATGTAGTCTGCATTCCAGAGCTAGGTGTGGTGCTCTGTTTCAGATTTAATCATATTTATTCAGGATGGTCTTGATGTTGTCTATCCACCTTTTCTTAGGTCTGCCCTTGGCTCTGTATCCTGATTCCATCTTGTTAAACGCTCTTATGGGAAGTTATCATTCATCCTCATAAGATGTTCAAACAATTTTATCTGCTGTTTCTCAATATATTCGATGTATGATGTGATATCTATTACCTTTCTCATGTTCTCACTGTGAACTTTGTCAAGTCTGGTGAATCCAACAGCCTTCCTTAGACATTTCATTTTGCATGTTTTAGATCTTTGTCTTTCTCTTATGTGTAGAAAGATAATTGTGTCAGTTGCCAAGTCTGGCATTGGTGCATAGTGCTGGTAAAAATGATCTTAATCATGTGATTCTTCACTTCACATGTTGATTTTTAGGTGCAATAGCAAAGGTGACAGCTGTATATCACAGCATTTGCCTTTTGACATCTTGTTTCTATCTCTTTGGTGAATCGTCAGTCTTCTCTGAAGATATTTCCCAGGTACTTGATATCGTTGACTTGTTTTATTTTTGTGTTCTCTATTTGGATGTTTAAGTGCTCTGTTTATCACATTACTAGCATAGTCTCTGTCTTTTGTGTGTTAATCCACATGTTGTATTTATTGCATATTCTTGATAGAGAGTTGAAGTGAGTTTGTAGCTATCGTAAAACACATTTCTGTTGTATCCATAGAACATAATAGATAATGTGAGTTTCCAACTATCACATACATAATAGATAATACACATAAAACACAATATACCATAGAAGAAACACTGCAGATACCAGCCACAAACACTGAGACACAACTATACCCCCACACACACACACACAGTGTTCATTTAAAACAAAATATGTTTATTGCACCATTACAAGAACCAAAAAATGTAATCAGGCCATAACAAAAATTAAACATAATAATAATATTAATAATAAATAATAACACACATACTAGGCAGTTGCTTATGGGTACATGACAATAAATATTTAATGGAGCTGATACTATTAATAAAATATGTTGAGGTTGTGTATCTAATTTTAGTATGATAAGTGAGTGATGGGGATGCCTTGCAGGTAATACAAAACTAGATATAAAACAACTCTACATAGAACATTACAAGCATAACATCAGCTCTGTTACAATACTCTTACTAAAGGGATAAAAGGATGAAAAGGATCAGCTTCACTGTACTCGGTTCTCCCTTTATGTATTCTATCTTGCTCAACAGAGCAGCATACTGTCTACTGAAATTATAATAGGTAATTATGAAAAAATATATTCGTAAACAGGATGCTAAAGCTTAATTTCAAACCCACGAGCTTGTGAGCACAAGAAAAATGGTTTGATCTCTTCAGCACAGAGATTATTTATTTTATAATCATGAAAAACTGTTAACGCCTCTTTGATTCTAGCAATAAACGTGTGTACAGGTTACCAAACAGCCATATATTGGTACAAATCTTTAGAGTTCCTTCTAGTTGTTATTGCTATACATTTTCTCCCCATGTGTCTTGACAAGCTCACTTTATATTCTTGAGGCAGCGGGGAAGTTAAGATTGCATGAAGCCACGTTTATTTTCTACTTGGCATGGAGGTGTTTTGACAGTGAGAGTGCAGATAGCTTGGCGAGTTCTGCAACACAAGTACTCTGATTTTACATTAACACACTGCAGAATCTTATATTTAATAACACTGCAAACAAAACATAAAGTAACTTTTCAAAATAAAACATGATAGTACAATGGAATCCCTCTATAGCGCATCCTTTTATAACAAATTTCCCTATATAACAACTCTTTTTAAAATCCCCAATTATATATTCTTCATTTATTATGTCTATTACTACATAGAAAATTTCTATTACATATTTTGTCAGTCTGGCCAAGTTGTTATAATGGGATTTGACTAACAACATCTATACAATCTTGATGTCAAATATATGTATTATGTCATTTTTACAAATAACTGGTAGTTTCTGTGGAAAAGGTACTTATTCAGGGCTCCAATGACATTCAGTAAAAATGTACTGTCCTGGGAAAAAAAAAATCCCTTCCAGATGAATCTAACCCACTAATACTGTGATACAGTGACTCCAAATACTGATGATAAATTTAACAAATACTGAAGGGAAAAAGAAATACTTAAAATAAATTAAAACAAATACTGAAATTAAAAAAAAATGTTAAAATATAAAGGGCTCAAAGGGCCTAGAGGATTAACTTCATATTTACTCTGTCTCTCAACAGTGCAGCACATATTCCATCTGCCCAGAGTACAATTGAAAAAAAAAAGCACCTGGAAACATGCTGTCATGTTTCGATAATGAACCCGTGACCACATGAACACAAGGCAAATAGCTTAACCACTACGTCATGAAGATCCAAACTGTTCAATATTCTGAAATGGTGAAAACACAATTCATGATGTCTGTTCCTAGTTAATTTCTGTCTATCACTTTCAATGCTAACTGTTTCTTGCCAAGCTTAAGCCTTAATGCACAGGATCCTCTTTCTAAGTTGGATCTATTTTCATCTTCCCCAATAATGTTCTTTCATTTTCATTTCCAATAATGTACCTGCTTTCATAAGGACATTTCACTCTTTTCTCATAATGTGAACACAAAACTGGGAAATTTATCCTCATACATGTTACAAGCTTCCAATGTACATTCAGAGCTGATCTCTTTCCAAATATTCCCTTTAAGTTATATGGACATGCAGCCGAGCATTGTTTTTCCGAGAGCGCCACACATAGAATTGGCACTCCTATCCCATAGATGTTCAAAGTGACTAAGAAATCATGCTGAAGTCAGACATGTCAGGCTAAAAGGTGCAGATATTGCAGCTAAGCTGTAAACCATGGCACAATAAATACCGTTCTCTGCTGGACTATATCCTGCTGGTCTACAGGAGCTTGAGAATGAATGCAGAAGAAGAAGTCAAAAACACATTTTCAAAAATTTAAAAGTAATAAGGTGAATACTAAAAACAACAAATTTCAAATATACATAACCACACCTAAGGGTAACAACTTAACTTAAGTTCCTCTTTAAAGTGTATGTAGTGATGCCTTAATGAAGACCAGCCATGTAGAGTCTGCAAATAATCTCTGCCGATAGATCAAATATATCAGTTACATATTTATTCTTGTATAGGGTAACTAGCTGTAATACCTGGCGATGCCTGAGTGAGAATAAAAATGAGTACTATTGTGCATGCTTTAAACATATTCTGGCCTTTCAGAAATTGCAGAAGATGCCTAATGAAAATATCCATCAGGTCATTACAGAATAGAACAGCATTATAGTATATAGATGTATGTAGGTTATGTGATTTGAAGGAATATGTTTACAAAAAAAACCAGACGCAAATATTGTTTTTCTACTGCAGCAACAACTTTGATATGTTTTAATCAACTATAAAACAAAAACAAACAAAAAAACCAACATCTCTGGGAATGAAAACTGAATTAACGAATCTCTTCGTAAGTTAGCACTTATAAATGATGCAATCTTATGGCAGCCGTTATTTTGATGATCGATTAATATGGTTTTAAGAACAGAATGCAGATGGTATCAGTTTTGTGTGATTGCTGATAGATAGACAAATGTACCAACGACATTAGCAAAAAGGCAATGAGAAAGAATAGTGAACCTATTAAAACAGAGTAATCATCCAACGAATTAAGAATGCAACATTATTATTTCTAAAACTACCATTTGTTTATTTGACCTTTGTACAATAGTCAGAGATAAAAGATTAACCAATCATATCAATGGCCATTTTTGCAGAACCACAGGAGAACTTTTAAGATTTCTTATATCAACTACAGATGCAATTAGTACCTAATTAGTCACCCTGCCAAATTTCATTGAAATCGGTCAAGTCGTTGAGATTTCTATACCGGGCAGACACAACGGAGTTGTTCATTTATATATGTAGATGACCATAAATTGAGCCTAATGCTCTATACACACTGTTTGTTCACTATTTCATGTTCGGCATATTATTTCTGAAATTAATGACACATTTGGAAATGTTGGTATATCATGATCGTCAACTTGGGTCTGAAAATATCCTTGGTTGGTTGATGATCCTGTAGTCTATGGTCTCATGCCCTTTTACCTAATGATATTGTGCGATATAAGCATATGTTTATGATCTGTTGTTTTGTTCCATATAGAGTGTTCCATTTATCTGACCCTGGAGGGAGAAACATTTTCCTAATAGTATTCAGCACCTGGACATTGAAAATACCCTTAAATCTTCCATTCTAGAAACCATGCATGCGACCATCCCTTAAAACTAGCCCAGAATGTTAAGATAATACGATGATCTGTGTAGCATTAGACAAGAGAGCTAGACACTTAAATATCAAGGAACAAAGGGATTGCAAACCACTCGATTGGAGAAGACATAATATCATAAGATTCTGTAAAACAATATCTTCAAGCTTGTGTGCTTTCTACATAATAAAAGGACTTAGGAGGTTCATAAACATTTCATCAATAAACTAATGACTACTCTTAATTACATTAAATCAATTTATAAATATATTTCAAAATCTTCAAGGGAATTGTGACCTTGAAAAAATCTCCAGCAGGATGCAGTCCAGAGAATGGACTTTTCTTTGAGTTGGAATTCTGCCTATGTAGATGTTGAATGGTTGGTTGGTTGCTGATCCAGCTGTCCATGGGCTCATGCCCTTTGACCCAATGTAGACGTTGAATAGAATAGGCAACATCCCTGTCTGACTCCTGTTTTTGTTGTGAATGGTTCTAATACTCCATCTGGTGTTCTCATGTTGCTTTACCTTTTTCTGTATAATGCTTTGATGTTGTGTAGTAGTTTGAATTTGTGATATCGAAATCTCATAATTTTATCAGTTGGGGAAAGTAATCATTTACATTTTGCCCAGAATTTCTGGGATCTCAGGATCTACCCTGAGGATGCAGTCAAGAGAATGGTATATTATATAAGCCTGAGTATATTATATTTAAATCAATTCTATCACCATCAATATCATATCAAGGTATATTGTACTTCAAACAAGGTTATGATTCTCATTAGGAAATTTATAAGTATCTAACTGCTGTTAAAATGACATTATGTAAATAGTTAAAGTCTGTGCTACAATATATCACATAATATCACTTCTTCAAATAGAGTAATACATAGAAAATGAATATCATGAATTATTTACATTCTTGTTGTTCTTCCGTGCTCAGGTTTGTGATCATAAATGTTGGTAATGTGTCCTATTCTTCTTCTTCAGATTTCATTCTCAAAAACTCGCTGGATCTTTCTTGTAGCAAGACCATGATCCTACTAGATTACAGCAGGATGCAGTCCAGAGAATGGAAATACGTTGTGCAGTCGATTTATTTGCGCTAATGACACAACATATCTGTCTGCGATGGGGTATCCTATACTTAGGATGCAGCTATTACTCTAGCATTTTTTAGCTGTAATCACTTTGTAGGCAATAAATAAATTCAGTAAGTTACCATTACTTTCTCAAATGGTCCAGATGTCCAACAGTCTGCAGTAGAACTCTTCTACTTCTGCAATCCATTATCTCGTGGCTCAGATTTCAATATTCTTTCCCTGAATAATTTGTGCAATCCATTAGAGATCATCTTTAATACCCCAGAGTTTGTTTAATAAAGTGGCAGTGTGTGGCCAGAGTCAGGCACCCTGAAATAGTGGTCACGATTGAAGGACATGTTTTGAGGTCTGTGATCCTGTAGCATATATAGTCTGAAGTATGTGACAGTTGCAGTCAATGGCAGCTGAAATTGAGTCTAGTATCCAGGCCATCTGGGACACATCCTTATGTCTCAGTCACAGAGATGGATTCTGTGGTCATACTAAATACTCATAAAGTCTGCTACCTGGGTAAAGTCTATGATCTAGTTGATTGAAGAAATGATACAACAATGGCATCAACTGATAGATGACCAAATCTGTGTCAAGTTTTCCAGGTAACTGAACGTCATAGTTGAAACACATAGTTTTAAACAGGTTAGATTAGTAGATAATACATGTGCCTTTTATGTGTTACCAAAAAACAAACACAGATATATTTGTTCAACAGTATAAACAAGCTTGCAGGTTATCACGTATCACGTTTGATGATTGTGAAACTTGCTTGGTTTGGACATGTGATGAGAAATTACTTACTTTCTAAAACTATTGTGCATGGAACAGTTGAGGGGGGAAGGAGAAGTGGTCCCAGAAAACTTTGGATTGACAATATTAAAGAATGGTTGTGGCATTATTTCTCTACATTCATCCAAATGACTGAATAATGAGGTGTTCCATCTGGATGGTTTTTTGTGTGTGCTGGCTTCAATGTGGCATCTCAATGACCCTGACAGGAGATTCTTCTTATTATTATAATATAACATTAAAAAAGTGGCCATGATTTCAGTCTCTCAATCACCAGGATAGGTAAATATAAACCTACATCATGTCAGAGGTATGTCCCTACCTAGAAGCATATTTCTTTGTGATGAACTGGTCAAGAAGTTAGCGTATCGCTTAACTTTAAGTGTTACATACTCTTTGGTAATGTTCTTAACAAGCAGCTAGATCTTTAGTTCTTCTTCTTCTTCTTCAGCGTTCATTCTCAAACTCCTGCTGGATCTCTCCTGTAGCAGTACTACTAGATCTCCAGCAGGATGCAGTCCAGAGAATGGAAATGCGCTGTGTCACCGTTTTATTTGCGCCAATGGCCCGACACATCCGTCTTCGGTGGAGCTCTTTAGTTCAAAAGGATATATATATCAAAGCCTGAGTATATTATATTTAAATCAATTCTCTAAACTTTAAAACATTCAAACTTTTAAACTGAAATTGCCCATGGGGCATGAAAAATAACCATTATACCTGATCTAAAATGAAAATATTCATATATGGCCCTTTCTAACAATAAAATACTATAAGAGAATTAATTTCTTGGTACTTTTCAATTCTTCTGCAAATCACACAATTGAATTACCTCTCTTAATTATCCTAAATGATTGTGTTCAAAAGGCCATTCAATGGTTTTATCATTGTGAAATAGTATGATAGATAGAGGTGTACATGATTCTAGAGATATACATGACAAAACTATAGTCATACATTCAATTCTATTGAAACCAACCTAGGATACAATGGGAGATACTGATTAAATTTCAAGTATTCTAGCTGGACTGAGAAATAGTTTGTTTTTTTTTGTACACAACTTTTCTGTATTTATTGAAATTTGAAAATAAAGTACTGGTAAAAGAAATATTTGATTAGATCAATGGAAAAGGCTGTCCCATATTATATCCTACATCACAATCAGTCCCATATTATATCCTACATCACGATCAGTCCCATATTATATCCTACATCACAATCAGTCCCATATTATATCCTACATCACAATCAGTCCCATATTACAAAGGATGGTCAATAAGTAATGCCATTAATTTTTATCTAAGTAAATACTGTATCAGTGTGCAATTTGTTAATTCTGTGAAAATCCCCAAACACTTTTCTGCACTGTATAGCATAACTAACCTGTGCCATCAACAGATTGCAACACAGTAACCGTTTAAAAATGACTGTGAAAGAAGTACAGTTAAAACAACGATATATCATGGGAACTCTCAATGCTGAAAGCGAGACCCCAATTCGCATTCATGAACATTTGAAGAATGTTTATGGAGATTCAACAGTGGATGTTTGCACTGTCCGACATTGGGCACGTCGTTGTGATGAAGCTGAAGTAGGTCAATCCTCAATGGGTGATGCAAAGCAGACTGGTCGATCGTCTATCAGTGTCAGCACACAACATTCATCGAGTTGATATCATTTGTGGTGATCGTCGGGTAATACTGGACAAACTGCATGCCATATTGTCCATTAGTAAAGGTAGTGTCTATAACATAGATCCGAGTTATTTAAAGGTTTGTGCACGTTGGGTATTGTGAATGTTGACAGACGGACATAAAGAAATAAGGAAAACTATAGCCATTAACCTTCTGCACTGTTATGAAACTGAAGGAGATGAACAATATTCTATAAAATATTGTGACAGGCGATGGGGACTTGGGTTCATTTTTTAAAACCAGAATTCAATAGGCAGTCGATAGAATAGCATCACACAACATCGCCAACAAGAAAAGTTCACCATCTGTAAGGAAAGTTATGACCTCTGTGTTTTGGAATGAGAAGGGTGTGATTCATCTCGACTTCCTGGAACAAAGTGAACGCAGGCCGATATATTGAAACTTTGAAGAAGCTTAGAGATCGTTTCAGTGACTTTAAAAGAGGAATTGACAAATTACATAAGGAATGGATTGATTTATCTTTCATATAAAATCTACCCTCAATACAACATGATGAATGTTTCAATAAGAAAGCAGTAGATGAGATTTGAACACAGCTGGGACTTAATTGTCCTTTCAGCTGGCACCTATTTGGCGTTGCAACTTGAGTCAACAAGTCCAAATTAAAAATTGACTTAAGTTGCGAGGCAAATAAAATGCAGATGATCAGACCTGGTTTTCTAGAACTCCAAAATGTTTCCTAATTATATAACTCTTTTGCACATGGAGAATGCTATGGCAAACAATCTTCATTGCCATATGTAAAATAATCTCAGCACTTCTTAATGGCAGGCAGCGGACCGCAACACATGGAGAATCAAAACCTCTGCCGTATGCGCTGTCTGCGACTTGAAAGGAACAAACCAATTCTATAATGGGAATGAATAACATCATTAAGAAGCACATTAAGCAGCTTAATTAAGGTCACAGTAATAAAATTGGTAAAATATGAAAACAATGGTACAAGTTGTGAGGTGAATAGGTACCAGCTTTATGGACCTGACTCAAATCCTGTTTACTGGCTTCTGACTTGATGGGCTTTGGGATATGTATGTATGTATAATATATACACATACATATAAAGGTGGTATGACATAGGAAACATGATGATATGACAATAACCATGGCTACATAAAAGTCTATGGATAATAACACTGAACTAGGGACCAAGCCCGAAATAAAGGAATGATGAAAACGGATGTGCTGGACCTCAAACATCCAGGTCACAGAGTGGCCAACCGAGGTGCAAATAACACAGTTCTACTGTGGAACTTGCAGCACAACGTACTTCATGCTCCCCTGTGGAAATCACACGATAAATTTGTTGTGGTTACATGAGAGCGAACGCTGAAGAAGAAAATAACACTTAGCTTATAAGAATAAAGGGCCACAGTAATGAAATGAATCACATGTACTATTGTGTTTGTTCAATAAGGTAATACTCTGAAATTACCCAGACAAGATATAAGATAAATCAGAATAATCTTTGAAGAAAGGTAAAAATATTGTTGAAGGTCAGGAAGGGAGGGGGAAGAAGGAGAAGGGAGGGGCGAAACAAAAACTAAATTGTCCTGAAAGTGGGCCAAGGGCAAAAAGGTTGAGCACAACTGTCCTAAAATCCTAGTGAACACAAGGTAAATATCTTATCCACTACGAGGGTATCTCCAAATAAGTAACTAGAGTGATATAATGTGACATTTTCAATTACTACAACGAGCCCACACTCAGATGAGACCAAATTTGAGATCAACAGATGAATCAGATAGTGAATTCTTGCCTGATCATAGAAAACATTGAAATAATAATGTTCATATATTAAAATATAATTAGCCGTACTTGTAGTGATATACATAGTTTAATAAGCATAGAAAGACTTCAAATTGCTACAAATAAGACATCTTAAAACAAAGGACATTACATTAAATATGATTTAAATACATTAAATTTGTTACCTTAAACACCTGATGGAATAAAAACAGTTCTCAGTACCTCGTGCTAGAATGGTCCTCTAAAGTACTTATATTCATAAAGTAGATACTTATATAATGTACTGTAGAGGTTATAGGTCAGAGGTTGGCAACCTTTCAGGGTCAGCAAGCTGAATTAAGTTTTGTTTAAAAATGGAGTTGAAAAGCTTGTTTAGTCTTTTAGTGCCGCAAGTAGTGTTTTCTGAGGTTGTGGGACAATGGAATGTTGTGTTTTGTCAAAATTTCATTCATGATGACACATATGTGCAGGACATTTTTATGATCATAATTCAACTGCCTGTACGTCACTTTTCAGGGCAATGCCTGCGCATGTCATGAAGATGTTGCAGGACTGTAGCACCTCAGGGGCCAGTGCATATACTACTTTTAGATCAGCCTGGAGGAACAAGAAAAAAATGTCTTGGGCTGGATTTGGCTTGAAGGTCATATTTCCCCCCAATTCTATTAGTCACACAATAAATTATCATTCCTTGATACAACCAGTTCTTTAGAAACCATACAGGAAAAATAAAGTGTGCAAAGAAAAATAATGATTGGATTGTCAATATACAAGAATAGACTGGCATCAGTGTAAATGACAATCAGAAGATATAGTCCATGAGAGACCTAGATAGAGCTGATGATTTTTTTGTCAGTGCTCTCAGGATGTCGATTACAAGAGAACAATATATTTGTAGCTGAAGTTGGTATGGTTAAATGGAATGTTGCATCTAGTTTAGTTTAGGATCTTCTTCCTTGTTCACCAGCTGGAGTTAGACACTGATGTGAATCTATTCAATAGATCAGGCTAATGCCTAGCTTCTATTTATCATGTGGAATGTGTTTGATTACAATGAAAAATTCCTGAGCACTTCTGTATGGTCTTACACTTCTAATGCAGTTAATGTGAAAAAAGAATTCCAAATGCACAGGCTGTAAATGCGGAACCTACATGGGTTGTGACAATTATATATGTAATTTGTTAACACAAGAAATGATACTACCTTTTGGGCAGACTTATAGGTACTTAGCATCTTTATGCAAAAGCAATGTATGATTTTCATGACTCACATTTCATCCAAGTTAATTCATAATTTCTCTGTCCTCGGGATCCCATATTTATTAACCTACATGCCATCATTCTGAGAAGGGTAGCTCAATCAGTCAATAATTCATACAATTTTTAATGACCTTAATAGCAAACATCATCTGAAATTTTAGTGGTTTTCACTTCTGTCATTCTTACTAAAGGTTAAAAAAAAACCGTAGAAGATTGACTTCATTGAACTATGTCCCTCTCAACACAGTGACACATTGCCACCAAGAGTATCACTGTAATTCTGTAGCTTGAAGTAATAATCCTCAGGAAAATTCACTTGTAAACAAGACAACAAGATCTCAGATCAAACTTGTGACACATTCTTTCAATATGGGATGAAAGGTTATCAGGTAAATGAATTATGAACATGAACAAATATAATTATTTTAGCAATCTAAAAATTTTCCATCTTTCTTTTCAAAATAGAAACAAACATATAAAATCCTCACCATACAATTTTCATTTTGTCAACTATACTTTGTATATTTTCTAGTGTCATCTTAAAATGTTTTCAGCTCTTATATGAGTTTTTTAAATTTCTAAATCTTTCTCTTTTGTTGGAGACTCAAGAACATGATCTACTTCTGTATAATATTAGCAGCTCTCAGGAATAAATGTCCAATTAAATATAATTTGTTTTTTGTTCCGCCAATGATTGTTTGGATCTAGTGACATTTTAATCTCACCAAATAAAACATATTTCTGAAAGCAAGTATATGATGAGGTACTGAGATTACAAGATGTAAAAAGAGTGGAGGCTAAACTCCGTAAGAATTCAATGAGAAGCATTTCATACAATAAATACAGCTTCCTGTGTGGTATATACCAGAAGTAGGTAAACTTTTGGGCTGGTGTGTCAAATTTTGTATAATTTAACTGGGATGGGCCAAATAATTTGTTTTTAGTCCTTTGAAACCCCACAGGATATACTAGCATTTTCCACTAACAGTCAGAATTATTTTCTTCTAAATGTCTTTGATTCTGCCAGTGATTTCTTGCCCCTAGTGAGATTTTACTCTTGCAAATAACATAGCAATCAGAATACTTATAATATTAAAAAGATGCTGACACCTCCAGAATTCTAAAATTTACTGTTTGGCTTCAGATGTGTCTGACCACTAGCACAAATAAACAACAGCAATACAATGCATCTCAGTTTTCTGGACTACATCCGGCTTGCTACAAGAATGTTTCAGCAGGAGTTTGAGAACAAACACTAATAAACAATCAAACATAAAATTTGCCCCTTATTACTGATTAGCATCTTATTTAACAATCAAACATAAAATTTGCCTCTTATTACTTTTTAGCATTTTATTTTACCATTACACTAAGATAATTTGTGATTCAGTATTTTCTGAGTTTAGGGGCCAGTGTATATAGTAAATTTATATCAGCCCTGGCAGGTCAGTAAAAATGGCTCGACAAGCTGGATTTGACCTGAAGGTAGCATTTTCCCTACATCTGGTATATACACAAGACATCAATGTTTTAGTGAAAGCTTCATATAAGCTGCTGGGTGATTGCATTTATAAGCAATGACACGATATAAATTTTGCAAAACGTGAGAGCATCCATGATTTTTTTTTGCAACATACACATCAAGCACAATCATTGAATGTTTCATATGATAATTAACTAAACACAGAAATGTAATGTCTTGATGAGACAATGACTGAAGTACAACAGATCTCTGTTTCTTCCTTTGGTGCTTTCGAGAAAGAAAATGTATAAACAAGAAAAATGCTCCAACCAGGCTTCAATAATTGATATAAGATGCAACTGTTTTAAAATCATAATACGTCACTGTGTGTGTTAGTTCTACTGCGATGAATGGTCATACAATTATAATGTGGTTAATTATTTATCCAGGTACGGACTGGGTTTCTTCTGTTGGAGGGTATAATGCTCTAACTGGCATATTTAACCTAATTCCTTCACAAACACAGTATCCCAAACTTGGTTTGATTGTGTTGAAATGACTTCTAAGGTGTTAAATAGATATGATAAATGGAAATGCATACACAAACCATTGAAAGTAGGTACACATGACACATGTTGTAATTAAACATGCAAGAGTGTAAGTTGCTATAGCATATTAAAAGCTGATAACTAGACTTGTTCAATACTATAATCGCTTATACTGAACGCAGTTCACAACCTACATAAATACTACTATTCTACATAATTACTAGTACTCTGCTACAAACCCAGAAAACATGATTACATCATCTAGGAATGCTCTACATCGTCTAGGGAAAGCCATTGGAACATTTTTCCTGTTTATACACTTTCTTCCTCAGAAGCATGCTTCCTTTAAAATTTTCAATCCAGTATTAGATGTCATAATTTTCTCATAAGACATTTAGCGTTAAGTAATGTCACATGGTTTTGCTACCAGCTCATAAACTGACAACTATGACCATGAAATAGTTTTTGAAATGCCAAAAACTACAAAACCTAAATAATATCACTGCAAAACATGTTTCCTAATTTCCAGCAATGTCTCCACCAATAGAAGATGTTTCAAAAGATGTGCTCTCAACTTTAATAAATGTTCCCAAAAGATTCTGTATTTCCTCCAGTAGTGGCTCACATAACTTTTGGTAGCCAAGATCAACTGTCAGGTTTAAGAAGTCGTACATTACACTACGTCTGATGATGCCATCACCAGTCATAAACTCTTTGTCTTCTATCTTTAGAAAGGTGACCAATGGTATGTCCTGAAGCTCTTCTGCTAAGCGTTTGTTAATGGCGGAATGTTTCTCTCGCAGAGGATTAGGTTTTTCACCTCTAGGCAACAGTCCCTGGAATAAATGAGCATACAGTTAATTGTATGATACTTATATGGGAAGGGTTAGCTATTAGTTATGAATTGACATCAGTACATTGTAAACAGACCTATAGGTGTTCTGTTCAGTGTAACTCATCAGATGTCAAAGGTAATACAATCTTCTTCTTCTTGCATTTGTTTGGACTGTCCCTGTAAATCGGAAGTTAAGGCTCCTCTCTAGAAACTTGATTGTGTTTGGTTTATAAAGATATTTTTCCAGTATTGTTTCTCTGGGCCAGTGTCTTTTTATATTCTGCATTACATATTCCTGGCCATTCTTGAAGAATATTCTGTACAGTCTGATGTGCCTTTATATATAGCTGTATGAGGGCTGTTCAAAGAGTTCCAGGACTGATATTTCTTCCAGAAAATCATAATTCGCGGAGCATTGCTATTTACCAGATGCATGTGACGACCATGTATGTATGAAACTGGAAGTATATAACTTCAAGCATGGGCTGCATAGGATCCTATAAGCGAAAGTGACCTAGTTTGTCTTGTTGCATTTAGATAATGGATGTTAAACTTCAACAAAGTATGTGTCTTAATTTCAGCTTTCATCTGAGAAAAAATGGTTCTGAAGCTTTTGAAATACCGCAAAGAACTTTCGGATAGTCCCGTCTAAGTAGATCTACAATATTTTAATAATATTCCCATTTGAAAAGTAGATGCAGATCATTTGAAGATGACCACGATAAAGACATAACAGGTCAAGTCCACATCCTCCTCACTTACCTGATCTTTCTCTGCGTGACTCCATCTTGTTTCTGCAACTTAAGAGAATAAAAGGCTGCTGGTTCGATGATATTGATATGATTCACGACACAACAAAAACATGTGGGCTGTTCTAAAAAGTTCTTGTCAGTAATGCTTCATTCAGTGGTAGAACACTTGAATTAGTGTATACAATCATAACGTACAATCACAAGGAGACTACTTTGAAGGAGATAGAACCAAGAAGTCTGTAAGTATAGGCCTAATGGTTTTACAAAAAACATAAATGTCTGGGATTATACTCAACAGTCCTTGTAATCTTGAACTTTGTATACATGTGACCATGGAGTCAGTTGTGTTTTATTCTTCAGTTGTGTTCTGTTCTGAGAAGCAGAATGACAACTTGCATTGGCATGTTCATAATTTGGCAGTCATATTATGTTGGTAGATCCTTGGTTGTTTTAATCATCCCATCTCTTGTCTTGGTGGTGCACTCTGCTAGACTGTAATCTGTCCATCTTGTGATGTTACTCTCCCACTTGCATCTCAACCTACCTATTGCTCGCTTCCCTTTGACTTTACCTTTGAGTAAAGTAGTATTCAGTAGTATACTGTACAGAAAACTTAATAACAACTATATAGAATATCAAACACATATACATACTACTACTATAAGGTTTGAAGCTGGCTGTTTTTCCTGAATGGCACGGACAATGGCTAATATTCCTTCAGTGACCTGGTCTGCTGAATCATCATAGTTGTTGGTGCCAACTAGTAGAACTATAACCTGCAGAGGGATAGATTTTAAGATTTTTAAATAATAGCCATGATCATACATGGACAAATTTGCAGTACAGAGATGTGCAAAGTTATTACTTTTATCATCAACATCAAGAAACACAACGACCAATATTTTGTTTCATCTCCTCATTGGGGTTGCTTGGTAACAGACTTCTCTTTGAAAGAGATTGCTACATCTGCAAAAGAGACAATATGGGAGGACTTTTGCTAAAATACAGCAAATGAAAAATCATTAATGTTGATCTTGTTCCTTCATAAATCCATGAATGGTCCTGCAAAACACAGGTGTATTCCCAACTTTCCGAACATAAACTTTACCTGGCAGATAACAAAACAAAGGGAACATCTCTGCTTGCACAGTATACTGTACAAATTTTGCAGAAGAACTTGGGGACATAACAAGAAATTAGAGAAAGGTTGCAGGCACATACAAGAGCCAGAACATAGAAGAAGAAACAACATTTAGAGTTGATGAAATAAAAGCCATACTGAAATAATAAAAAAACACAGCACATGGACCGGATGGCATTAGGTGTGAGGACCTCAGCAGACGGATGGAAGAGTAGCTCGAGGAACTAGCAATAATGTTTAATAATAACATGATGAAAGGTAGTATTAAAGAAGACTAGTTGTTTGGTTACTGATTTCATTATGCAAAACAGGTAAGACCATCAAAGTGTGATGTGTAGGGAACACCATTAAAGATTGGTATAGTGTGTTTACTGTGACTACAAGCAGCATGGCTGGAGAATATGGCAGTGATCAGGGCCTTGGATGAGGAATAAACAAATAATAATCCAATGTAACCAAGAAAGCAGAAGTAATGGTTATTTCAAAGAAACAAAATAACACAACTTGCAATATCAAAGTGAATGATATAGTATTAAAACAGGTAAACCAATTTAAATATTTAGGTACAATGATTACAACAGATGGAAGAAGTTCAACAGAAGTAAGAAGCAGAATATGGCAGGCAAAAACAGCATTCAGAAAAATGAAAAATATACTGTGTCATTGGAGGTGAGGAAGAGAGTTCTGCAGTGCTATATAACTCCTATGCTAACATATGGAAATTTTGTTCATATGGAACATATTTCAATTGGAAAGTGGGAAATTAGAGATGTGGTTCTACAGAAGAATGCTGAGAATACCATGGGCTGCCAGGAAAACTAATGTGGAGGTGTTGAAAGAAGTCAAATGTGAAACAGAGCTTAATCAATAATATAAGAAAAAGACGATCTTCATTTTTTGGCCACGTTATGAGACAAAGAGGTTTGGAGAACAAAGTCACAACAGGCAAGATTGAAAGCAACTGAGACAGAGCGCGACAACATGAGAAAATATTAGTTTAACAACCTGGCACGGCAGGGAAACAAAAACGATCTTGATACATAATGCTGGAGATAGAGAGCTTGGGAGAGCCATGATCGCCTATGCAAGTCGGCATCGCACCTAATGAATGAATAAACCAAAATATCCTTGCAGTTTCATTCATTTGTGAAGCAAACTTTTACTTTTTTCTGCATTTTTTGCCTTTCAGCAGGATGTAATGTAATCCAGAAAACAAAATATATTAGCCATAGCTAACAACTTGGTTGTTACTTTGACAACTTTGCCTTTTGGCTCAACACATCTGACATTAGCGTGATAATTTTGGATTTCTTTGACCTACCTCTAAAAGGTGTAGTCAACATCATGTTCAACACTACTTATTCACCTTTTATTTCACGAGATGGATAGGTTAGCCTAGCAGAGTGCACCACTAAAGCAAGAGACAGAGGATGTTGGAAATCCATTGAAGCAAACCTTCGTTGTGGAGACAACACTTTATGATGATGATTCAAATATTACAACTTACATTCTCAACTTTACGGACCCTACAGGCGCAATATTGCATCAATGGGTATACGTTATTAGGGGTCTACAGGCGCAATATTGCGTCAATGAGTATACTCTACAGGCGCAATGATACACCCATTGTTATGGCCCGAAGTATGGAACTTCACAAAGTAAAGCTCATATGATGTAGAATTCCTGCCACATGAAGCTAGGAATACGTACAGCCTAAAGATGAAATTCCTTTACACATTACAATTGTAAGAAGGGAGACAGCCAGGTGATTTTGTCCACCTATTTCTGGAATTACTTTTTCAATTTTTGATGTTGTATTTTACTATCAAATTGAGTACCGTGTGGCATGGTAAGTGTTCATGACTACATGTTTTAATTGTTGCTTTATTTGTTGTTATATTATAAGAATGTTTGTTTATTCATTGAAAAAAACAAAAAGAGTATATATCAGGGGTGCCACGTGTCTGCATGGAATGTTATTAAAGTTCTAGACTTAGCGTTGGACGTACGAACATTGTTTGCAATTTCGTCATGATTTATTAGTTTGTTCAGCCCATATTATATTATTTGGATATGAAACAACATAAATTCAGTAGGTATAGGTATTTAGGATGATTTGTATCAATGTTGACACACATTGCTCAAGTATTAGGGTCATCAAGAAATTATATTTGCAATTTTTTAAATGGCTAATGAGATTCCCCCAATTTTCAACTTTACAACTTGCTCACAACTATCATATCACACATACAACAACAATAAAAACATGATTATATGCATTATTCACTCCTTTATTTATATGTGCAAAAATTATTTTGATATCTTTACACACACAAAAATTATCACGTTTACCACTCACCAAAAATAATGCACATTGTCAAAAAAGAATCAAGGTTCTGGGGGAATATTACATAATTTTAACCCAGGGTCCGAAAGGTTAATCACAACATTATTTCTTTGTTTGGTCCGCAACAATGCAGATATGGTCAATCAAACAACAGAAATTCTCAATAAATACCTTAGGTTGAACCAAATCAAACTCTCCATTGACAACTCTCCAAAGGACATTCTCAGTTCTATCACCTCCGATACCAAAGTTCAGGGAATGAAGAGGTTCAAACATCTGTTGCCACAGCTGAAAGCACAAACACTAAAATATAGATATACATTCTCCCTATATTATATGTTCACACTTACTGTATATTACAGTGTATAAGCTGCAATTTTTTTAATTCTCTTTTCACTACAGGAGTAGGCTTATTTCCTACTTCAGCATTCATTCTCAAACTCCTGTTGGATCTCTCCTGTAGCAAGACAATGGTCCTACTAAATTTAGGATGTAGTCCTGAGAATGGAAATGTGTTGTGTCACCGTTTTGTTTGCGCTAATGGTCCGACGCACACAATTTCGGAGGGAATAGTAGGCTTATCAAACAGTAATAAGTAGTAATTAAAAAAAAATTACACTAAGCAATATGCACATTTAAGAGAAATTGACTAACAGGTGTATCTCATCAGCTCCTACATTTAAACTCATAATTTTTCACAAAAATTACTGAAATTCTTGAAATCTAGAATCAGTGTTTGAATTCTAATACAGTTCATGGAATTCAGCCTTTCTTCTTTCTTTTCTTTTCACTTTATACCCTTGTATGCTTTGCAGTGTCAGGGGTAGAATAGTTCTATGAATACGGCCTAATATGTGCTTCATATATTTTTCCTATAGATGACTTTTATTTCTGTAATCCATCTTTTGCATGGTCTGCCCCTGGGTTTATATCCATCATGTGTGTATAGCAATGCTTCTAATTTCTGTTAATCTCAGCAATGCTTTCAGCCTTTGTCATGGGAATATCAACACACGTATCATCCCTCACTTCAAACCCACAGCCGCTACACTATGCATATATTAAATTGGTTTCACTTCCGTCTGTTATATCGAGCACTTTCTGAAAGATCATCACGATAATCACTTCTGATGATATGTCCAGCAAGAGTGACTTACTCTCTCCATGAACATGACGATGTCATCGACTTCACATTGCCACCTTCCACCACTGTTGCACGTTGTAATTCACTAAATCAATTTGAGATAATTCTGTCCTTAAATAGGTTAAGACAAAATTGAACAGCAGCATATTTTTCTTCATTCTCTGTGAGATATGCCCTTTTTATTGCAAATGGCAACATAAACACTCAAATCAACTGGAACTTTAAAAAACCCATCAGTTTGCAAATAACTTTTGTTGTCAATATTTTAGCCTATTTTTATTTTGGCTAAAACACAGACATATAAGTTTGGACAAATTTGTTATAGGAAAGCATCATACTCAGTTTATATACAGAATTATAAATTTGAACAAATTTTGGTCCTGCTTACTGATGAGCAGAAGTAAACAAAGTGATGTAATTTTTGGAAAAATTATATAACATAGGTCATAGAATATAATGTTAACATAGTATACAGACATCTATCTATTGGTGTGTTATTTTGGTGCATTGATTTAATTAGTTTTTAATTAGGCATGCACAGTTGATGGTGTTAAATCACAAATGTCAATTCTAGCAGGTATTTAGGTTTGTGGACTCTAAGGGTGGGATGGTATTTGGGGTGTTTTTTTGGATGGACTTATTAGGATTTGGATTAAGATTAGGCTGTATAAGTTGTAGAATAAGCTATTATGATTCATTCATTCATTAGGTGCAATGCTGGCTGGCGTATGCGATCATGGCTCTCCACAGCTCTCTATCTCCAGTATTATGAATATCATTGTTATTTCCCTGTCATGCCAGGTTGTTAAATAGTCTAATATTTTCTCATGCGGTCACCCTCTGTCTCTGTTACCTTCAATCTTGCCTGTTGTGACTATGTTCTCCAAACCCCCTTGTCTCATAACGTGGCCAAAAAATGAAGATTGTCTTTTTCTTATATTATTGATTAAGCTCAGTTTCGCATATTATGGTAAGGATTAGAGATTACAATTTTAGGGTTAGGATTAAGCTGTATTATTTATAGAACAAGGCATTAGGTTGGCAAAATAATTGTTGAAAATTAGTAGTCGCAAACATACTTCTTTCACAATGATGCTTTTTATAAAGTGCATAAAAAATGACATTCTATTATTGGCACCCAAAAATCACTCTATATTTAGAGTGTTTGAAAGCACAATCATGTTATATTTAGATTAGAAGCCTGTGGTAGTTAACAGACAGTATCAAACTTTATTATAAAAATGCACCATACACTGTAATACACTGTAATATTTATGCTTATACACAAAAATGCACCATACTTGGCTTATACACTGTAATGCTTATACACTGTAATGCTTATACACTGTAATACACAGTATGTTAATTTTCATTAAAAAAAATTTTAAGTAACATATCATAATGAGTTCTGTATTAAGAATCTTTTGGTCGTGATAAATTTTCAAGTCCGACACATGGGAATGATATTCATACATACTCTTCACTAACTACTGGAAAAGACTGAGTACTTATGGGTCTGCCCATAGTGCATGATATCAGTTCTAGAATACTAGAGTGATCTCAAGGCTCTTCATTGAAAATCACTATTGTAAAGCTATGTAATTATCAAGGTAACTTCTAGTAATCAGAACTTACCAGAGACTGTGACAATTTAGCAACTAGTGAGTCACCAATTAATACAACTTCAGGCTCCTTTTCTTTGCCATCACGAAGAAAGGCTTCATGCTGAAATGGCAAACATTATTGGAAAAAATAGTAACATCAGTTTATCTTTGTAGGTTTAGATCTATGCAAGATGAAATAAAGATGCATGATGGGAAAATTGTGTCCTTTTGTGAACTTCACATTATTAGCACATCAGATGTCCATGTCCTTGGGGCATGAAAAAGGAGCAACAAATAGTAACACTGTATACTTTCCATGTATATTGTAAGAGGTGACTGAGGAGGCTATGGGATGGAATTGACTGTTCCATCCTATATAGGGTCAAAGTGACCCAGAATCCATGTTAAAGTTGTATGTGTCAGGTAGAAAAGTGCAGATATAGCAGCAAAGCTGTAAACCATAGCACAACACATTCTGTTCTCTAGACTACATCCTGCTAATCTCCCAAGAGTTTTATAATAAATTCAGAAGAAACAGATAAAAACATCAAATAGAATAAGACAGGCAAAAATAGTATTTCACATTATAAAAAATAAATATGTAACAGGTCCTTATCAATAGAAGTAAGGGGAAAGAGTCCTTCAAATTTACATAGATCAACATATAGAAGTGAATGTTGGATAATGAATAAACAAACAAGTAGGAAACTAGAGGCCACAGAGATGTAGTTATTCAGAAGAATGTTGAGAGTCCCATTGACAGCTTGAAAAACTAATAGGGAAATACTAAGGGAGAGAAAGTTACTTATCAACATCAGAAAAATTTTTTAATTTTTTTGCCACATCATAAGAAGAGGTTTCGAAAACTGGTTATGGTCAGATATCACTGCTCTCCAGGTAATTCCATTGATGTTCAGTCTTCCCTAGCATATGGCAAAGGGTATCCAAGCCGATTATTACACCCATGCTTTCCACAGGGCTCACCAGTTCCTTGTACTTTTCAATGCATATATCATCAGAATCACAAATGAACAAATCATTGGAAAAGAAAGGATTCCTATTATATATCGATGATGTTATAATTTATCTTCAGGGTAGATATCAGGAACTGGTGGTTTCAGAACTTCAGACAGAACTGGTCCGGTTAGGTAAGTGGCGTAAAGAGGCAGGCGGTATGCTGTCACAATCCTAACCTCTCATGATCTCAGCAATGCGAAAATGGAAAAACTGAAGAGGGTGAAGAACGAGGAAATGTGCATTTCCTTTTATGCATAGTTGTCTGGTCCATCCAAGACTAAGTCCATAAATATTTCAATTGTTACACTCTTAATTATTAAATCCAGTGTCGTATTGAAATGTCTGGGTCTATTCTCTGAAACTAACATTGTTAATATTTGTTTTGTAAAATCAATGTAAATCCCAAGAATTTCTCATTGTCAGAATAAGAATACATAGACATTTCATGAATATTACGTCAAATTTTCTAGCGTACAGATGGGAGTAGAAATTAAACACCAATGCTCAGTCTTACTTGGGACATAACTGAGCGGGAAGGACTTGATGTAGTCCAAGCTTAGAATGGGGTGAATTATTGGTCATGTGAGCCTAACATCTTGTGATTTCGAACAGATAAATTAGTGCATAGCACCAGGCGACTTATAGTTACCGGCAGGGCTATATAGAAAGATATCCGTCTGTGACTAATAGTCGTCATTAGAGTTGTAACGGTTCAATGGAACATTTGTTGTACCTAAAAAGCAAATATGCATTTTAATTTGTTCAATGATTTCCTTCATCTGTGTTATGTTTTATGTTTTGATGCAACAGTCACCAGTGTGCTGCTCAGGCCCTAAATGGAAGCAAAGAATAGCAAGAGTGTGACTCAGGCTACTAAGAAAGTTGAGGGAAGGTGAATTTTGCAGTCTCACCCCATAGGTCAGTGAGACAAAAGTAATGTCTTCTATCTAAAAGAGCAGAAATTGCAGTAAAACTGTAAACTATAACACATCACATTTCATTTTCTGGACTACATCCTGCTAATCATCAGGAGTTTGAGAATGAACACATTGAAATATACAACAGTACATCTAAAAATAAACCCATGCTAAAGTATGGCTTTAACTACATCTGAATTTTGCCTTCAATTTCCTTCACTGCATCTCAATACGCTACTATGTAACTGAATTTTAGTGCAAAAATAATAGAAGCCCAATTTTCTTTCCGTCCTGCACAAGTTATGCATCTCTTTGCCTATAAATTAATATTTTTAGGAGTATATTTAGCTTTCTTTATGACATTTTATTTAGTATTTCATCTGTCATACATGCTTGTTTGTTATTGACTTTTCTTACAGGTAAATTTTCATTTGTTTTTTGAATGCTTTTCTTTAGGCTATCCAATGTATTGCCTATTTTCTCGTCTGGATTTTCCTTTCTGTATATTTTCATACATTATAGCATTAGGTCATATCTGCTCCTTACCTCTACAAGGTATTTTGCTGGATATCTGGTTATTTTAGTGCTGATATGTCTACTTGTGCATCTTACTGTCTGCTATGCTCTGTCTTTTTAAGTTTTATATGAATTTTGCACAACAATGGATTGTGGTCAGAGTTGGTTTCAGTGGCTGGGTATGTTTTAGTATTCTTTACACTATTTCTATATCTGTTGTTAATCATTATAAAATATATCTTGTTCATTTTCCTGTCTCCAAGACTTTTCTATGTATATATCAATTTTCATAATCAAAGAATGTATTGCATATTGTCATGTTATTCTCCTCACAAAACTGTATATGTCTTTCTCCTCTGTCATTTGTTGTCCATAGCCCAAATTGTTATAGTGTTTTTCTTTCCCTACTTTTTTTGAATTCATGTTTCCTATAACTATTAGAATGTATGTTGGATTTATTACTGCCTTGGTAGGTGTTATAGGTCTTCATAGTAGCTTTCTATTTCTTCTTCTGTGTGATTTGTAGTTGGTGCATATGTTTATATAATAGCTAGATCAAAATGTTTTATTTGATCTTTAGCATCACCATTCTATCATTGTATGTCCATTACCCACCAACAGATTTTCTATCTTTCTTGATTAGTATTCCCTTCCATTTATGACAATGTCCTCCTGCATTTATAAAGATAAATTCTTCCTTTCGTGTAACCAGCATCTTTCCATCTCATTTCTGCTACTCCTAGAATAGGCCTATATACTGATACATTTCAAGCTTCTGCCTCTAATATTTTAACTTTCTAACTTTCCTGCCTGGTTTAGTGTTTTAACATTACACGTGCCTATTCTGATATGTTTCTTTCTAATCTTCGAGTTCAAGTGTTGTTGGTTCAATTCTCACATTAGTCCTAGTCTATTTGTCAAACTTAGTTATGAATAAATATTTCACTACAATTTACAATATCAAATAAATTATATAATGTTTCACATACTAAGACCACAGTCTCACAATCCAATATATATGCAATTCAATCTGAATCATTGACATTGACTTAATCTAATCTGAAGAATCTGTTCAATTAAAAAAAAATATTTGTAATTTATACATAAATACTGTGATATAGTATTAATTACCGGTGTGCTGCATAAATCATAACTTGATTGATTTGTTTTCCAACAGGCAGAGGTCTACTAGTACTTATCTTAGTACTCACTCAACCAAAACCGAATGTTGGGTCTTAAGTAATCAATTCAAATCAGGAAAATCACTCATCATTATTAATTCAATTAAGTCGTAAGTGTAAAATCTTACCAAGCTCATCCATCTTCCATCACCTTGTACATCGTCTACAGGTTTTGGTTCTGCTGCAGGGTTAGACATAATTTTAGCAAAACAGTAGGCCTAAACAATAAACGAGATCTCACAATGAATATTGCAGAGCAGTCAAAAAAAAAATATATAACGTTCATCAAAACAGGGTTTCATGAACCGGAAATCTGATTTGCTATTTTTACAAAACGGCATAAAATTCATATTCGTGAAAATATTTCGAATATTAATGGAACAATTTTAGAATAACTATTTTAAAATAATATTTACGGCCGAAGTCAGATGTGCTGAAACATTAACGCAAACAAACCAGCGACATAACGCAATTCTACTCTCTGGACTACATCCTGCGGGATTTCTAGTGTAGTTAACGTAAGTAAAATGCACTTCTTATCGCTGCTTTCAATCGCGTACGTATGTTCAATTTGGTTATAGGCTTATCGGGAGGTTTACAACCATCAAAATATAGTGGAAACTGCGGTTCTGGAAATCCATTCACCACGACCTCCGAAGTTAATATTTTTACCCATTCAGTTAAGCTCTGCATTTCTAGTAGGGCCATGGTCCTTCTTATATAGGTTTACCATGTTTCCATGTATAGACCTATCCACCAGAGTTTGGCTCTGTGTCGAAGTGGAACAGAGCGAGTCTGTGACTGCCAAGGTACCAAGTTCGACCCTCGCCACGGGCATTTGAGCATCCGGGCCGTTCAGAAAGCAATAGAAAACTACTGAACATATCAACGAAATAGGGGTGCAGAGGGTACCGCACTGCTCTTGGCGGACCCAGGGTTAGTAGATAACCAAGATCCCAAAAGTACCTCCTCGTGGTGCACCGTGGAAACAGAAATACTGCTGCTCGTTCTGATTCTGGCTAAACATTTTAGGGATCGTGTCCGTAGATGTGGATGCCGTAAATAGAATGAGAATTTCCTGCAGAGAGACAGGAAATATGCTATCTCCGAAACATCTACGGCATTACTTCCATCATATGCATGACATCTGTGTATTCCGACTTGGCGGCTCAAAAAGCAGAAACAATGGAGGGGAGATCAATGCAATGTCTCTAACATAATGTGATCTTACGAGTACACACCGAATCTGTAAAAGGTAACACACACTAGAGGGCAGCATAGTGTACGTGAGCCGATTCAGTGGCAACAGTGCTACAATAGTCCAGCACGAGACCGACTGGCGTAAGTGCTGTTCATGCTCGAGAACACACAGAAGCCCACATGTACCATCACAATAAACCCCATTCAAAGTAGGAGTCATGACTCAGGTATTAGATACGCCAACTTGAACATGCACTCCTGCGTATGGAAGAAAGTTTTGAATACAGTTCCCCATTGCACACAGGACAAGAATTGAACAAATGTCGGGGAGCTAATTATTCAAATGCCCGACCGAAGCAGTGTTGAGACTTGGAATCTGGACACTGAGGGCAGAGTAGATGGGCGCAAGTCTCTAATGACACTGCAAACCTAGCGCAACTCGACTGTCGGCCGTTACCCAACACTACACATACAGACATAATTTGGTTCAGTACCCAAGGGCCCACTGCGAGGCTTTGATTAGCGATTGCGTGAGAAATGCACATGTCAAATCCCAGACCCCCGACGGGTTTGACAAAGCAGCACCACTTATAGGAAGGTGTATCAACCCTGAGTCTAATTCGACAGTCGCTATTACCCAACACAGCTCATACCGAAGAAATTAGGTCTGGGACCTAGGGACGCAAAGGATGGTAAATGAATGGTCTTCTTACACGAGGAACAGCTCGTCAGAGGAAAGTCAGAGGAAAGACAAACAATGGGTGCCGAAAGATGAAGCCTCCTGAGTATGAATGAAATATCACAAACCTCCCCATTGTGCACAGGAAGAAAGAGCTAACCGCTTGTAATTCGTGATTCGATCATAGTTTGTGCTTTCGCTAAAACCACGTGATCACAAAAGCCAGCAAACGTCTTTAAGATTATATATTGACGACAGCGACCGATACTAAACAATCACGGCTTTAATCCTGTATTATGCTCTTGTTAAATCTGCTATTGAATATGAATGCACGATTATCAGACCAGTCAAATACAGATTAAAACATTGTAGAGAATTCAGAAGAAAGCTATGTGCATCGTTCTGAATTGTACGATGGACACACCTCGTGTGGCTATGAAGTTTCTACTTGAATTTTCAACATATGATTTGCATGCTGTGTACCCATACATGCCTCATAGCTCTTACATACAGAATTCACTTCATATTGGGTTCCCTCATGTGAAAGGGAGCAGGCTCAAGAGATGAAAATAGTCGATGGGGCGTGCTGAAGACACCGTTAAACAGATTTAAACACGAGAAGGCATTAATCCAGTTTAGAAATAGATATTTGCTCCCATGGACATTCAAAATGCTCTCAAGACCATCATTACATTTAATAGAGAAGTAGAGGGTGCACGTAGCGTAATCCGGTGAGTATAGAGGTTCACTTCAAGGTACTCATGTACAACTATGATGATGACACAAATTTGTGATTTACACAGATGGATTGGTCATCTGCATGTGCCTTTACCTCCAGAACACATTGAATAATAGTTCACGAAACAGTAGGGTCTACATCGCAACAATAAGTAGTCTAACTATGAAGGATTTTGCTGTAACGTAATAGCTGCAGTGGCTGGACTCGCAAACATATCTTCAAGCATCTACACAATGATGTTCAGCGTATACTGCAGATAAATGTCGAGGGTGGAAGAAGCAGAGGAGGACAAATAAAAGCATGGATAGACACCATCAAGGACTGGACAGGACAATTTTTTTCCTGAGTCGTCTGCATCGTTGACGATAGAAATCGCTGGAGGACTCTATGTGTTGATGCATCCAACGGGGTACCCATTCGAACCTGACGGGTTACGGGTTTATAATAGATATATAGATTCTCAATGAGTACAATATGGAAGAAAAAAAATGAAACAAACAAGATTGTAGCACATGCAGTGTGGTATCTCCCTGCTTAGTTATGTCGGTAAAATGTTCGCTAAGATTATTGAGAAAAGAATAAGAACTATTGTGGATCCAGTACTTTGTCCGGAACAATTCGGGTTCAGAAAATGAAGAGGATGTACGTACAGATTAAATATTTTCTCTACGACAAATTAGTGAAAAGACAATAGAATACAACAACCAAATGAATATTGTTTTTTTAGATCAGGAGAAAGCTTTTCGACCGAATAAATAGAGAACTATTCTGGAGTATTCTATAAAAGTATGGAATAAAGGAAACATTATTAGACTGTATAAGAGCCATAGGCCTATACGAAAATAGTGAAAGTGCAGTTAAAACAAATTAAGGACTTACTAAGCGGTGTTTCTTTCCTATGGAAGCAGGCATTTGAAATAATTATATAATTAAATTATAAACAGAAGTAATTACTTTCACAAATATATAAAATAAG
This sequence comes from Meghimatium bilineatum, assembly GCA_034231615.1. Taxonomy (NCBI): domain Eukaryota; kingdom Metazoa; phylum Mollusca; class Gastropoda; order Stylommatophora; family Philomycidae; genus Meghimatium; species Meghimatium bilineatum. The sequence goes on from CM067304.1 coordinate 57,843,901, forward strand.
GTTAAAATAAGGGCAAACAAGGGATACAGCGTATATATATATATATATATATATATATATATATATATATATATATATATATATATATATATATAGGTAGATTAGTAGGCTAATTGGTACCAATGAGTTAGCGTTTATGTATGTTTCATTTCAAGTATAAATTTATATTTACCACAATGGTGTTTGAATTAAAGTGTTATAGAAGAATTTTGAGAATACCATGGACAGCGAAGAAAACAAACCAGGAGGTGTTACGAACAATAAACGTCCAGGAAGGCTGGCTTCTGAACACTATATTAAAGAAAAAGCTAGCTTTTTTCCGGTCATATTAAGAGACACGACGGCATGGAGAGAGTGTTAATGGAGGGGATGATAGAAGACAACAGGGATAAAGTCCGACCAAGACGCCGTTGGACAAAAGACATTCAAGAATGCCTGCGCATGTCACAGGAAGATGCGGGACAACTTGCTCAAGACCGCGGAGAATTCAAGATATCCATAGGAAAGACTACGTTCTGGAAAGAATATGTCACTTGATGATGACAATGGTGTTTAAAAATAAGTGCCTGACAATGTGTTTCTTACAAGTACGAGGCAATGTTTTTTCCCCCAAGTACAAGACAATGCCTTTGTTTCAGTAGTACCAGATAATGTTTTTTCCCCCAAGTACAAGACAATGCCTTTGTTTCAGTAATACCAGATAATGTTTTTTCCCCCAAGTACAAGACAATGCCTTTGTTTCAGTAGTACCAGATAATGTTTTTTCCCCCAAGTACAAGACAATGCCTTTGTTTCAGTAGTACCAGATAATGTTTTTTCCCCCAAGTACAAGACAATGCCTTTGTTTCAGTAGTACCAGATAATGTTTTTTCCCCCAAGTACAAGACAATGCCTTTGTTTCAGTAGTACCAGATAATGTTTTTTCCCCCAAGTACAAGACAATGCCTTTGTTTCAGTAGTACCAGATAATGTTTTTTCCCCCACAATTTACCAGGCACTGTTTTTCCATAAGCTACAGGTACCAGGCACTGTTTTCTCACACGTTCCAGATACTGTTTTTTTCCCATGTACCGGATAGGTTTTTTTCACAAGAAGGTAAATGCCTACATTGTTTGTTTTTTTAATAAGTAACAGGCAATGCTTTTTTACAAGTACCATGCACTGTTTTTTTCACAACTATCAAATAATCTTTTATTTCTTCGCATACAGTACGCCGTTTACTGTAAAATTTCTTCATATCCAACTTAAAGTATAGGCCTATACACGAACTCTCGCATCATTATCATCAAACGCCGTCTCGGCAACGAAGGTTGGCTGCAACAGACCTCCAACATCCCTTTCTCTTATTTTGCTGGTCAACTCTGATAGACTGTCAATCTTGTAATGTTACTCTCACACTTGTATCTCTGCCTACCTCTTGCTCGTTTCCCTTTGACTTTACTCTCTAGTAAGATCTTCAATAAGGTATCATGTCTTTTAATGTGTCCAAAATATTTTATTTGCCTGATCTTTATTTCTCTTAGTAATTCTTTCTTTACATCAAGTGTTTTTAGAACCTCTTTGTTTTCTTCTCTTTCCATGATGATCTAACTATTCTTCTATATACCCACATCTCAAAGGCATCAATTCTGTCTTCTAATTATTTGTTTAGTGTCCATGTTTCCTAGCCATACATTAATATAGAATAGATATAGCATTTTATAATTCTCATTTTCAATAGTTTTTAATGTGTTTACATGTTATTATTTTCCTCATGTCATTGGAAGTATTTACGAACTCTCTAAACTGAGTTCAATTCATAAATGTTACTGGGGCCTCTATGTGAGTATTGCTAACATTTTTTGCCAGCTGTCATATAATTGTAAAGGAGCTAACTCCCCTAGCATGTCGTTAGTGTACAGTTGTCGATTCAATAACCATCCTCCTGAATTAAGCAAGTCTGGAAAACATCAATCTGTCTCGTCTGAGAAACCCCAATACTAAAAAAAAAAAAGACACGATGAGCAATCACCAATGATGTGAAATTATATGTATTTAGCTGTCCTTCTCGGGGATAGCTTGCATCCAACTTGGCCTTTTAGAGTAGGTAAGTGGGAACATGCTTGTTTCATTTCAGATATGGATGCTAGTAAAAAAAGAGAAGTATTCAATCAGACATGTAAGTGGTATGGCAAACACTTTTCGTAAGTTCATAATGAAACTCTCTGAGTGGATACTGACACTTGGATCGAAGTTTGAACCTAATTTAACGTGATTGACAGGCGAGGCAATCTACAATACTGTGACGACTACTATAAAATCAAATGTAATTATGTTTCGTCACATTTCTCGGTTCAGTAATCAAGAACGGTAATTTATATTAGAACATCAAACCTGACTACAATCGATCTTTGCTCTTATGTTGTTCCTATAAGTTCTCATTCTCTTTTAGCTAATTGAATATGCCAGAAATGAAAATGAAATAAAAATTACGGTAAAACTCTAGTTTTTAATTTTTAGGAAACTGATACTATTGGGAAATACGGTATTAGATAGTCGTTTTTCATGACAAACGGCAAACCCACGGTTGATGTGATCAGCATGAAGATCTACTTTTCTTTACTTTTCTTCAGAAGATCTAGTTACAATTTTCCTTAGCTGGATCGACATTGGAGCCGTAGGTGATTGAACAATGGTCCAACTACTACATCACAGCAGGATGTAGTCCAGAAAATGGAAATGTGTGGTGTCGCCGTTGTATTTGCGCCAATGGCCCGACGCATTCGTCTTTGGCGGTTACACATCAATCAGAGAAGAACAATGTGCTATCCACCAATCAAACAAGAAGAATCTGCTGCCAATCAATCAAATAACAATCTAGTTCTCACTCACAGAAGAATAACAATGTGCTACTCATTAACCGAAGAAGACCACCCTAACAACTAACAAAAGATCACCACTAACACCAAATAGAAGATCACCCCTAACACCAAACAGAAGATCACCCCTAACACTAAACAGAAGATAACCCTTTACAACAAACAGAAGATCACCCCTAATAACAAACAGAAAACACCACCCCTAACAGCAAACAGAAGATCACCCCTAACAACAAACCAAAGAAGATAATCCCTAACAACAAACAGAAGATCACCCCTTACAACAAGCAGAAAATCACCCCCTAACAACAAACAGAAGAAGATCACCCCTAACAACAAACAGAAAACACCACCCCTAACAATAAACAGAAGACGATTACTCCTAACAACAAACAAAAAGACCACCCCTAACAACAAACAGAAGATCACCCCTTACAACAAACAGAAGATCACCCCCTAACAACAAACAGAAGATCACCCCCTAACAACAAACAGAAGAAGATCACCCCTAACAACAAACAGAAAACACCACCCCTAACAATAAACAGAAGACGATTACTCCTAATAACAAACAAAAAAGACCACCCCTAACAACAAACACAAAAATACCACCCTAACAACAAACAAAAGAAGACCACCCCTAACAACAAACAAAAAAATACCACCCTAACAACAAACAAAAGAAGACCACCCCTAACAACAAACAGAAGGAAATCACACCCACAAATAAATAGAAGAAGACCACACCTACCAACAAACAGAAGAAGAACAGCGTTATGGAAAAACAGAAGAAGACCATCCCTACGAATAAACAGGAGAAGACCACCCCTTCCAAAAAAACAGAAGAAAAAAACCACCCCTACCAACAAACAGAAGAAGATCACAACCACTAGAAAACAGAAGAAGACCACTCATACGAACGAATAGAAGAAGACACCCTTACCAGGAATCAGAAGATGACATCCTTATGCACCAACAGAGATTACACGTATGTAATATAAAGCGTTTCATAGATATAGATAGAGAGGATGGCGGAAGGGGGGGGGGAGCAAAACAAAAACAACCAAGAGGTATGTAATAGAAAGCAAGGGAAGTTGAAAGAGAAAGATATATGCGACGTGTAATTAATATATACAAGTCTAAATCATAATACAGCAGTGATATTTTCATTGAGACGAAATGGAAAACTGAGAAAAATACCACTAGTCAACATTAGCTTTCAGTTTCCACCAAATTATCTATTCTACTCATGTATAGCTGCCCCGTAATTGGGTACTACATGTTTCCCATAGTTTTAGCTTGCTGTTCTAGTTTAGGGTCCATCGTCTCTGGGTGATTCATTAAGTGTGACATCCTTGATATGGATTTCAGGCAGAGGTCTGACAACTAATAATATGGATCCAAAAATAGGACATCGGCTATGTTGCTTTTTGAGGATATTAATGACTGAAGACTATTTTTATTCGCTAAACCATTTGTTGCCTTTCAGCGTCAGGGGTAGAGGAGTTTTCAGCAGAGTGTCCTCTTGTGTACTAGTATATTGTGGAATTTCTCTTCTCTTATTTCGGTGGTCCATCGTTTTCGTGGTCTTCCTCTAAGTCTGCATTCACTGTATCTGTGTAGAATAGCCTGCTGTGGTATGCTGTCTGATTATAATCTGCTTTTGTGTGCAAACCATTTGATCTGTTGTCTCTTAATATATTCCAAGACTGGGATGGTGCCGGTTTTTTGTCTAATGTCCACATTCCTCACTCTGTCTCTTAGCGTTATATTCCTAGGATTATGCGCAAGCGTGCCATTTCAGCTGTCGCAAGATTATGTTTGTCTTGTACTGTTGTTGTCCATGTTTGACATTGGTAGCACAGCGTTGGCATGATACTCGCTTTGAATAGTGTTATTTTGGTGTTTAAATCTGCATTTTGTTTCTGAATATGGTGTTATATGCCCTAGAGCTTGGTATTCTTTATTGCATCTATTGTGTATTTCTTTTCTGTTCTTGCCGTTTGTTGTTATATTATTTCCTAGGTATATGAATTCTGTCACAATAATTGAAGAAATTTTGAGCTTATTTATGATTGAAGAAATTTTAGCCTCCTAGGGGAGGCACTCCAGTTCGCAGCTTCCCAGAATTACCACATCCTATCAGGAGCAAAGCACACACTCATGGGCCAAATAACTCATCTATTCTGTCATATTTCTTAATATATCTGCAGTTATAGTAAATATAGTACAAAAATGTCAAGAACAACACTATGTCCTGTACACAGCATTCATAGACTTAACAAAAGCATTTGACACAGTTAGTAGAGATGGAATGTGGAAGATTATAGCAAAATATGGATGCCCACAGAAATTTATTAAAATGGTGCAGCAATTGAATGATGGAATGCAAGCTAGAGTTTAGGATGATGGAGAGTTATCTGAAACGTTTCCGGTCTCAAATGGAGTAAAACAGGGATGTGTATTAGCACGTACCCTATTTAGCATCATGTGCTCTACTATGTTAGATGATGCAAAAACCAAAGTCAAATCACACACAATAAATGATCTATTATTTGCTGATGACTGTGCCCTAAATGCTAACTCTGAGTCCGCAAATAATTATAGACAGATTCTTCAAAGCCTGTACCAACTGTGGATTTACTATTAACATACAGAAAACAGAAGTCATATTACAACTAGCTCCTGGCAAAAACTATCTTAAGCCCTGCATAAAAGTAAATGGTGTAGGACTGAAAGTTGTGAATATATTCACATACATAGGTAGTACGTTATCACAAGATGCCAACGTTAATGATGAAGTGTATCATCTTGTGAAAAGAGGAGAAATGCTGCAGCCCAACAAAGAAGAGTAGCTAGAATGTCATGGATAGACGAAAATCCGCCTACAGTTGTCATTCCATGCCCGAACTGTCCAAGAACATTTACAGCTTGAATAGGGCTCATTAACCATCTACGAACTATTATGTATGGTCATAATTCTGAATTTTCAAAAGTGGATGTAAAAAATGGTAATCATCAACTTATGATGGACAAACACACATCATTCCCTGTCACCTCGAAGTATGACTCACATCCACAGTTATGGTACATCTAACATTACCTGTCACTTCGGAGTATGCCACACATCCACAGTTATGGTACATCTAACATTACCTGTCACTTCGGAGTATGCCACACATCCACAGTTATGGTACATCTAACATTACCTGTCACTTCGGAGTATACCACACATCCACAGTTATGGTACATCTAACATTTCCTGTCACCTCGAAGTCTGCCACACATCCGCAGTTATGGTACATCTAACATCTAACATTCACTGTCACCTCAGAGTATACCACACATCCACAGTTATGGTACATCTAACATTCCCTGTCACCTCGAAGTCTGCCACACATCCACAGTTATGGTACATCTAACATTCCATGTCACCTCGAAGTCTGCCACACATCCACAGTTATGGTACATCTAACATTTCCTGTCACCTCGAAGTCTGCCACACATCCACAGTTATGGTACATCTAACATTCCCTGTCACCTCGAAGTCTGCCACACATCCACAGTTATGGTACATCTAACATTCCCTGTCACCTCGAAGTCTGCCACACATCCACAGTTATGGTACATCTAACATTTCCTGTCACCTCGAAGTCTGCCACACATCCACAGTTATGGTACATCTAACATTCACTGTCACCTCAGAGTATACCACACATCCACAGTTATGGTACATCTAACATTCACTGTCACCTCAGAGTATACCACACATCCACAGTTATGGTACATCTAACATCTAACATTCACTGTCACCTCAGAGTATACCACACATCCACAGTTATGGTACATCTAACATTCCCTGTCACCTCGAAGTCTGCCACACATCCACAGTTATGGTACATCTAACATTCCATGTCACCTCGAAGTCTGCCACACATCCACAGTTATGCCCCACACTTTGGGTTTAACAGTGGTTTGTCTGTGGTAAGCCCCACACTTTGGGTATAACTGGTTTGTCTGTGGTAAGCTCCATACTTTGGGTATAACAGTGGTTTGTCTGTGGTATTTTTGATTTTCCATCACCAGGAGTTTCTAGCAATAAGAATCATGTATCAGTGTCTCCAGAAATTTAGGCCTACTTCAAATCCGAAGACTGAAACTCTGAACAAAGTTCAAAGCTTTGAGAAGACGGCTTGTTCTTGCACTTCTGCATTTGTTCTCAAACTCATGTAGGTTTAAAGGATGTAGTTCAGAGAACTTGAATGGTTGTGATATTGTTTAAAACGTAACAGCGATACATGTGCCTTTTGGACTGACACATCCGACTTTAGCTGAGCTTTTAGGTAACTTTGACAATCTATGAGATAGGATAGCAATCTCACCCTCCGCAAAAACAAACGATTTCCTTCTTCGCCTTTTACGACATACATTGAAGTGCACAGTTTTGATATTCTTTGCTCTCTTTTCAGCCTGGTAACACACGGGAGAGAAGCCTCCTATTCAGAGGTGGAGTTTGAAACGTAATTCTATGGATGAGGTGCTGTTGGGCTTCTACAAGAACAACTGTACGCATAGAGATGTCATGGATTAGGGTTTTGCTGTTGCATTGTTGCATGGTGAAGGTTGATTGATAACTGGCGAGTGCTAAAGACCTTCTGCATGCTGCATAGCAGTGGTTAAGAAAGGTATAGATGGTTAGTTGTTGATTAAATTTCATATTCCGGACGTTGTGATAAACTGCATCCTTTTGTAGATATAAGGATGTATAAGCAGCGTTTATCCTCAGTAGCAAGCTATTGCTTTCTGAACGTTCCGGCAGTCAAAAGACTGCTACTGAATTTGAGCCCTGCTACGTCGCTCTTCTGAGACATGGTTACTATCTTCCAAAGAACCTGATGGTAAGTGAGGAATATAAAACTGCGGCCTTCTGAAAAATCTGTTACTGACGATCTCTATGACCAAGTCTTGGGGTTGATGACCACATTAAGGAGATCCATATCAGCACCTGACTCCGGCAGAAGAACGAATACAAAGAATAAGAGGAAGAAGAATAAGACATTAGGAATATAAAATGTAACAAAGGATAGAAAAACAACTACTCAAAATGTGTTGTCAGTCTTTCGACTGAACTGTCTTTATTAAGATAATGTTAGTTAGTCATTCGATCATCACTGCAAACAGGACACTCCATCGTTGTTCAGATCTCTTCCTGAGTGTATCCACGATTACACTGCTACTGACAGTAACGGTCCTCTGCTTGTTGACCATCATTCTTCTGCGCCCTCCAAAAAATTCACTTCTGAAAAACACTGCATTTCAACCCTGTGTTTTAATACTGGCCATCGAAAAGGAATCAGCATCACACTAGTCTCACTCTCGCGTACTATATCTATTATGGAGGTGAAAACGTCATCTCGATCCATTGCCCTATCACCCTGTGCCCCAACCGCGCATGACGCCAGTTGATCTGCTCTTTCATTACCTGAAACAGCCATATTACCCGGCGCCAAAATAAATGTAACTACTTTCAACCTTGCCTTTCACAAGGCCTCAATCCTTGTTCGCGAACGAGACTCACTTGTAACTTCCTAATCATACTCATAGTATCACTCAAGATGCAGACCCGTGTTACCTTCTGTGTGCCTACCCGCTCAAATTTCCCAGTCACTGCCATAATTTCTATGGTCATGCTACTCGTAGTCACAGAAAAGGTTCCACTCTCCTCCATGATCGTTTTACCTGTGCACTGAGCAGTGAAGGCCCAAGCACTGCGAACATGTATAATCACAGATCCATTAGTATATATAATCACATCCCCCCTTTCTGACATTCTCACTTACCAAAGCCTGCACCTCTTGTCCCACAGCCGTAGTACACCATCCTCTGCATTCCCTGCTAAGAGTTATTACTACTCCCACGGGGTGCACAGAGTACCGCACTGCTCTCGGGGGACCCAGAGTTAGCAGATAACCAAGATCTCAAAAGTACCCCTTCGTGGTGCACAATGGAAACAGAAATACAGCCGCTCGTGCTGATTCTGGCTAAACATTTTGGCGATCGTATCCGTGATTGTGGAGGTAGCAGATGGAAAGAGAATTGACTGCAAAAGAGACAGTCAATCTCTCATGCACCACTGCACAAATACATGTAGTGACACTGTCGACAATCAGTGACACTGGACAGTCCGGTCCGAGCATTGGAGGGACGGCCTATGAAAGCGACACAAGAAGGTAGATGCATGGCGAGAAGCGAAAAGACAATATACTGAGTTCAACGAAAGGGTAACACAGCACCAGAGGACAGCGCCGAGTGCAAATATAGAAAGGGAAAACTTTCCAAGGAAATCGGAACTACAATCTCTGTTAGCTCGAGACAAGCTTCCAATTACGGACAGCGACCAAGAGAAAGGACGCCCAGAAAAGAAAACAGGCATAGCCTCACACTAATGTCGAGCTTTCCTATACCGGAAACATGCTCGTGGAGAGAAAGAGTCCTGTACCCGATGAGCCCCGGCACAAATGGGGACAAGGTCGTTCAACTCGAGAACAAGCCTTGCTCCCAAACGCGTGGTGAGACTCGGGCTTGGACGAGGAGTTCACGATGTCGGTGAACGACACCTCGGCTAGGAAGTCGAATGAGCCCGGGTCCAACTCTTCTGTCGAGTTCTTCCTAAACCGGAACTAGGCTCGGGGATGAGCAGAGGTTCAGTACCCGATGGGCACAGAACGTCTAATTACACGAGGCAAGCTCACTGACCGTGGAACACCCCGTGCAGGATAGACGTGAACGATAATCGTATCGGCAAAGAGTCATTACACACCAGCACGTCCGTCCACAGATAGACAGGCTGTCCAGGCTAGGGAAACCTACTACCCGAATTAAAGGCATAACGAAAACGGATGTGCTGGGCCTCGGGTGTTCGGGCCACAAAGTGAGCCAACCGATGTGCAAATAACACAGCTCAACTGTGTAACTAGCTGTACAACGTACTTCACGCTCCACGAAGGAAACCACACGATTTATTTGTTGTGGTTATAGGACAGCGAACGCAGAAGACCCACTCTCACACACGTTTCGAAATCTGTGGCTAGATCTGTCAATTCCGCACCTGCTGACGCACATTGAAATCTGCACACGCTTTGTATGATATCCTCAGCACGTCCCATTCACGACTTCCACCTCTTACATCCGCTAACTTTAACTTTCTGTATTTCGGAATGCAATTGGTGTTCCTTGTCTAGATTTTTTAATTAAGATAATATACAAATAAACCACGTTAATAAAAAAGTGAACTTGCTTTGTTACTCCTTCTATGCATTCTATCGTTGTAATTTGTGATATCCTGAACTAACTCGACATTGGTGGTATCTGCTTCACCGTTTCATTGAGTTTGTTAGCGCAAACGAGAACAGTGAAGTGGGTGTTGCTGTATTGGCAGCACGAATTCTATATATCAGTGGGCATAAATTGCCTTGAAGAGTGCACTACAACTTTGTCTTAAGACGTTGGTTGATTTTACAAGAACCAAACAATAAAGAGCTAGATATATTGCATTTCAAAGATATTAGTTAGAGGAACGGGAACCGCGATATAGTGTGTTAAGTTACTCGCCCGTCGATTCAGCAGATTCGAGTTCACCGGGGCCTTTCAATGTTATATGGGCCTCTGAAATAGTAAGGTCCAGGAATTACATCATGGCTTCTGATCTAGGAAGGTCAATGAATGGTATCATTGCTACTTAACAAGTACGGTAGGCGATGATAGGTCATGCGATTTCTGGTGAGCCACTATTTTGAGCCACTACATGTATGTCTGTTAGTTACGTACACGTGTGTTCCCATTGGCGACCTACGGTTGCGAAACATGGACAATAAATAAAACTACAGTAAAAAAAATAGTCTTTCGAAATGAATTTCTAAATAAGAGTCATGAGAATACCATGGATAGCAAGGAAGATCAACGAAGACGTGCTAAGGAAAAACAACGTCAAAGAAAGCTGCTTTTTAAACACCATATTATGAAGGAAGTAGGGTTTTTTTTCAGCCACGTGAAGAGGCACGATGGCATGGAGCGAGTGTTGTTGGAAGAGGCGCTAGTAGGCAGAAGAAGAAAATGTCGACCAAGACGACGCTGGACAAGAGATATTCAGTATTCCATGCACATTTTGCTAGACTAGGCGGGTGCAACTTGCCAGAGACCGCGCGGATTTCAGGAGATTTATAAGGAAGACTACGCTCTGGAAAGAATACCTTGACCTCTACCTTTAGTTCAACTTACCTTGACCTCTACATTTAGTTAGAGATATTAATCTTCATCAAGGTGTACTAGGTAATCGTGGTCCTGGGTTCATTCCCCAGTTGAGGCGGAAATGTTTTCAGATCGCAACGGCTCCCAGGTCGACCCAGCCTTAAATGAGTACCGGATTAATCCGGGAAGTAAAGACTGTGAGGGAGAGGAGATGGCTACCGCCCTCATTTGCATAGCCTGTGAAATGTGAGATCGCTAACATCTCACACCCCTACGGCATTAATAAATGCTATGGGTTACTTTACTTTACTTACTAGGTAATCGATCAACCATGAATATAGTTCAAACATTTTGGCAATTCTATTCACTTCACTACCCTTACTATTCGTTGACACTGTGTATACTTAACTATGCGTATTAATTAATACATCAACACAGTTTCCGTGAGCCTTCGACTTGAACAAATTCTTTTTTACATCACTGCCATAACCTCAGAGAAATTCATCATTTGTTTGGAATTGGCAGTCAGTCAGTCAATTTTTTTATTATGCTTATTAATGTACAATTAGAGAACATTGTTTTTACAGAATGATACATGTATTAAGCCCTGCATAAAAATTAATACATAGGTAGAGAATACTGTAACAAAATCCCACCGTTAATGATGTAGTGTAGACCATGATATCCAGGACAAATAATAAAGCAAAATTAATTAAATAGGTTACTAAAAACACTTACCCTGCCTATGAATAAAAATATATAAAAAAGTATATATAAAAAACATACAATAAAACTAAACAGGAAAATTCTCCACGTATCGGCTCAAATGGAACCTTTTCCAAGAGACAAACAACAGTAAACACCACAATAATAAACAAAATAGATGACTTAGATTTCATAAAGCCACGTCTCCATGACGCAGGAATGGAAACGCATCTAGTAAAAGAGAAAATGCGTGCATTCATTATAAACAAACTGGAAAGTGGGAAATTAGAGGCAATATAGATGTGGTTGGATACGTGGAGAATTGTCCTAATTAGTTTTATTGTATGTTTTTTTTATATACTTTTTATATATTTTTATTCATAGGTAAGGTAAGTGTTTTTAGTAACCTGTTTAATTAATTTTGCTTTACTATATGTTCATTCGGTTACTGCGGCACCCTCCACTTTGTCGGACACCCTCCGACCATTTGGTTATTTATATCCAGGGCAAGCAGCACTTTCGGCAGACTTGTACACAAATGTGTATCATAGAAATGACATTAGCCTTTAGACTAAGCAAAAGTTTATAGAGCATTTGTACTTCCAGTACTGTCATACGCTAATAAAACATGAACTGCGTATAGACGACATGTGAGGAAGTATGGTCATTTTCACACACCTTCTCTCTGGCAAGTTGTGAACATCAGATTGGTAAATGACAAGATTCCGGATACCCCCTGTTCTTGACAAAGCTGGTATCCGTAGCATTGGCATCATTCTGATGTAGGCACAATTTTGCTGGGCATGACATGCGGTACGTATTCTAGATCATCGCCTACCGAAGATACTTCTCAATGGTCAGTTGCAGAAGGGCATACCTTTTTAAGATGGCAAAAAGAAGTGCTACAAGGACTCGTTAAATAAGTCAATGAAGCTTTTTAAAAGAATCCAAGATACACGGGAAGACATTCCACGAAATAGAGCTACATGGCCATCTACGGTAAAAAAAAAAAAGGTGCACCATCTTGTAAAGAGAGGAGAAATGCAGCAGATCAACAATAGAGAGTATCTGGAAAGGTGAAATGCAGCAGATCAACAATAGAGAGTAGCTAGAAAGGAGAAATGCAGCAAATCAACAATAGAGAGTAGCTAGAAAGGTGAAATGCAGCAAATCAACAATAGAGAGTATCTGGAAAGGTGAAATGCAGCAGATCAACAATAGAGAGTAGCTAGAAAGGAGAAATGCAGCAAATCAACAATAGAGAGTAGCTAGAAAGGTGAAATGCAGCAAATCAACAATAGAGAGTATCTAGAAAGTCACGGGTAGATCAAACAGCACATGCAGTGATCATCCCATGCACAAACTGTCCAAGGACGTTTACGGTTAGAATATGGTTTATTAGTTATCTACAAACTGTTGTTTGTTTGTTTATGTTCAATCTCAAACTCTCACTAAATCTCTCTTGTTGCAGAACATTGGTCCTGCTACATTTCTTCATGACTTAGTCCAAAGAATGGAAGTGTGTTGTTCCACGGTTTCAATTTGAATCAGTGGCCCGGCACATCCGTCTTCGGCATTTCTACGAAATCATAGTCAAGAGCATAACTTTAACTGAATTTCATAGTGTTGTAACAAATGGTCATCATCATCATGTGATAGACGAACAACAAATGTACACGTAGTGTTAAATTTCTCAAAGCTCTTTATAGATCAGTCTATTTGTGTATGTACTTGTTAATGTAAAAGTAGGGAATATTTGTTTACAAAATAATATATCATATATTTAGTTCAGTAAGGAAACAAGAAAACAATTTATGAATTTACATGCACACTTTCAGACAGAAAATCAGACATACAATTAATTCGTCCAAAACTCAAAATGTTATTGTTTCAATGAAATAGAAACCTCGTAGATATGTATAACAAATAACATTATTTGTTTATTTAAATCTCTAGAAATTATGAACAATATACAATCACTAGCAGGACCGTAGATATGATTACCTTAGAGAGAGGGGTTTTTACCTGAAGAAAAGGTCATTCGTTCGTTTCGCGTAAATTGAAGACCTTTTTATGAAAAATCTCTGAGGGAGGGGTTTCTATCGAAATTTTGGTTACGTTCTTAGCACTAAAAGTCATGTTCATATCTGTTAGAAAGGGGGGGGGGGTTGCACACCCAATCCCCTACCCCTTTATCTGCAGGCCTGACCACTAGTTAGTATTACGGTGGAAGTGATGGCAATGACAAGGGCAATGGTATGACTGGAATCTCAGAGTACTACAGGTGTCTGTTTTCTTACTGATTCTATGAGTATGTTTCGGAAGATTCAGTCGGGCTATCGACGCCGTCAGTGACTGGAGTCGACGAAATATTTGCTGAAGAGAGCTACCTTCATTTTGGTACCTGTACACATGGTTGTCAGGGGAAATGAAAGAGCAGACAGACTTTCCAGCCTGGCCACTGTGCGTTGTAGTAGTTAAATGGACCGTGCTGACATTTTGAATTCAGTCAAGAAGTTGAACCATATGCGGTATTTTTCTTCTTACGTATATTTTGCTAGAATGTAGAATCTGGGAGTGAAGCGTAGTGGTGCAAGAAATTAGCGGCGTACATGAATAAAAAGAATAGTTATCAACCAACACAGAACCGGAACAGTTAGTTACCGCCTGCTGAAGAACATACTGAATATTTAATCCTATTGACCGTATCACCCATGGGCGTGTCTGGGGTGCCATAATAACGAATAATATATTCTTACGCCATTTTATACAATGATTTTTTCCCTCCATATCTTTAATAAACATAAGAACTCAACTCTCAGCGGTGTTCTTCCTGAGAAGAATCCATCTACTTAGAGAGGGTAAGAACGCAAATGTACAGATGAAGTATTGTGGGGCTTCCAAGAGAGGAAAGGTTTCATTGTGTATACAGATTTTTCATCTGCTTGTGGTTGAAGTTGAATATTGTGATGTGGAGAGCTCCCCCCATATATTCTTCATGTGGTAAATAACGTTATGTAAAAGTTAGTGGCGAATTCATGACAACCGCGGATAATAGGAAACATGGAAGACTTAGGAATACACCGAGAAGATAGACAATGAAAGACTTGACAGAGATGAGAATCTTGTCGTGCACCAAAATGTCTTTGTCTAACTGGCGCATACATGGGAATTAAAAATTTTCCACTTGTCTGCTGTCATATGTTCTGACACATTTGCTATTTTATGTCAATTTGTTATCTCTTTTAAGCGTATCCTGTACAGATATCTACTAAGTCCGTCAAGGTGTTAATCTATAATATGCTCCAGCAAAGAGAAGACGCCGGTAAAAACGTAAACTTATGCATAATATATGCTAGGAAAACGTGCATCCTGAGATAATGACAAAATACTCAAGTATGTATGTAAGCTAGATAGGTGTGTGACGACTACAAAATCAAAGAAAACATCATTTTCTAGGTGTGTGAGAAATCAAATAAAAATAAATTTAATAAATGAATGATATAAAATTAAATAAAAACACATAATGAAGGTATGATAGCTGGAAAATGAAAGAAAATATATCTGTAATTCAGATGTTTGACGAAAAGAAAACAAAAATGTTCAATTTAGAATGTTAACATAATATGTTTATAAACGAAACTAAACAAATGTTGTCATACAATTGCAATGTGCAAGTAAAGTGATAATAATTTATAGTTGCCTATAACCAGTCATAACTACACGAATCACGTCCTTATCACTCTCATCATTAATATTATTAACAGGAACATCAGCAGGAATATCGACATTCCAGCAGCAGAAACGTGTAGATAGCGTGAAGTGTTAATATCCTTTATCCAGCGTGAAGTATTGCTATGTATTCTGTATCAAGAGTGATGTATCACAATGTGTTACGTACCAAACGTGAAGTGTTACTACTCTTTATCCAGCGTGAAGTTTTATAATATATTTTGTACCTAGCGTGAAGTGTTGCTATGTATTCTTTACCTAACGTGAAGTGTTACTATGTGCTCTGTACCTAGTGTGAAGTGTTACTATATATTCTTTACCTAACGTGAAGTTTTGCTAAGTGTTCTGTATCCACGGTGAAGTGCTACTATGTATCCAGTATCCATGGTGAAGTATTACTATGTAACATATATCTAGCGTGAATTATTACTATGTTACTACGCGTGAAGTACTCGTGTTACTATGTTACTACGCGTGAAGTACTCGTGTTACTATGTTACTACGCGTGAAGTACTCGTGTTACTATGTTACTACGCGTGAAGTACTCGTGTTACTATGTTACTACGCGTGAAGTACTCGTGTTACTATGTATTAACAAGTTCATTGAGAATACATGCAGTTTTCAAACAAGAAAACATCATCACTACTGTGATCAAGATGAGCAGAAGACAGTTGTTTGCAGGCGTCATAAAGGATGAAAATATCACACATTGTCGTATTTCTTGTAAGTTTATAGGTGTCATATATGACAATATCACAAGCTATCGTAGTTATTGTTAGTTTTTAGATGTCACAAATGATTACAAATTCACTTGGTAGCTTGTATCATAACTATGAGAAGATCACACACTGTCGTATTTCTTGTTAGTTTGCAGGCGCCATGAAGGATGAGAAGATCATACACTGTCGTATTTCTTGTTAGTTTGCAGCTGTACTCTTTTAAATAGGGAAAAAGGAACAAAAAATCAAATTAAAAATTTGTAAAGAATAAGAAAATATATGTTGGAACACATTTGAAAACTAGTAGTTAAAACGTAAGCCCTTTAATATCAATTTAAGGTCTGTCATTTTGTATGGCTTTGATACATCGGTGATGACAAAGTCTAGGCAACATAGATTATAATTAATTGTGAAGAACGTAGAGAAGAGAAAGATTATGTCCATGAAATGACGTGATGTATTCAAGAATGAATAAAAATTGGATATCAATAAAGAATAGTACTGATTGTATACAAATTGTGAATAAAAAAAGATCAACTAGACATAAAAACAACCGACGGCACAGCAGGTGTAGAAGATTGATGTCACAGTATTCGAGTTTTCCTATGTGTACTAAGTCATCCTCAATGAAGTGGCATATCGCTTGCCTACCGAAAGTACAAATAAGAGCACATAACTGCGTAACTCCAAGCGATAAGCTACAGGGATCTCCAGAAAAATGCACATGTAAACAAAACTTCACAATGAGAGATCGAAATTGTGCAATGTAAAGAAAAGGAACAAAATGATATAATCAATACGACACGGCTATCCTCCATCTGGACATGTTATTTGTAAGATAGAAACTTGTATTACAAGATAGGTTATAACATGGAATCAACAGAGAAAGAGAAGATAAGGTGTTCCAACCTGTAGGAAAGAGACGGTGCATATCGGAAAGACGCGGAGAAGAAATCTTAAAACAAGGTAGACTTGAGAAAATTCTTACCTGGTCTATGCTTTTTTGGAGACTGATTTGTTTGATTGAATTCATAAGAATTTAATATCTGAATACACTGATAAAATACACGTGTGCAAGAGTTAGAAGCAATTGAGAAATCTCCTTTGTCGTTCGCTGATATGGCTAAGTTTTGATCTCTATTATAAAAGTGGTGGGTGGTCTGTATCAGGCTAATCAGATCGACGTACAGGTTCTTCTTTCATGTAGGTTGGAGAGAAGGATCTAATCTCTGTTCTACTCCTTTCATAACAACACCAGTCTTGGATCTATGTTCTACTATATGCTTGTCTCCTCCACATGGGGCACATGTCTGTCTAAGTTTCAGCATATTGTATATGTGGTAGATAATTCTATAGTTTGCAAGTTCTAAGCTGCAAGATTGCAAATTGTCTCTTCCTGGCAGTGAGTGGTATGTGTCTATCGAATCATTTCCCTGATGTTCTCTTAACCATTTTTCGATGAACTTGTACTTTATTTGTATCTATATTTTTATCTTATGTCAAACTATCTTCAATGTAGCATGTGAATCTACATTCTTTAACCAGTTTGTCTGCCTCCTCATAGCAGTCACGATATCTATCGTCCGCCAACCAGCAGAATCAGGGTTCGAATTCACTCGCTTTTCGTGGTTTGAAATAAAGATTACTTTTATGGTTCATCCAACCACCAGGAAGAAGAGTACCAGGGTTCATGGTTCATCCACCCAGGAAGTACAGTAACAAGGAGTATGCTCTGGGAAGGTCGAGGAAAGACGTCATCGCTACTAATCAAGTGTTTTAGTCGAGACTAGTCAGACGTTTCTAATTAATCCCTGACTAGGCATCTGAACACTTATGGAAAGCCATACGCTGTACGCGGATTCATGTCATCTGTATTTTTATCTGCCATCTAATTTTCGTGTATGATGCAGTCCTGGGATCTAATGTAATTTGACTTGACTGAAATGATAACTTTGCGTCCACTCTGACAGGCTACCTAACTCCTTATTTTTATGGTTCCAAAGTGCTGTTATACACTGAAAGTGATAAGAAGTCTTAAAGGAACGCACCGGTAGATTGTAAAGGGGGGGGGGGGGGTGGTGGTATTGAATTATTCTCCATTCTTAGGAATTGAGAACAATACATTTAATTCTACTTGTTTTTATTTTTCTTCTATGGTCTATGCAGGATGGGGGTGTGGTGCGGTTACTCATTTTCGATACCGATTCTATAATGCCAGGTTGTCAAGCATCTTCTCTATTGGTCTTCCCACATTTAATACCGGGAAGGAAAACAAATCAAATTTTGACACGGCCCCTCACACAATGTGTACAATTAACATGGAAGTGTTACTGCAGTTAAACTTTGTACCATATTGTATATGAAAAATAGAAGAAAAAAAATGCAGTTTACACATAAAACAAATACAAAATAAATCGACGTTTCTACTAGAAGGTCTTCATCAAGATAAAAACAAGACTGGAAAGGAAATATTTACTAAAACTACACATAGAAGGGATATGTGAACATCTATATTGCTATACATGATATTCAGACAGAACTGAATGCAACAGAAATATTTGATGTTACAGATATTATGATAGATTAGAATATAAGGTAGAACACTTCAACACTTGACGTCAAACTAATGGCAATTAGAACTACAAGCAATGATATCTCTGTGCATTTAGGGAAAGGAATCGTTGCATCAGATTTTCACATAAAACTGCTCGCTAGGAATAATAAAGTATAATCATCCTTACTACCAGTCCAACCACCGTTAAATTCCAGTACCATCACTAATACAACCATTACTACTACTACTCCACTACTACTACTACTACTACTACTACTACTACTACTACTCCACTACTACTACTACTACTACTACTCCACTACTACTACTACTACTACTACTCCACTACTACTACTACTACTACTACTACTCCACTACTACTACTACTACTACTACTACTACTACTGCTGCTGCCAATACTACTACTACTACTACTACTACTACTACTACTACTACTACTACTACTACTACTACTAATAATAATAATAATAATAATAATAATAATAATAGTCATCGCGATCATCACGTGTGTCGACTTGCGCAGGCGTTCATTCAACACTACAATGTTGTACCCTCAGTGTCTTGAATAAGCTGCAGTGTTTACACTTCCCAAACGAGTTGCCATAGTGGCAATTAATATGTCAAAAGTTGACAAATTAAAAAATGTTAGCGTCACTGACTGTGAAATTTATGTTATGTTTTGGCCAGTGTTGTGTTATTGTTATGCTTAAAATTTATTCACTTGTACATTTATCCTTGTTGAAAATTGTGAAATTGTAAACATGACTGTATGCTAGTTAATATTGCTGTTGTTATCAGTAGAATTGTCTCTGTCGTTACAGATGTCAAAACATAACCAAGAAACATAATGCAGTTTAATATTACAGATCGCCATCATCATAACTATCAACCATGCATAACGAAGGTTGACTGCAACAGACCTCCAACTTTCCGTCTCTTTCCTTAGAGATAGAATCTGCAATACTATACCCTGTCAATTTAGCAATGTTCCCTGCTCTAAATGCAGTTATTAGAATTACATTTATTGATTGGAGTCTATTAAATTCAATGCAATTTTTAAAATTAATTTTTCATGATTATTGTGCTAAATTTAGAGTTTGGTCATATTTTATTTGAGATCAAACCATAAATATTTCAAAATATCTGGCAACTCCGCTTTCGCATTCCATGAATACAAATAACTCCATATGTTCTACATTTCTCCTATTTTTTCACTTTTTTCCTGCTTTCACCTTTTGTTCAAAACCTCATGACATCGTGAAGTGGTCAGTAAACGTGGACTATATTTTTCTGACACACAGCTTGGTGTAGATCTTCAGCATTACTTCCTCATTAGATTTAAAGCTATGTATGGAATTCTTAGTACTCTTCTGTAGAAATGCATCTATGTCATCTTTAGTGTCCTACTCCTCAATTTATTGTCCTTGTCATAGTGTCAGAGAATGCAATTGGGTTATGTCGCCGTTTTAATAGCCCGACACATCCGTCTTCGACTGTGGTTCTTTATTTAAGTAGTACGTCAAAAGTAACTTTTATGCAGCTAATTTGTAAAAAAAAGAACCACGACCAGGAAAAACATGGAAAACAAAATCTGTTAGGCTAAACAAACTTTACCCCAAAAAAATAAATTTGTTGTTTGTTAAAGGTCAATATGGCAACCTTGAATGGAGGTGGAGCTTTACTTTAATAATATTCTATAACACCGAAGTGACTAGTTGAAAAACTCATACATCATGGCTAGGAAATTCTAATATGAGCATTAGCTAGTTAGCTAGTTAGTTAGCTATTCTCTAGGGCCAAAGACGACACATAGGGCGGATGTCATAGATTTCCATGTCTCTTGTTTCATTTCAATTTGCTTTAGATCTTCATTGTTTCTGATACCGATGGTGAAACTCTCCCTTGTAATAGTTCTACGTAAAGCTTCTTTTGGTCTTCCTCGTTTTCTCTTGCCTTTTGGTGATCACATCAAAGCTTGACAGGGGAGTCTTTCAGTATCCATTCGTAGTGCGTGTCCGATGTAATTCCAGCGACGATTTCTAATAATATGAGCATAGGTTTAGAAAAATTAGAGGTACTGCACGAAATAAATTGTCGAAGATATCAATGAAAAATAAAAAACCATACATTATTTAATGAAAAGAATTTTCGCTAAAGGCGTATACAACGCATCATTCACTGATCTGCGCGCAACGTATTGAGAGGTCTCCCTCTTCTCTCTCCCATGGAAGACCTTTGGTGGGAGGGTGCTTTCTCAGGACGTTGCATGCAGATCAAATGATCAGCGTCAGATGCCGCTTTTTTTTAATCTCCGCGTCACGGAAGCTTAATGAAATCAAGACAAAATATTACAAAATTGGAATGTTTATTTACACCGTATCGTGTAATTAGCAATAAAAACAAATTAAAAATGTATATTAGAACCAAATTAGCAATAAAAGCAGCCCATAGATAGGGGTGATGTATAATCAATGGATATAATTTAATACTACGAATTAAGTAAAAAATATATCGACACTCCACCGCTACTGCAATCGTTCTAAGAAATAGATAAATCACCTATATAAACCTATAATATAAAGTGAACAATAATGTATTTTTAGCAAACGGTATTCCTTTAGCAGAGCTCTATCTTTGGCACTGAATGAAAGACAGTTCAACATTTTTTGTTATTGGCAGACCGAGATATTAAAAGAATCGTTTATCTTGAAAGAAAATATGTTTATGTATTTTTATGTGTGAGTGTGAATATTACCAGTACCTGGTGGCCTCGTTCTGAATATAGTACGTGGCACATGTTACGTCACATTTCAATTTGACTCTGATGTCAGCACAAGTTAATTTTCGGTAAATCTGAAACAAAAATTTCAAATAATAATAATAAATATATTAGAAATTACATTAATAATAGTAATAGTAACAATAATAATAACAATAATAATATTAATAATAATAGCATACTAGTTATAATACTTATAATAAGAACAATAATAATAATAATAATAATAATAGCAATATTAACTATAAGAATAGTGCTGATAATAATAATAATAATACAACAGATAATATTTAAAATATTTTTAATAATATTATTATAGGAATATATGTATCATATCAACTGTAGAACTTTGCTTGCTACTTCTGTTGCATATTTTTGCACTATTTCTTCCTCCAGTTGCATTACCAATACAGGTCGTGCTCGACTTACGAACGCTATGTGTACAGTAATGTGAAGTGATGTTATAAAAATATTTAAGTTAAATTATATTGAGTATCCGGCTATACTGAGTATCTGGCTAGTGATAGATAAATATATAGATGTCCAAAAAAGTATCTATATTTGCTTCGTAGATTACAGCAAGGCCTTTGACAGAGTCCAACATGAAAAATTAATCAAATGTCTTCAAGAAATAGGCATAAATGGAAAAGACATCAGACTGATTAGAAATATATATTGGGAACAAACTGCATCAATAAGGTGTGAAAACAGCTACTCTCCATACATAGAAATAAGAAGAGGAGTAAGGCAAGGATGCATTTTATCACCAAGCCTATTTAATATCTACACAGAGAATATCTTTAACAATATAGAAGAAATACCAGGACGCAAGATCAATGGGAAAATAATAAACAACCTTAGATATGCAGAAGACACTGTTCTTTTGGTAGAAAGTGAACATGAACTACAAAGACTTATAGATCAAGTCAATAAATCAAGTAATGAATATGGACTGGATATAATCAGCAAAGACATAGAAGAACAGGAGGTAAACATAAACATACAGGGAGAGAAACTACAACAAGTAAAACAATATCAATATCTTGGACACATAGTCACAAATGATGGCAGATGTGAAACAGAAGTTAAAAGGAAAATAGGAATGGCTAAACGTACCTTCAATGACATGAGGAAATTATTAATATCTAAACAAATTACAAACAAGTTAAAAATGAGAATTATAAAATACTACATCTATTCCATATTAATGTATGGCTCAGAAACATGGACACTAAATAAACAATTAGAAGACAAAATTGATGCCTTTGAGATGTGGGTATATAGAAGAATAGGGAGAACATCATGGAAAGAGAAGAAAACAAATAAAGAGGTGCTAAAGACAATATGAAGAAAGAATACTAAGAGAAATAAAGATCAGGCAAATAAAATACTTTGGACACATTAAAAGACATGACACCTTATTGAAGACCTTATTTGAGGGTAAAGTCAAAGGGAAGCGAGCAAGAGGTAGGCAGAGACACATGTGGGAGAGTAACATCAAACGATGGACAGGTTAGTCTAGCAGAGTGAACCACCAAGACAAGAGTCAGGAGATGTTGGAGATACGTTGCAGTCAACCTTCGTTGCGGAGACGGCACTTAATGATGATGATATTATACATTTCTTTTATTAATTATTGTTATAAATAATAATTTGTCCATGTTATTTTTTTCCCATTTGTATCACCTCTACTCCATTTTGTTTCTTATTTTTACATCGACAGGTTTAAGAAAAACACTGCATTAACTGTACATGTACAACTGGTTTAATATTTGCAAAACAAATACAGGTGTGGAAAATACTATAGGAAACATTTTCCCAATCACAAAACACATAGAATTGTCATTAACATCAATATGATTGCAGACAACGCCGTTCGACTAATAATTGAGGCAGAAATAAATCTGAAATCTAATACATGTATGGCTAAGGATTCTGGTCGTAAAGTCGAATGGGTCTAAGTCCCTGTTACGTAGGGATTTAAGGTCGTAAGTTAAGTAACCCCGACTTAAGTAAGGTGGTAAGTCGATTTCTCTCTGTACACTGTAAACGATCGACCTGTCTTCAAATTCAAACTCAAGCTAATTCGGAAGAGTAAAGATTGCGAAAGTAGCACATTAACTTCCCTGTATCAGAGTAAAGATTGCGAAAGTAGCACATTAACTTCCCTGTATCAGAGTAAAGATTGTGAAAGTAGCACATTAACTTCCCCTATCAGAAGCCGTGTTTGTTTTTAATTCATTTGAAATAATTGCAGGACTTCTAGAAATCTTATAGCACCCTTTATGTTTAAATCTCTATAAATTACGATCAATAAAGCTCTTATTTTCTGAAGGCAATTGGGATTCGGGTTACATATTTAAACACTCATTAAAGGTCAGAATATACGAAAAAAAAGAGCCACAAAAATCCAAACACATTTGAACACTATTTTCTTTCTCAAATATGACATATTTACAGAAATTTCCAGCTCTACTGTTTTTTTTACATAATTATTTGAGCGCAATTATTTACATGACATACGCAACATTTAATTTTCTTTATAATTTTAGGGAGCTTTCATCCTGTGCTCTTTAGCAGGATTTTTTTAGATTTTCCAAGTTAGATATCGGTAATTAAAATGATGCAGTGGAACACAAACAAAGCATATGCGAATTGATATTCTAGTATGTTATATCGATCCACTTTATTTATATGTATGGACAGCAATAAAACCGTCAAAGTTATTGGGTTCTTTATTTCTTCCTCTTCTTCAGCGTCCATTCTCAAACTCCCACTGGATCTTTTTTGTTGCAGGACCATTGTTATACTAGATATCCAGCAGTATGTAATTCAGAGAATGCAATTGGGTTATGTCGCCGTTTTAATAGCCCGGCATATCCGTCTTCGGCTGTGGTTCTTTATTTAAGTAGTACGTCAAAAGTAACTTTATGCAGCTAATTTATAAAAAAAAAAACCCCGACAAGGAAAAACATGGAAAACAAAATATGTTAGGCTAATCAAACTTTACCTAAAAAAAAAATGTGTTGTTTGTTAAAGGTCAATATGGCAACCTTGAATGGAGGTGGAGCTTTACTTTCAGTTTTATTGAGTCTTTCGGTTCATTACGGAATGACATGCCTACCTTTTTAACGAAATAAGCCATACATTATTTAACGAAACGAAATTTCGCTAAAGACGCATACAACGCAGTATTCATTTGATCTGCGAACAACACACTGAGAGGCCCCCAGCTTCCCTTTGCCCTGAAGACCCTGTGATCGAGTCATATCCATACGTTACGCGCACATCTAATGATCGCTAGCAAACGCTGCATGCTTTGCCATGGTTCGTGTTTTTAATATTTGCGTCACAGAAGTTGTATGAAATCAAACCTAATACTAAAATGTTGTAATATATGGGCACATCGTTCAGAATACAGCTAGTCTTTCTAGTATAACTTTGTTTATTTAGAAGTTTTACCTGCATCAGCAAATTCAAAACTATCGTTTTACTGAATATGGCTCTACGGTTGAATGAAAAGAAAGGGATATTTTCTACTATAAAGGGGCATTTGAGATTTGATGCAGGTAAAAGTGATGGTTCTCTTCCGTCAGCGACGATCATAATATGAAAATCCAATCCTAGGTCAACATTATTTAGTTGTTTCTTATCTTATATATCCATGGTTAGTGTAAGCGTTTCTATGTGCGTTCTATTATTTGCTCACCATTCCAGCACCATCATCCATGGAAGATAATTAAATGATAAGGATGATGATTAAATAATCTCTTTGGTTGTGTGCAGCTAGTTATTGACAGTCCATAGCCTTTCTGACA
Organism: Meghimatium bilineatum; assembly: GCA_034231615.1. Taxonomy (NCBI): domain Eukaryota; kingdom Metazoa; phylum Mollusca; class Gastropoda; order Stylommatophora; family Philomycidae; genus Meghimatium; species Meghimatium bilineatum. Next base: position 57,869,335 of record CM067304.1, read on the forward strand.
GCAGCAGAAGTCATCCTATATTGAGTAACAGAGATGGCCCCCGAACTCGTATACAGTTTGTTTGTATGGATCACAGCGAGATGATTGTGGTGTCTAGTTTATGGATGCACGTTTAGTCTCTGAAGGAAGGCATTCCATTACAGCAATATCCCAGGATCATCACATAATTACCTAGAGAGTAGCACATACTTCTGGGTCAACTTGTTCGTCATTCTTCCATTAGATTTGTTGAACTCTCAGTACTGATGGTAAATTAAGTATTCCCCGTCATATAAAAGGATACATCATATCAAACATTAGGGGCAGACAGTCATGGTTTATAGGGCATGTGTTGAGAAGAACACAGCTTGAACACTTAATAACAACTGGAAAGATCAAGGGTAGAAGAGACAGGGGACGACAAAGTGAAAAGTTGATAGGTGGACTAGTATTGTGGCATGGTAGAAGCTCATCAACCGAGATTATTGACAACACAAGAGACAGAGAATCGTGGAGAAACATGATCGCCTACGTCATTCCGCATGGCACTTGATTGATTGTCAAATTGTAGTCAACTGCCGAAGACGGATGTGCCGGGTTATTGGCGCAAATAAAATGGCGACACAATGTATTTCTATTCTCTGGACTACATCCTGTTTGTAGCAGGCCTATGATCCTCCTATATTTCCAATGTCCAGAGAATGGAAACGCATTGTGTCACCGTGTTATTTGCGCCAATGACCCGACACATCCGTATTCGGCATTATCTAGGAGGATCATAGTCCTGCTACAAGAGAAATTCAGTGGGAGTTTGAGAATGTACCCTGAAGAAGAAGATATTGTAGTCTGCCACAAAACGACAAAGATGCACGACTGTACCTCCTCGTCATCCTTGGGACATTTTAACAGAAGATAAAAGTGAAAGATCGAGACAAGACATGTACTGACAACGAGGATTTTTTCACAGGTGATATGTTGTCAGCTTATCACCCAACTATCCTTAGTCGTCTACCACATCATGGAAATTAAGCACTGGTCCTGTTATACGTAACCTGAACTAGAAGCCAACTATGGTTTCGCAATAATGGCGAAATAAGTTAATATAAAAGCATTTACCGATGCTTTGCAAATGTCTATACACACTGTTAGCCCATTTGTTTTAGTTAAAAACAGGCCGATAAATAATCGATCACCAATAACCTTCGTCACCAATCGATGTTGCTGTGAATAACCGACTTGTTTCAGAGGCCAGAGCATTCGATACTAAACGAAATGGAATTGAATTTTCCGCGATATTTTACCTCGACAACAAAGTGTTTTAACAAGCCGATGCACTGAACACGTGGCTGCAGTTTTTCGTAAAGCGTAGATTAAGGACAATTTTATATAAAGATCTCACAGTTTAAATACAATTTTCTAGCGAGTAACCCATATAATGTTCTGTGTTCTCATGATGAAATTAGGCTGGAGAAATTGCTGAATGTGGAGAACTTCTTTGAGAAGATGTCGCTAAAAGGGAAATAAGAAATTTGTTTCAAGTATGGGAGAGTTGTAGAAACGGGTATTCGAAAACCGAGTTATTTGAAGGGAGAGTTTTTTACTTCACCCCTTCTTCTCAATTTCGCCACTCTAAGGATATCCCATATAGCACATGTTATAATTAATCACAATACGTTTCTCCTTAGTGTTGCTAACTAGTTATGTTGTTGTCTTTCCTCCGTACCATGATACCATGAGGTTAAACTGTTTCCTAGTTGTGTTTACCACCCTCCCGAATTAGATAGAGATTTCTTCTCAATGAATTGTACACTGCTGGGATTTTAAAACTTCTGGGTATCAAATAAAGTTATGGAGAAGTATCCATATTACATACAAGGATACAGTAACTCTATTGTTCATAATTTAATTAGAACAAAGCAAGCTATCGTCATCTTTACTTTTTCGAGCGTATAAAACATAAACACATCATTATAGCATAGGAATTCTTCATTCTGTCTGTATTTATAGTATTTACGTAACAGACAAAGTGGATCTGGTTTAAAATGAATGAACAGTCTACCAGACTATCGGCATGAAAAAATACAGATAACAGTATACAGGACATTTTCAACGCTTCAACATTAAGGTCATTTTTAAAGAAAATACAAAACAAACTGTAAAAACAGTAAAGATAAAAGCAATAGACGACATACATTTAACTGTAAAGATATTCATTCTAGCAATGATTTATGTATAAACAAGTAGGGTAATAGAGACAAGCAAATATGGTGAAATGAGAGCGAAATAAAACAACTATGCCTGACAGCAACACGAACGAGAACACAGAAATGTCGTACCACCTACATCTAAATAAATGAATGATTTGTATTAAGACCAACTAGCTTAAGAGTACCAACTGCAATATTCAGCAATTTTCAAGCGCACACCTAGCTCTATAGTCTGGTGTACAATATCTTATTGCAGTGACCGTAATGTCATAGGCACCACGATGGTCGTCACCATATAAATGAATAGTGACATGAGTAGGCGATCTGTCATTAATGGCATGAAGATGTTGGCAGAATAGGTCACTTAGTTTTTTCAGAGATGATTGTAAAGCTGATAGACCTTGTGTTTTACGTAAGTTCTATTGTTAGACAGTTTAACAGCAGCCTCACTTATTATTAATTGTTTGTAATAATTTCCCACGTATTATAATTCTTTTATTTGCATTAGCTGCAAAATAATTTTAGAAAACTCGCAAAACAACGTAAAATTACTAAGAAAACGGCAGTGGTGAGAAAATAGATGAATCTTAAAATATAAAAAAATTAACCTCCGTTTAATATCCTGCCAAAACCTCCAATACAAAGTTGAAACCATATATATATATATATATATATATATATATGGTTTCAACTTTGTATTTGAGGTTTTGGCAGGATATTACACAGAGGTTCATTTTTTAAATTATATTATATTCAGGACTCTGCAGTTACCCCAATTTTGGGTCTTCCGTGATTTTCTAGGCAATTATAAATACGTTTAGCAAATTGTTCTTGCTTTCTAAACTGTTCCGATGCACAATTCTCTGCGGCGAGAATTGAACCGGATGCTTTTGCCGTCCAGCAGTTCGATGTGTCTCCTAGCAAGAGAGCGGAGCTAAATAACAAAAACAAATAATTAAAAAACATGAATAGAACTAAGAAAAATAACGGAAAGACAATTGGTGATATATAAAAAATAAGAAACATGCAAAGGAAATAAATATTAAATATAAAAGATCAAAATTACGAAAAAAATAAAGAACGATTACAATTTAATATTGCATAAAATATTGGAGAGCGAAAACTAAGATACCAAATAAGGGAAGACTAGACATGAAAATTAAGATAGCAAATAAGGGAAGGTTAGACATGAAAACAAAACTACGTAAACACTTCCCCAGACGCACAAAATAAAAATAAAACTTGCAATAACACAGTAATAATAACAAACTAATAACAAAATAAGACACAATAAAAATAACATTGCAAAAGATTGGCCAGGAAAAGTCAAAATAGATATGAAAAAAACAAGAAAGTGATCAAATTAGAAACATATAAAATAAAAAGACAGTATAAAATAAGTTAAAACAACACTTCTTCCTCTTCTGTATGCGTTTTCCGGAGGTCATAATTGCTGGGTTACCCAAACCGCGCCTTCCGTTGTTTTTTATGGTTAAAAGCATTTACATAATCAAATTGGACTAAGTTGCGCATGCGGTTGTGTCTGTGGGTCTCACCAATGGCTCACTAGACAAACCAACCATGCAACAGAAAACCTTAGTAGATGACATGCCTTTATATTGAGGTTATCTTCTTATAGAAGCTTCATGGCACGTCATCTATACAATCCCGTAGTCGAAACCTTCGATAACAGTTACCATGTTGTACCGACAGGCCGACCGACGTTGTGCTTGAACTAGTTACGGGCACATTGTGGGTGGGCGGAACAACAAAGAAACCTGTCGCAATGGCCAGAGTTGTGCCCTGATGTCGACGTCTGTTTCGGTACCATTGGACTCGAAACACCATCGAGTCGAATGGCTGCTGGAACAGAGGGCGGAGCACTAATGGGAATGCCCAACGTGCTGTGAGGCAAGTTTCTAATCAAGAATAAAGAATCAAGTACTAGGTTCCGCGGTTTAAAAGAGCGTATCTCTTAACATGAGGTATATTTGGAGGTGAGGTGTCTCGAAATCCATGTTGTTTGCATAGTGTAGTCCAGAGATCGGAATTTTTGTGTGTCTTGGTTTACAGCGTGGATGCGACATCTGCGCCTTTTGGTTAGACACATCCGCCTTAGGCATAGACAATAATATAAAAAAATGAAAAAAATAGATACCAGAAAATGATAGCGCCCAAAAAAGACACAACCCAAGAGAACAGAGACACTAAATCATTACAAGAACATCTGGTAACGGATTAAAAAAGCTAAGAACAAAAGTAAGGGATTAACAATTATAAAAGAAAGCATACAAATTAAGTTAAAACTGGTACATGAAGCAGATGGATTCAGAAACCACGGTAATGAGATGTCTAAACTTTATTTCTGTTCTGCGAGATTGCATGTATTCAAGAGGTGTTCGATTCCTGATTCGAAGAATTATTACTTTATCCTTTATTTATTCAGCGACATATGATATGGTCGCTTGAATTAAGACTTTACGCGGTATGAGCGATACGCTTAGCATGAAGGTGCGTGCTGCTTCGCTAAACGAGATCGGGCACATTCGGTACACTCGAGTATAATGATGTAAATCTGAATATTCTGAGTCTTTGGATCTTTGTTCGTGGTTCTAATGCAGATCGTTCTCTTTGCACTGGCAATGAAATTGGAAGTATTATTGGCGTCTGAATATTCATCAATAGTTAACAAGATGTGTTCTATACTCGTATATATAGTGTATTTAGCGCATTGTTTTGTTTTTTATGCTATTCGGACAAAAGCAAGCTACTCACATCCGTTGGGGAAGATAGAAGTGTTTCTTAGTCAGTTTATGAAGATGTACCTTGATGTGATTTTATCACCCAATAGATAATTACCACAAGGATAACACGCCCATGATAATACATGCCATTGTTTAGCATCTATTCTGTGACAATAAGATCTTGTCTAGTGACAATTGTCTCTAGTCTTCCAATACCAGCTCTGTCTTCAGACTGATGTTTAATTTATTCAGTTTTTGATTATATTGTCAGTCATGTAACCATTGATCTGGAAATCAGAGGTGTTTATGTATTGTATTTGTCCACATTTATTAATCTAAACATTCAAGAATATAAAGAGTTAATATTATACATTACCGTTGTTGTGCAAATTACATCAATGACATCAAGAATTACAAGAATGACACCAACATAATTTAACGTACTCGGTAACAGGGTACGAAAAAAATCCAGCATAGACAAAGAAAAAGAATCCACTTGGGGCTACAGTCAAGTCCGTGATTGTAAAGAGTATGGTTAGTCACGCAGAGGCGCGTTCGCCGAGACTTCACAGAATGTATGTCGTCACAACTGGTTATGGCATCACGTACCTCCATGTACCAATCTAGTAGGAGGTCGCTTATGTCCAACTGCAAAAAAAATAAACAAATTAATAAATCTAAAAAAGAGAAACAAATGAACAGAGACAGAGCATATAACAAATTTAGAATGTCAGTACAACCCATTCGATAATGAACATATGCCTGTATTGAAGGCATGCAGTCGTATTGTGCTGTAGTCAATACTGGAAAAATATTTAATTTGGCGCATAAATGTTTGAAACAAGACAGTACAATATTACTCACACTTTAATGTGCGAAATATCTTAGAAAAGAATAGAAAACAAAAAAGAGAGCGCATGCGGTTGTGTCTGTGGCTCTCACCAATGGCTCACTAGACAAACCAACCATGCAACAGAAAACCTTAGTAGATGACATGCCTTTATATTGAGGTTATCTTCTTATAGAAGCCTCATTGCACGTCATCTATACAATCCCGTAGTCGAAACCTTCATTAACAGTTACCATGTTGTACCGACAGGCCGACCGACGTTGTGCTTGAACTAGTTACGTGCACGGCATGAGTGGGCGGAACAACATAGAAACCTGTCGCAAGGGCCAGAGTTGTGCCCTGATGTCGACGTCTGTTTCGGTTCCATTGGACTCGCAACACCATCAAATCGAATGGCTGCTGGAACAGAGGGCGGAGCACTTATGGGAATGCCCCACGTGCTGTGAGGCCAGTTTTATAATCAAGAATCAAGAAGAAAGCAAAATTAAATGGCATGGCAGTCAAGAAAAATACATAACGATTGATATCATGCAAGTGCGATAAAAAAGAGATAGACGAAGAAAGATATAAGCACAATATTAAACATATTAAAAGGTATGTAGACATAATGTATTTTGTATTAATCAATTTTATATGAATATTTGCACTAAGTCACTGGTATTTTTTGGGGGGTTGTGGAAAGAGTCATATAGATATCCATTCTTTCGTATAGAGAAATTCGATGTGATGACCGTGTGTCTTACTACAAGTACGTTTCAGGAGGAATCAAGATTTATCACAAACTCTTCTGAAAAATATAGGAAAGCGGCGCATGGTCAGAGGAATAGAAAAAATCATTATATATGTCCCTCCCCAGAAAAGGCGACATTCATTTTTTCTCAAACTATAGAACTATAGCCCTCATAAATCAAGCAAGCAAAATAGTGTTAAACATCATAAAGCAAAAAAATCAAATTAAAATTAGAGATGCAGATAAATGAAACACAGGTTGGTTTCAGATCGGGCAGAGGAACGAGAAATCAAATCCTTAACATGAGGTTTATTATAGAAAAGTGTATGGAATTCTCAAATGACCTGGACATGTGCTTGATACATTACTTAAAATCGTTTGACTGCGTCCAACACTAGAAACTATGAGAGATAATGAACAGCATGGGTTCTCCAAGACATTTGATTCATCTAATAGAAGAACTTTACCAAGAGATAAAGGCTGCAGTGAAGTTAGAGGGTGACCTCTTAGAGTGGTTTGAGGTACAGAGTAGAGTAAGGTAGGAATGCATACTCTCCCTATACTTGTGTAACATCTACATAGAAAATATAATGAGGAATGTGAGAGAAGACATGCACAACGCTGACTGTTATGTGACGTATTCCTTCCAGAACGTTGTCTTCCCAATGAACTCTCTGAACCTCTCTCTGTCTTGGGCGATGTGGCTTGCATTTTCTAGCGATGTATTCATGTTATCTTTAATGTCGTAAGTCCATCGTCTTCTTGGTCTGCCCCTTCTCCTCTTCCCAGGTACTCTTCCCTCCATTATTTGTCTTTCTAAACAGTTATGTCTCTTTATATGACCAAACAGACGTAGTTTTCATATAAAGAGACATAACTGTTTAGAAAGACAAATAATGGAGGGAAGAGTACCTGGGAAGAGGAGAAGGGGCAGACCAAGAAGACGCTGACTACCACGCTTTAAACATATGTGGATTCGAAATGCCTGAACTACGCTACGCAGACGACACACTGCTTCTTTCAAATGATATAAAAGGATTGGAACAACTAATCAAGAACACAAAGAAATACAGCGAATCACAAAATTTATTTTTTAACACGCAAAAAAATCATGTCAACAAATATAACAACACAACAACCAAAAATCAGAATAGACAATACCGAGATAGAATGTGTGGATAAATTTGAATACTTAGGAGCAAATATCAGCAATTATCAAGAGATTGACAATGGCATATTGTAAAATAACACGGTTGAAAAGTATACGGAAAAACAACAAAATAGAAATGAAACTGCTAATGCTACGAACTTTTATTGTTCTGGGTGCAACATACGGCTGTGAAACATGGACTCTAAGTAAAACTGCGACAAAGAAGATCAACGCCTTTGAGGTGAAATGCTACAGAAAGATACTTAGAATATCATGGAAGACAAAAAAGAGAAACTCAGATATTACAAACACATTGAAGATTTCAGAGTATTGGTTACTAAACACAATAACAAAAAGAAAACTACACCAGTTTGGTCATATAAAGAGACACAATTGTTTAGAAAGAGAAATAATGGAAGGCAGAGTTCATGGAAGAGGAGAAACGGCAGGTCAAGAAGACGATGGACTGACGGCATTAAATATAACATGAATAAGTCGTTGGAAATGCAAGCTGCATGGCCCACAACAGAGAAGGCCTCATGGAGTTCATTGGGAAGACAACGTTCTGGAGAGAATACCCACATGACAAATGTTTCCGGAACCAATTATACTCGCAGACCGAGCTTTTACTGTCTGTGTCAAATTTAAAAGCGATTTTCACGGTACAATTATATATGTGATCTATTAAAATATGGAACTAAAAATAGAACAGAATCTACTGAAACTAATGATTTGTGAGAAATCTATGTAGCTTTGAGGCAAATGGAATTGAGTGCTCAACTTCAAGACTGGTTGTCAACCGGAAATCCACTAAAGGAAAGCAACTAAATTGAATGGCGGTTGAGTGCTTGGGATTAAAATTCAATTAAATATTGAATTTTAAAGTTGAAAATGAACTTTTATATAATAATTTTTTGCAGTTTATAGATCGAGTGAACATCGAGTGTTCTACATTCTCTTTGCTTCTCTATTGACGGAGAAATAGGGATGATGAGTACGTTTCCTGAGAAAAAAGCCGATACTTTTTTAGATTTACAGAAGAATTGAAAATGAGATATAAGTGACGATAATCATCAGCGCATACTGGACAAATCTATAAGGTTCTCCGGTGTCCTGTGGAATTTTTCAGTTATTCGCTCGCTATCTAGTTAACCTGGGTTCAAATCCACTTGTTATTCGAAGTTTGAAATAAAAATATAAAAAACTCCCGCGGTTCACCCAGCCACAAGGAAATAAGGCACCAAGGCTGATGCTATGCGAAACCGCCCGCGTGAAGCCGGAGTCCGAGAGGAACAAATAATAGCAACACTATTCACCTTCCATGCATGTCATAAGAGGCAACTAAGGAAATTATGGGGTGGAGTTGACTGTCTAATCCAATATAGGCCAGAGTGACCCGAAGCCAAGCTCAAATCAGATGTGTCGAGCCTAAATGCGCATATATCTCAGCAATGCTGTAAACCATGGCAAAACGCATTTCGTTTTTCGGATACATCTTGTTAATATGCAAATGTTTGAAAACTGACGTTTTTGATTACTGTTGTGATTTTCGTTAGTCAATATTTATATACTCGGAGTCGCAAGCCGAAAATAAACACAGCTTACCAACAAAAATCACGGAAATAATCAAAATCGACCTTTCAGTTCATGTTTGCATTTCCTGTACAAAGGTCTTTATACCGATACACGGTCATGGTGCAGTGCTAGTTCAGTTGTCAGTGAACTGGATTCATAATTGAGTGGTCCAAGATTCAATTTCCAGCTCAACAAGAAATATTTTAAAATTACCATGGGCTCATATTTGGACCTAGAATAAATTGAAGTGTACCTTACAACGGCAAATATACTTGCCGCTCGCTTTCCAGAGAAGGGGATATGTTAGTGAATACAGTAGCCGCATGCGTCCTAAACAAAGAAATGGATGCCACATCGTGTGAGAAAGTAAATGCGGCAGATATGATGATGTACACATTATCTCATGTATTTTTGTTGTCATTGAAATACTCATCCCAATAACCAATTCCCCATAAGCCGCAATGATTTTTAATAAAAAATCAACAACCAAAAACTGTCAATACTGTATTTTTCTCGTTAGGGAGTTGAAGGGAGGTTTCGAGTTGTTTGTGTAATAAATGACACAAGTCATTGTTGTCCCCACTTCATGTTTAGGGTGAGTATATTAATTTCTTTGAAAAGGTACAACTATACAATTTCTGCAGTCTTGTTATTTGCAATAGCATTATTTTTATTATTTGATCAGTGTTTGTGTTGTATGTTTTCTTTGTAAAGACCTTACGATCTAAACGTATACTTAGCCTGTTTTGTGTAATGTTAACCATCTATTTTCTTGTCAGTAAGATGGTTATCGAAAATGTAAAAATTATTGATTTGTGTATTTCTGAAATACTGAATGAAGTTTCTCCTGAGTATTTTTGTGTACTCAGGACTTCAACATTCAGTAGTTTAATTTGAGAAGAGGCAACCTACTCACAGGGTTTCTGTGTGTGAATGTAGAAAATATGTTCAACCATTTTAAGGGTGAGGGCCTGAAAAGTAAGTTTAAGAACTGTTGACAACGTAGAGGGAATTAGATAGATAAATGTTGACGTTAACGATAGTCGTTTTTTATCATCATCATCATCATGTGACATATTCTTTCCAGAACGTGGTATTCTTTATGGATTCTCTTAGCACTCCGCGATTCTGGGCGAGTTGACCTGCTGCAGTTAGAGACATGTATAAAGAATCTGATATATCACTGCACCATCGTCGTCTTTGACGCCCTCTTCTCCTGTAACCGTTAACTCTGCATTCAGTTAATAATCTTTCTATGCTGTTATGTCAATTTATATGACCACAGACCTCAACAACAACAACCCCACCCCAAAACCCCCCTCCCCACAAAATACATCTTTCTTGTTAAGATACTGTTAATGAGCCAGCTCTCTTCGACGTTTATTCTTTTCTCTACTCTTTCTTATACATCATTTAAATTGTCTGAATTTGAAATGTTTTTATCTAAAAAAATGTAAGACAAAACGTATAATTTGTTACTAATTTTTAAGTTTTTTAAGAGGTGGGGGTAAACTTTCTTTGATATACTTAAGCGCGGGGTTTCTGAATTTGTCACAATTATTGAAAGAATGTGTGGGTTGTAAAGAAACATTAGTACAAATAGGCTAAACGTTGTTGACAAAGTATATGGACAGTTCCTTGTATATCCGCATACAATAATATGTCTTTAACTATTTGGTGATATGAATGTTGACCATCTGTGACCATGCACTTCATCTTCTCGTTCGTAGTTTGACATGTCTACACAGCAAGTCTTATTTTCTTAATAAATGCTGCTGTATTTGAAAGTTTCTCAGTGCTCCCATACATCTTTCTGTGGGCATCTATCTCTGTAGGCCAGTGTTCATGTCAACTATTCGGGTTGCATGATACAATGGTTGCTGGTACACCTCTGTGCCTGGTGTCTCTGAATTCAACATCTGTGTTTGCTTGGGCAGGACTGTGGCCCTGCTCGATATTAGGTTGGCCCTACCAATCTTAGTTTCCAGCCTCTTGTTGGCTGGACTAAGCCATATCTTCTCGTCAAGGAGTTGGCCTCGATGGAGACCATGCACTTCATATGACTGCATTGTTTCAATACGGTCAACGCAAAATGTTAAAAAATACACGCAGAAGAGCGGTGTTTTTAAATTGTAAAGAGTTGCTAAAGCGAGTCCCTGGTTAAGTATTCAGTCATATGGATTTGTCAGTATTAATCTGTCTAAAATTCCACTATTTTCTTCTACCACGATTTTATTTTGTCATTTTGTGTATCAAACATGGATTTAACGTAACCAAGGCGACACATCAGGCATTGGAACTAAAACTGAGGCTCCCACCCGTACGCTTAATGGCAAGTGTGGATAATAAAAGTCATCATCATCTGGGAAAGACAATAGATAATAGACTTTGTGTATACTTTATGTCCTGGAGAAGTACAATACATAATGGACTATGTGTATACTTTATGTATGGATATGTCCAAGATGGCGACCATGCTAGTCGCGATGTTTTTGTCTCACTGTTTATGTGATTCGAATTTCGTGGATTGTGCTAGTTGTGTTGTTTAATTGTGTACTCAAGTGATAAATGGATATGTTTCCGTACTTTAATGTTGCTATTTGCAAGATTCGAGCGCTGACAAAGGAGAAACTTGATTTTTCCGTTATTGTCAGTCGGATACAAACATCTCATTTGGTGACCTATTCTCGCCGCTGGGGCGGGCTCACTGACCGTGTCAAAATGGTCTGCCCTATTTTTACACGGTGTCAACCTGTTACAGTCGATGTGATATTGGGCGACACACTGTAGCTACTATGGACACTCACAGTGCTAAGAAATAAGTCAACCTAGCATTGTTAACAAAGGCTTTGTCTACCTAGGCTTAAAAAGTCTGTTTGCGGCGAAATACTCGGAAGAAGTTGGCAGGTAACTCAACGGGTACATAGGCGCTAACAGCAGAGCTGTGTGGACAGCATAGGGCACAGTTAGACACATAGTACACTCTGGCCATCCACTGCACCTGATTTTCTCCCAGTTGTCTCGACTTTGTCTTGCCACTGGACCAAGATAAAACTCAGGAGAGAGAGTGTGGTTGACGATTAGCGCAACTCTTCCACACTATAAACCAACTTCAGCGCTAGTCATTTCTCAACCCATTTATTTATTTATCTTTATTAATTAAATATGAAGAGAACAAAGTGTGAATCAATCCTAGTTGGTTCATGGAATGTTCGGACACTTACGGATATCTCAGATGTAAACAGACCAGAAAGAAGAACAGCACTAATTGCTAAAGAATTGGCCCGTTATAATCTGGATATTGTTGCACTTAGTGAAACGCGGTTTGCAGATGAGGGTCAGTTGACAGAGAGAGGTGGAGGGTATACATTCTTCTGGATAGGACGTAAAAACACAGAGAGGCGTGAATCAGGTGTTGGTTTTGCTATAAAATCATCTCTGGTGCAGAAACTTCCAGGTCTGCCTCGAGGAATTAGCGATCGCTTGATGTCGTTGCGATTGCAAGTGAGCAAAAATAACTTTGCCACATTACTTTCTGCATATGCGCCGACAATGACAAATCCTGATGAGGAAAAGGATAAATTCTATGAAGAGTTAGATGCCGCTATATCTGGTACACCGAGAACTGATAAACTCATTATCCTGGGTGATTTCAATGCCCGAGTTGGCAAAGACTCCCAGACATGGCAAGGTGTTCTTGGACGTCATGGGATCGGTAAATGTAACAGCAATGGTTCCCTTCTTTTAAAGCTATGTTCTGTGCACGAACTCACTATCACCAACACTATGTTTCGTTTGCCAACGCGCAAAAAGACCTCTTGGATGCATCCACGCTCCAAGCAGTGGCATCTTATAGACTATATCATAACCAGAAAAAGGGACATCAAGGATGTTCGTGTCACAAAAGCAATGTGTGGAGCTGAATGCTGGACTGATCACCGGCTTATAGTATCCAAACTAAATTTCACCATTGCAAGAAAAAGACGTCCACAGGGACAAAAGATAGAAAAACGCCTAAACACTGATCGGTTGAGTAACCACGATATAAAAAATAATCTCTCCAAGGATCTCGACGTAGCCTTGGGAGACTTAGATCTTCTTAATACCACATCTGAAGATAGCTGGGCTTCGTTTAAAGGAATTATTTACGCCAAAGCGAAGGAACATTTGGGAGTGAAGGTACATAGACACCAAGACTGGTTTGATGATAATAATTTTGAGATAACATCCTTGTTAGAAGAGAAACACAAAGCTTTCAAGAAACTACAAGGGGCAGCATCTTCACCGTCCAAGAAAGTAGCCTATAACAAGATCCGTAACACTTGTCAAAAGAAGCTTAGAGAGATGAAGGATAAATGGCTAAGTCGAAAAGCTGAAGAAATTCAAATGTTTGCAGACAGAAAGGACTATAAGCGATTCTATGAGGCTTTAAGAACTATCTATGGTCCACACTCATCGGGATCACCACCTCTATTAAATGCCGATTCGTCGAAGCTTCTCACTGATAAAAATGACATCTTAAATCGTTGGGCTGAACATTTTGAAGAAATCCTAAACAAACCATCAGTAATAAATGAAGAAGTCATAAACAGAATACCACAACTTAGGATAAGAGAAGAACTCGATATACCTCCAAGCAGTCAAGAGGTTATTATAGCGATTAAACAAATGTCAAATGATAAAGCTCCAGGTTTGGATGCCTTACCTGCTGAAATTTATAAAAATGGCGGACCACTGCTGATTAAAAAACTAACTGACATTTTTGGTATTTTCTGGAACTCAGGTACATTGCCTCAAGATCTAAAAGATGCTTCTATAGTGCACCTATATAAAGGCAAAGGTACCAAACAGTCTTGCGATAATCATAGGGGCATATCACTTTTGTCTATAGCTGGTAAAATTCTCGCTCGTGTCATACTCAACAGATTAAATAATTCTCTACTAAACGAGCTACTCCCAGAGAGTCAGTGCGGTTTTCGTGCAGGTCGTGGTACAGTTGATATGATATTCTCTGCACGACAAATTCAGGAAAAGTCACAAGAGCAACATAGTGAACTCTTAGCAACATTTGTGGACTTAACTAAAGCATTCGATACCGTTAACAGAGAAGGACTGTGGAAGGTGCTTACAAAGTTCGGATGCCCCCCAAAACTTGTCACTGTGATACGACAATTTCATGACGGTATGATGGCTAGTGTTATCTGCGACGGAGGAGTATCTCCTGCATTCCCTGTCACAAATGGTGTAAAGCAGGGATGTGTGCTGGCCCCTACTCTTTTCAGCCTGTTATTTACAGCCATGTTAACGGAAACACACCATAGTAATGAAACAGCAGGCATAATGATCAATTACAGAACGGATGGTGGTCTTTTCAATTTACGTCGTCTAAAAGCAAACACGAAAACTAAATCTAGTACTGTTAGAGAATTACTTTATGCTGACGACTGTGCATTGTATGCTGACTCTGTCGTAAACATGCAGAGCACCATAGACCGCTTCTCAAAGGCCTGCAACAACTTTGGTCTCACTATTAACACCAAAAAAACAGAAGTCATGCACCAAGCAACATCAAATAGCCAACATACTGCTACTTCCATCATCGTCAATAAGGAAAAACTGCAGGTAGTCGACAATTTTACTTACCTTGGAAGCACTCTCTCTCGCGATGTCAACATTGATGTGGAAGTTAACAAGAGACTGGCAAAAGCTAGTGCTGTATTTGGCGGATTACGCAAAAATGTATGGGACAGAAGAGGTATAAGAACAACCACCAAACTACAAGTATATCATGCTGCTGTTATACCAACCTTACTATACGCCTGCGAAACGTGGACAGTGTATGCTAGACATGCAAGAAAGTTAAATCATTTCCATCTTACCTGCCTACGTAAATTACTAAACATCCATTGGTGGGACAAAGTACCAGACTACGAGGTCTTGGAAAATTCAACCTCAATCAGCATCCACACAATACTTATGAAGGCGCAGGCACGCTGGGCAGGCCATCTTGTGCGCATGGAGAACTCGCGATTGCCAAAACAAATATATTATGGAGAACTCAAGGCAGGATTTCGAAAAGCTGGTGGACAGAAAAAGCGTTTCAAAGACACGCTCAAGTCATCCTTGAAACATCTTAACATTGACGTAGGTGCTTGGGAGAGCCTCGCTCAGGATAGAACGGCTTGGCGTTACAGCATTAGAACGGGAGCACTAGCGGCAGAAGAATTCAGACAAGAAACTGCAAGACAGAAGCGGACACGTAGAAAAGAAAAAACATCTCAACCTCACACAGATACATTCTATTGTTGTCAATTCTGTAAAAGAACATTTTGTGCGCGCATTGGACTTGCTAGTCATTTAAAAACGCACTATTAACTTTATTATTTTATTATTTATTGTTATTATTATTATGGTTGAGTTTTTGGTCATCGTCGATCACGACGGACGAACATCATACTTTATGTCCTGGAGAAGTACAATACATAATGGACTATGTGTATACTTTATGTCCTGGAGAAGTACAATACATAATGGACTATGTGTATACTTTATGTCCTGGGGAAAGACAATAAATAATAGAATTTGTTTATACTTTATGTTCTGGAGAAAGACAATAGATAATAGACTTTGTGAATACTTTATGTAATGGAGAAATACAATAGATAATAGACTTTGTGTATACTTTATGTCCTGGAGAAGTACAATACATAATGGACTATGTGTATACTTTATGTTCTGGGGAAATACAATAGATAATAGACTTTGTGTATACTGTGTGTCCTGGGGAAATACAATAGATAATAGACTTTGTGTATACTTTATGTCCTGGGGAAAGACAATAGATAATAGACTTTGTGTATACTTTATGTCCTGGAGAAATACAATAGATAATAGACTTTGTGTATATTTTATGTCCTGGAGAAATACAATAGATAATAGACTTTGTGTATACTGTATGTCCTGGGGAAAGACAATAGATAATAGACTTTGTGTATACTTTATGTCATGGGGGAAAATGCTAGATTATAGACTTTGTAAATACTTTATGTCCTGGAGAAAGACAATAGATAATAGACTTTGTGTATACTTTATGTCCTGGAGAATGACAATAGATAATAGACTTTGTGTATACTTTATGTCATGGAGAAAGACAATAGATAATAGACTTTATGTATACTTTATGTCATGGGGGAAAATAATAGATAATAGACTTTGTGTATACTTTATGTCCTGGAGAAATACAATAGATAATAGACTTTGTGTATACTTTATGTCGTGGGGAAAGACAATAGATAATAAACTTTGTGTATACTTTATGTCCTGGAGAAATACAATAGATAATAGACTTTGTGTATACTTTATCTCCTGGAGAAAGACAATAGATAATAGACTTTGTGTATACTTTATGTCCTGGAGAAATACAATAGATAATAGACTTTGTGTATACTTTATGTCCTGGAGAAATACAATAGATAATAGACTTTGTTATACTTTATGTCCTGGAAAAGACAATAGAAAATAGACTTTGTGTATACTTTATGTCATGGGGAAAATAATAGATAATAGACTTTGTGTATACTTTATGTCCTGTGGAAAGACAATAGATAATATACTTTTTCTATACTTTATGTTCTTGAGAAAGACAATAGATAATAGACTGTGTGTATACTGTATGACCTGGAGAAATACAATAGATAATAGACTTTGTGTATATTTTATGTCCTGGAGAAATACAATAGATAATAGACTTTGTGTATACTGTATGTCCTGGGGAAAGACAATAGATAATAGACTTTGTGTATACTTTATGTCATGGGGGAAAATACTAGATTATAGACTTTGTGTATAGTTTATGTCGTGGAGACAGACAATAGATAATAGACTATGTGTATACTTTATGTCATGGGGGAAAATAATAGATAATAGACTTTTTGTATACTTTATTTTGAAATCCACTGAAAATCTCAGAAAACGTTAAAGAGCCCCACATATGACGGATGCACAGTTCAGCACACATGACTGTACAATTGACAAACGACTTGGCTAAAGTGTATCGATAAATTGTGTCAATACTCCAAATAGATTGCCAATCATGATCTTTTGTAACCCAGCTTTATGTTTCCCACTGGAGGGAGTAGAGTAGGGAGAAGTGACTCAAACTTAACGCACATTTTAACACACAATGTTGTCCTTTGATATCTTAAAACTTTTTTCGTCACACTTGCAGGAATTTTCAATCATTCTGTTTCCGTTCGACTTCCGTTTCTGACATCCTTCCTGACAGTTACAAATGACCCATGCCGAGATTGTGAGCTGGGTGTCTTTGTACATTCTTTCTGTTCATTGCAGCTCCTAATTGTTGATCGCGTGATGCAATTTGCTTCAAGGCAATAGATCTGTTTCATAAAAAGTTATCAGCTACAAAGGAATAAGATATAATCGAGGTCATTCTTTCTTTTTACTATATAAAATATGTGAGGTGTCCGGGACAGAAAGGAGAGGAATGAATGCCAATTTGTTATATACCATGCATGTTGTTGGAAGCTACTAAGGAGGTTTTGGGGCAGCGTCCCAATTGAATATTGGAAACTAAATTTTCATCGGTCATAATTTTCTGGAAATTGAAACAAGTTATAAAATAAGCTTGTGAAAGAAACTATTAAAGAAGCTAGAAGGAATATGAAACTATTGAAGAAACAAGAAGAAACAAGAAACTATTGAAGAAAAATGAAACTATTGAAGAAACAAGAAGAAACAAGAACCTATTGAAGAAACAAGAAGAAACAAGAAGGAACAAGAAACTGTTGAAGAAACAAGAAGAAACAAGAAGGAACTAGAAACTGTTGAAGAAACAAGAAGGAACAAGAAACTATTGAAGAAACAAGAAGAAACAAGAAGGAACTAGAAACTGTTGAAGAAACAAGAAGGAACAAGAAACTATTGAAGAAACAAGAAGGAACAAGAAACAAGAAGAAACAATAAACTATTGAAGAAACAAGAAGAAACATTAAACTATTGAAGAAACAAGAAGGAACAAGAAACTATTGAAGAAACAAGAAGAAACAAGAAGGAACACGAAACTGTTGAAGAAACAAGAAGAAACAAGAAGGAACAAGAAACTGTTGAAGAAACAAGAAGAAACAAGAAGGAACTAGAAACTATTGAAGAAACAAGAAGGAACAAGAAACTATTGAAGAAACAAGAAGGAACAAGAAACTATTGAAGAAACAAGAAGAAACAATAAACTATTGAAGAAACAAGAAGAAACAAGAAACTATTGAAGAAACAAGAAGAAACAAGAAGGAACAAGAAACTATTGAAGAAACAAGAAGAAACAATAAACTATTGAAGAAACAAGAAGAAACAAGAAGAAACAAGAAGAAACAAGAAGGAACAAGAAACTATTGAAGAAACAAGAAGAAACAAGAAACTATTGAAGAAACAAGAAGAAACAAGAAACTATTGAAGAAACAAGAAGGAACAAGAAACTATTGAAGAAACAAGAAGGAACAAGAAACTATTGAAGAAAAAAGAAGGAACAAGAAAATGTCGAGGAAACAAGAAGGAACAAGAAACTATTGAAGAAACAAGAAGGAACAAGAAACTATTGAAGAAACAAGAAGGAACAAGAAACTATTGAAGAAACAAGAAGGAACAAGAAACTATTGAAGAAACAAGAAGGAACAAGAAACTATTGAAGAAACAAGAAGGAACAAGAAACTATTGAAGAAACAAGAAGGAACAAGAAACTATTGAAGAAACAAGAAGGAACAAGAAACTATTGAGGAAACAAGAAGAAACAATAAACTATTGAAGAAACAAGAAGAAACAAGAAACTAGTGAAGAAACAAGAAGAAACAAGAAGGAACAAGAAACTATTGAAGAAACAAGAAGGAACAAGAAACTATTGAAGAAACAAGAAGAAACATAGAAACAAGAAGGAACAAGAAACTATTGAAGAAACAAGAAGAAACAAGAAACAAGAAGAAAGAAGAAACTGTTGAAGAAACAAGAAGGAACAGGAAACTGTTATGTAATTGATCTACTTTAATATGTGCCACATTCCATATAGGGTCAAAATGATCCTGCAGTCATGATCAAGTCGGACGTGTCAAGCCGAAAGTTAGATATCGCAGCTAAGCTGTAAATCATGACACAACGTATCCACTCCCAGGACCACGCCCTGCTAATCTGAAGGAGTTTGAGAATGAGCTCAGTAGAAGAAGGATGTTGTATATTGTGTTAGAATCAGAAAATTAAACAAAGGATGGTACCACTGTGACTTGTACATGTGGAAAAACTAACTAAGGAAGTATCGTTCTGTATGGGTGTTGGTCTTAGAATAATGGTCGGTGAACTGGGCAAATTATCACAAATTAGGTAAAAATAAAAAAATATTTGGAGGTTATGAAGGCGATACATAGAGTCGGTCTTATAAAGAGTGATTCTATATAAAAATTGTAAAGTTTATGTAAATACATTATTTGTTTCTGCGTTAACAACACATGGAATCGTTCACTATGTAGCTACAGCAGTTTTAATCTGTCGTGTTATCATATCACCAGTGGACTGTCTGAGGCATGTTCGGGCTCGACTGACAGCCTGCTATGCAGTCATAAAGTTGGTGATGTCATGCTGAGACTGTCTAGAAAAAAAACATGCCGGTCTTCTCTAACCGCTACACGTAGTATGATATTCGGCGATTTACGGGTATGATGTGAGAGAGTTTATCGGCCCACAGGATAAAGTAGGCGAACACCAGCAAAGGGGTGTAGACCGCATTGGGCATGGTGAGACACGTGGAAAACCATGGTCATCCACTGCATCAAACTTCACTTTCAGTCGTCTCGGTTCGTCTTGCCACTGGTTTCGAATAACGTCCGTCAAGAGAGTGAGGTCGACACATCCACGAAAATTCACCCGAAGGGAAAAGGTTTTCCCACTGACTCTAGGAGCATGGAATGTACGCACACTCCTCGATAATGACTCTTAACACAAATAGACCGGTTCGACGGGAAGACAAGATTCCAGATACCACTGTCCTTGACAGATCTGGTATCCCCAGCATTGACACTATCCTGATGCAGACACATATTCGTTGGGCAGGTCATTTGGTACGTATCCTAGACCATCGCCTGCCAAAGATACATTTCTATGGTGAGTTGGAGAAGGGTACACGATCTAAAGGTGGCCAAAAGAAGCGGTACAAGGAGTCGTTAAAGACCTCACTGAAAGCCTTTGAAATAGACTAAGATATATGGGAAGAACTTGCACAAAATAGATCTACATGGAGCTCTACAATAAAAAAGAGTGCATCATCTTGTGGAAAGAAGAGAAATGCAGCAGTTCAACAGCGGAGAGTAGCTGGAAAGTCACGGATAGACCAATATCTGTCTCTAGTGGCCATTCCAAGCCCGAACTGTTCAAGAACATTTACAGCTCGAATAGGGCTTATAAGCCATCTACAAACTATTAGGCAATGTCATAATTAAAACTGAATTTGCACAGTGAATGTAAAAAATGGGCATGGTCACTTGTGATGGACGAACACACATGCAAAGTAGAAAAGATAAGAATAGAGACAAGGTTTATTATAATCATGTCATACTGCGACCATTGAACTTAACATACTTCTTCACCATGTCTCATATACTATGTCTTATTTATCACCTCTCATTTTTCATTGTCTTGTATTTATTTTCTCAGATCAGTTTATAGCATTACTTTTGTTCCGCTTTATTTCATCTATTTATTTGATTGAGTTCACTCTAGTATAACCAACATGGATTTTTTGGTCATGATTTGAGCCAATGATCCTGAATATACTGTTCTCTGTTCTGTTTCCATCAATTAGCCTAATTTCGTAATATCGATTTACCTATCAAAAACAAAACTGCTGCCTCGCCATTATGTTTCTAAGTTCTCGTTACCAAACGCTTTATTTTTTTTTTCTCTTATGTCTAGATTATATTTGACGATTGGTAAAGCATTTTTGTTGAAATCTTGGCAATAGACGCGGATTTCGTCTGACACTACGTAGCTATATTTTGGTATATATATGTATTTGGTTATGTTGCATTTGTGAAATTGTTGATGTTATATTTCTGTATATATGTGTGTTGCATTTGTGCATACGTTTATGTTGTAGTTATGTACACTTTTAATATGAATTTGTGTATTTGTTTATGTTGTATATGTATATATGTTTATGTTGCATTTGTTTATGTTCTATTTATGCATTTATTTATGTTGTATCTATGTATCCGTTCACGTTGTATTTGTTTATGTTGCGCTTATGTTCTTTATGTTGTAGTTTTGTATGTTTATTATGTAGTTGTTTATGTTGTATTTGTATATGTTTATTATATAGTTGTTTATGTTGTATTTGCGTATGTTTATGTTGTATTTGCGTAAGTTTATGATAATTTTGCGTATGTTCATTATGTAGTTGCGTATATTTATATTGTGTTTGTGCATTTGAATTTGATGGAGATACGTGTTATCAATGAAACATGAGTGGTACATGTAGAAATATTCATGATAGTTACTGTATAGGTACTCTGTAGAAATATTCATGATAGTTACTGTATAGGTACTCTGATGCAATCACTTTTAGCAGACTGAAGGAGACCAGATATCTGTGTAAGGGAGATGTGTTCAGAGACATTGATTCCATTAAGTGTTCCTCTTCTTATTTTGTCTTCGTTCTCGAACTCATGCTTATTTGCAGGAGGCAATGCAGAGAAATGAATACATTATTCCATGGTTTACAGCTGGCCTACGTTGTCTGCTCTTTTTCGTCTGACATACCCGACTTTGGCAAGACGTCTATGACACTTTGATCCTTCATGAAATATGTCAACCAATTCCACCCCAAACCTCCTTAGCTGCCTTGTACGATATGCATGTCAGATAACAAGACTATTGTTGCTATTATTTGTTACCCTGTCATGCCCCGTCCACTATAGAGCTATCGCATAAAACCAGCAGCACAGCACACTGCACGCTCTCTGTCAGTAACCACACAATTTTGTGATGTTTATCAGAAACCACATAATTTTGTGTTGTTTATCAGAAACCACATAATTTTGTGCTGTTTATCAGAAACCACATAATGTTGTGCTGTTTATCAGAAAACACATAATGTTGTGCTGTTTATCAGAAAACACATAATTTTGTGCTGTATATCAGAAAATACATAATTTTGTGCTGTTTATCAGAAAACACATAATTTTGTGCTGTTTATCAGAAAACACATAATGTTGTGCTGTTTATCAGAAAACAAACGCAAAATAAGAATTTTCACAAATTATAAATGATAGAACTCACCTCTAGGCAGAACTTCTGATTTCTACCGAGGTAGTGCATTGATGCCTGGAAGCCGGAATTAATCTGCTGGCGGATTGATGGATGTTTCCCGTTTAATAACACCGCAAAATCGTCTGTGAGATACACAATGCATGAATCGTTAGCAGGTGTGATCTTCAAGTGTTTACATTAATCTTTAGCCATTGTGATCTTCAAGTGTCTAGAATAACCTTGGCCATTGTGATCTTCAAGTGTCTAGAATAACCTTTAGTCACTGTGATCTTCAAGTGTCTAGAATAACCTTTGGCAATTGTGATCTTCAAGTGCTTACAATAACCTTTAGTCACTGTGATCTTCAAGTGTCTACAATAACCTTTAGTCACTTTGATCTTCAAGTGTCTACAATAACCTTTAGTCACTGTGATCATCAAGTGCTTAAAATAACCTTTAGCCACTGTAATCTTCAAGTGTTTACAGTAACCTTTACGCTAACTGACAGGATTGACCCCAGCTCATGAGAAACAATGGATCTTGAACCCCAGCCTGGCGTGGTCAGATCAGTGGGGATATTAAAAGCTTCGTACAGAGTAGAATACCCCAGTCATTTTTTGAAATAAAATAAATAGAAAGATGAAGTCAGACTATGTATCTTATAACAAGACCTGCAACATTTCTGACTGCTTTACCTCATCACAAGACCTACAACATTCCTGGATATTTACCTCACCACAAGACCTACAACATTCCTGACTATTTACCTCATCACAAGAATTACAACTTTCCTGACTGTTTACCTCATCACAAGAGCTACAGCATTCCTGACTGTTTACCTCATCACAAGAGCTACAACATTCCTGACTGTTTACCTCATCACAAGAGCTACAACATTCCTGACTATTTACCTCACCACAAGAATTACAACATTTCTGACTGTTTACCTCATCACAAGAGCTACAACATTCCTGACTGTTTACCTCATCACCAGACCTACAAAATTCCTGACTATTTACCTCATCACAAGAATTACAACATTCCTGACTGATTACCTCATCCCAAGAGCTACAACATTCCTGACTGTTTACCTCATCACAAGAGCTACAACATTCCTGACTGTTTACCTCATCACAAGAATTACAACATTCCTGACTGTTTACCGCATCACAAGAATTACAACATTCCTGACTGTTTACCTCATCACAAGACCTACAACATTCATGGCTATTTACCTCACCACAAGACCTACAACATTCCTGACTATTTACCTCACCACAAGACCTACAACATTCCTGACTGTTTACCTCATCACAAGAGCTACAACATTCCTGACTGTTTACCGCATCACAAGAATTACAACATTCCTGACTGTTTACCTCATCACAAGAATTACAACATTCCTGACTGTTTACCTCATCACAAGAATTACAACTTTACTGACTGTTTACCTCATCACAAGAGCTACAACATTCCTGACTGTTTACCTCACCACAAGAGCTCCAACATTCCTGACTGTTTACCTCATCACAAGAGCTACAACATTCCTGACTGTTTACCTCACCACATGAATTACAACACTCCTGACTGTTTACCTCATCACAAGAGCTACAACATTCCTGACTGTTTACCTCATCACAAGAGCTACAACATTCCTGACTGTTTACCTCACCACAAGAATGACAACATTCCTGACTGTTTACCTCATCACAAGAATTAAAACATTCCTGACTGTAAACCTCACCACAAGAATGACAACATTCCTGACTGTTTACCTCACCACAAGAATTAAAACATTCCTGACTGTTTACCTCACCACAAGAATTACAACATTCCTGACTGTTTACCTCACCACAAGAATTGAAACATTCCTGACTGTTTACCTCATCACAAGAATTAAAACATTCCTGACTGTTTACCTCATCACAAGATCTACAACATTACTGCGTACGTTGCATCCAGTTTCCAGAACCCAGAATGAACTATTCATCCATCTAATGACGCACAAATAGTTAACCAGATTTACCTCTGTCACTGCAATACTCATCATTGATTGCTAAGGTTGAATATCATCATCACCATCATTATCACCAGCAAGATGATTATTATAATATTTACCATCATCGTCATCATCTTCAACATCATCATCATTATAATCTTCACCACCATCATTATAATCTTCACCACCATCATTATAATCTTCACCACCATCATTATAATCTTCACCACCATCATTATAATCTTCACCACCATCATTATAATCTTCACCACCATCATTATAATCTTCACCACCATCATTATAATCTTCACCACCATCATTATAATCTTCAACATCATCATCATTATAATCTTCACCACCATCATTATAATCTTCACCACCATCATTATAATCTTCACCACCATCATTATAATCTTCACCACCATCATTATAATCTTCACCACCATCATTATAATCTTCACCACCATGATTATAATCTTCAACATCATCATCATCTTCAACATCATTATAATCTTCAATATCATTATTAATATCTAGCGTCGTATTTAGACTTGATAAGGCCCTAAGCTATTTAAGATATGGGGCCCTTTATAAGTCCAGATATTATATGTCAGTGCCACATACAATTTTTGGGAACCCCTATTACAATGGGGGCCCTAAGCTATAGCTTGTTAGCTTATACATAAATCCTGCACTGTTAACATCGATGTATGGATAATGATTCTGAAAGAGTATTGCTTTGTGAATTGTACATATAAGTGTGCGTGTGTGTGATTTTCCATGATGTAGTCTATGCATTACATGCTTGACCTGTGGTTGTATCTCTCGAATTCTGTTTTCTAATGTTTAATAGTATAACAAAATAATGTAATCATATAGTGTGTACTACGTAAAAATATTAACAACTAAACAAATCACATACAAACTAAATATGAGAATTATAAAATACTACATCCATGCTACATTAATGTATGGCTCATATAATGAATAATGAACAAACAACTAGAGGTGTGGATATATAGAAAGATAGGGAGAACGTCAAAGAAAGTGTGTAAAAGGAATAAAGGGTTTCTGACAACATTGATTATGAAAAAAAAACATTAGAATTATTAAAGAAAATAAAAATCAAAGTATTTTGGACATATTAAAAGACAGGATATCTTGTTGAAGATCTTATTTGAGGGTAAAGTTGAGTGGAAGCAATCAGGGAGGTAGGCAGAGATACAAGTGAGAAGGAAACATCACAAGATTAACGGAATATAGTTTAGTAGAGTGCACCACCAAGGCAAAAGACAAATGATGTTGGAGGTCTGTTCTAGCAAACCTTCGATACAGTGACGGCACTTGATGATGATGCATCTAGATACTTGACTGTAACTCTGACAACTTCTATAGATCCTTGTTTAACCTAGTCTGTTACAATTTTTTTTATCCTGGTTAATAACTTGCGTGTCTTCTAACCGCATTCGAGAACTACTTGAAACAAACTAGCTGTATCAGGTAGTCAGTTTTCCAATCACCTCAAGTAACACAAGTGGACATGGAACCACGGGAGATTTCCTAGAAATCTTCGAGTTTCTATGAAAAATAACAAAAAATTACTGTGCTTGATTGTTTGAAAACAAAATAGGACGCAAATATCGATATATTTTATGTTCGTTGTGTCCTGGATTAGGTATTAGTATACATTCTCACGTCATGCCCATTTTTTATTGTTTTGTATTCCATTAGAAATCTCTCTCCTTTTCTTAAAGGATTGTCTTTGACAAAACAGCATTAAAAAAAAAAAAGATTTGTTCGAGTGCACGTATCGCGTCGATAATCACAAGTTACTTTGTTCAGTATTAAAAGTGCACAGTGGTTCCTACAATGTTTTTAAACTGCCCCCCTTATTCACACATTCATTTCGACCAAATCTCAGTTAGTGTTAATAGTCGCAGCTCTAAATAATAACCAGATTAGACTGACGTTCACGGTTTAAAACAACGCTTCTCGACATAAAATGTAGATTTCTAGTTTCACCTCAAGTCATGTGCAATTCAGAATTGATACATGTCTTTTTCGGAGGTTGACAACTGCTGATTCTCCCTACACATTTCTATGGTCTCAGTCCCCCCCCCCCCCTCGTCTTGATATTACCCATTGTTGGCCCCTAACTCTCCGTTTACATCTATCATGTTTGGCTTCCACTTAATTGTCCATCCATCTATGTCAAGTTCTGTTTTTCAATAGTGTGCAAATTTATAATCACATATTGAACGCACGCAATTTGTCTTCTATTAGACATGCGTACCTTAACATCAACTTAGATATGTTTTCTGCTAAAGGAAACAGCTCCAACCCCTGGTTTTCAATATTTATCGTTTTGTGCTTTTGGTTGGTATTTGTTTCTTGAAAAAGGTCCCGTTTGGACCGTAACGTAGAAAATTGTCTTTGTTCCATGTTTTCTTGTTAGTTATTTATTTTTATTATTGAGTTAGTCATTGTAGTAATCTGTCTACCTTATTGAGTATTTACTACTTATGTGCAATTTAGCTAGATAAATTAGGAGATTGATTATTGAGAAACATCAATCTGTGCGTTGAAGGGTTGTCAAATAAATGTCTATCTGTCAATCAGCGTTCTTTCTGTCATTATAAATTTCACTCTGATAATAAAACGTTCTATCTATTAAAAAACATTGTCACTTCACTGTCGAACTTTCGTAATCCATCAGGACTATGTATTGATGGCCGAGCTTACCGTCAGTCAATGCCCTTAATGTAATTAATTCTAACTTGTTTCAACGAATAAAACAGGATTTATCTGGCGTAGTCTTTTAACCGTTGCCTTCATGCTTAAGAGGCTCTAAGCTCTAATCACGCTCGCGACTTCTTGTTTAGAAAGTGAGATGTCTCGGTGATTGCTGAGGATTATCGCTGGAAAGTTCTCAGAAAGTGTCATGAGTGGGACTCTGGGCAGTGGGCGTGCTACTTCTTTCAGATATTCGAAATACATGTGTGTAATCCCAGTACACGATAGACGGAGTACATGTGTGTAATCCCAGTACACGATAGACGAAATACATGTGTGTAATCCCAGTACACGATAGACGGAGTACATGTGTGTAATCCCAGTACACGATAGACATAGACGTAGTATATATATATGCATTCGCAGTAAAAGATAGAAGGTGAACATATATGTGTTCGCAGTACAAGATAGAAGGAGTACATATGTTTAATCTCAGTTACAGATAGATGGAGTAAATATGTGTAATCCCAGTTACGGATAGATAGAGTAAATATGTGTAATCTATCTATCTATCTATCTATCTATCTATCTATCTATCTATCTATCTATCTATCTATCTATCTATCTATCTATCTATCTATCTATCTATCTATCTATCTATCTATCTATCTATCTATCTATCTATCTATCTATCTATCTATCTATCTATCTATCTATCTATCTATCTATCTATCTATCTATCTATCTATCTATCTATCTATCTATCTATCTATCTATCTATCTATCTATCTATCTATCTATCTATCTATCTATCTATCTATCTATCTATCTATCTATCTATCTATCTATCTATCTATCTATCTATCTATCTATCTATCTATCTATCTATCTATCTATCTATCTATCTATCTATCTATCTATCTATCTATCTATCTATCTATCTATCTATCTATCTATCTATCTATCTATCTATCTATCTATCTATCTATCTATCTATCTATCTATCTATCTATCTATCTATCTATCTATCTATCTATCTATCTATCTATCTATCTATCTATCTATCTATCTATCTATCTATCTATCTATCTATCTATCTATCTATCTATCTATCTATCTATCTATCTATCTATCTATCTATCTATCTATCTATCTATCTATCTATCTATCTATCTATCTATCTATCTATCTATCTATCTATCTATCTATCTATCTATCTATCTATCTATCTATCTATCTATCTATCTATCTATCTATCTATCTATCTATCTATCTATCTATCTATCTATCTATCTATCTATCTATCTATCTATCTATCTATCTATCTATCTATCTATCTATCTATCTATCTATCTATCTATCTATCTATCTATCTATCTATCTATCTATCTATCTATCTATCTATCTATCTATCTATCTATCTATCTATCTATCTATCTATCTATCTATCTATCTATCTATCTATCTATCTATCTATCTATCTATCTATCTATCTATCTATCTATCTATCTATCTATCTATCTATCTATCTATCTATCTATCTATCTATCTATCTATCTATCTATCTATCTATCTATCTATCTATCTATCTATCTATCTATCTATCTATCTATCTATCTATCTATCTATCTATCTATCTATCTATCTATCTATCTATCTATCTATCTATCTATCTATCTATCTATCTATCTATCTATCTATCTATCTATCTATCTATCTATCTATCTATCTATCTATCTATCTATCTATCTATCTATCTATCTATCTATCTATCTATCTATCTATCTATCTATCTATCTATCTATCTATCTATCTATCTATCTATCTATCTATCTATCTATCTATCTATCTATCTATCTATCTATCTATCTATCTATCTATCTATCTATCTATCTATCTATCTATCTATCTATCTATCTATCTATCTATCTATCTATCTATCTATCTATCTATCTATCTATCTATCTATCTATCTATCTATCTATCTATCTATCTATCTATCTATCTATCTATCTATCTATCTATCTATCTATCTATCTATCTATCTATCTATCTATCTATCTATCTATCTATCTATCTATCTATCTATCTATCTATCTATCTATCTATCTATCTATCTATCTATCTATCTATCTATCTATCTATCTATCTATCTATCTATCTATCTATCTATCTATCTATCTATTTATCTGTCTGTCTGTCTGTCTGCCTGCCTGCCTGCATGCCTGCCTGCCTGCCTGTCTGTCTGTCTTCCTGCCTGCCTGTCTGTCTGCCTGTCTGTACGCTGTGGCACTTATGTTCCTTGCGGCGTAAGAGATAGAAGAGTTCTCTGCAGATGACCTTTTGATGCTGTTTGTAAGCTCGTTCCTGTGTCTTCTTTGATTTCTGTGAACCATTTTTTTACATGGTCTGCCTCTGTCGTTATAGCCGTCATGTCTATGTGTCATGGTCATCTGTTACATTCTGTGTGTTGTTAGTTTGGACCAGTATTAACATGATATGGGGCTAGTCAATAGATAATTCTCCATGTTCTCACCCTCAACAATGCTGACCGTTTCTACACTGTATTTGCTAGATATCTCTGTGTGGTAAATTGTAATCTTCAGCAACAACAGTCTCCTCATGAACATGTTGTGTACTAGAGCAAGTTGGTCTTGCGTAGCAGTTGTCAAGACGATGTTGTCTCTGCGAAATAGAAACCAAATATTATAGTAGTATTGACTTGATGTGCAAGGCAAAAACGGAGAATTATTTTGGTATTGACTTGATGTGAAAGGCGAAAACTCAAAACTATGGTAGTATTGACTTGATGTGCAAAGTGAAAACTCAAAATTCGGAGGGAATGCAATTTTTCGTATCACTAAAAGCATATAGAAATCAACGTAATTTGACGTTTTAAGCAAAAGGCCTTTATTAAGGACAAAACATAGTCCACTACGAGTGAAAGAAATGTCTGTGATCACACCGTGTAGTAACAACGTTAGTAGTAACAATACTAATTAAAACAACAACAAAAAAATTGAGAAGGAAATCTTTTCATTACTTATGTCAACAATTAGAGAACATAATCCTCATCATCACCAAGTGCCGTCTCCACAACAAAGCTTGGCTGCAACAGACCTCCAACATTCCTGTTTCCTGTTTTAGTGATGCAGTCTGCTAGACTGTATCATCTTGTGATATTACTCTACCACTTGTATCTCTGTCTACCTCTTGTTCGCTTCCCTTCGACTTTACCATCTAGTAAGGTCTTGAACAATGTGGCATGTCTTTTAATGTGTCGTAAATAGTTTATTTGCCTGAAATTTATTTCTCTTTATAATTATTTCTTCATATTACGTGTTTTCAAAACCTCTTTGTTTATTGTCATCTCTTTCCATGATGTTCTCCCTATTCTTCTATATATTCACATCTCAAAAGCATCAATTCTGTGTTCTAAGTGTTTGTTTAGTGTCCATGTTTCTGAGTCATACATTAATATAGAAAATATGTGGCATTATATAATCATTTATAATATCATTTTTAGCTGGTTTGTAAATTGTTTAGATTTTACTATTTTCCTCATGTCATTGAAGGCACTTTTAGCCATTCCTATTCTCCTTTTAACTTTTGTTTCACAGCTTCTTCATCTGTGACTGTGTCCAAGATATTGATACTCTTTTACTTGCTGTAGTTTCTCTTCATGTATGTTAATGTTTAGCGCCTGTTCTTCTGTGTCTTTGCAACAATTAGAGAGCAGGGTCTGAAAAAAATTGATGATATAATTTATGACATCCCGTAATTTATGACATCCTGTAATTGTATTTTATCGACACTTGGAACTGCTAATACGGTGTTAATGTCAAAATATATGAGTTTGCCTTTCTATTAGGTTTATCTGCTCTAAGGAGAGAAATGATGCACATAAATGAACTCTACCAATGTGACCACGAAGCTCCACGAAGAACCACGAAGAACCACGGAGATGACACTTCATCTTCATCTCATCCGACCAACACATGAACTCAACTACTGACCCTTGCGACTAGACGTGTGATGGCCTGTAAAGATATTAGTCGTTAGTATTCAAGTATTTACGAGCTGACGTTATTGCTCTCCGGGTATACTCTTAGGTGATCTTTCTCTTTTATTAGATGGGGAATAGTATCGATGCTTATCGTTCCCGTTGCGCGCTGATTTTTCGTGTGACTAATTCGACCCTTCTCCTAGCCCCTTTACTTGCTCCAAGAGTGATCCCGAATTCCGTCAGTCTCTGTAATACTGATTCGTTCAGTGAATTCCTTCAGCTACTGTAATTCTGATTCGTTCAGTGAATTCATTTAGTCTCTATAATACTTGTTCGTCCAGTGAATTCCTGCAGACTCTGTAATACTTATTCGTCCAGTGAATTCCTGCAGACTCTGTAATACTTATTCGTCCAGTGAATTCCTGCAGACTCTGTAATACTTATTGGTCTAGTTAGTTTTCATTCTCCAATAGACGATCCAGTATTCCTTTCAAGATCTCACCTATATTCAAAGTGCTACCGTAATGTTGCTGTAACAACCCTCGCCTCCATTCCCACACCGGATGTTGTTGCCAGATAAGTCCCGCTCTGTTCGGCCATGATTCTTCTTCTTACCCACTCTCTCCAGGCTGGACCTACACGTCAAAATATATGATTGCATATTTACTCCACACGGGACCGACCCGTCTTAATATATGATTGCATCTTTTCTCCAGGCTGGACCAACTCGTCAGAATATATAAACATCATTTCTCCAAGCCGGCCCGACTCGTCAGAATATATGGCTGCAGCATTTATTCAGACCTGACCAACTCGTCAGAATATATGACTGCAACGTTTCTTCAGACCGGACCTACTCATCAGAATATATGACTGCAGCATTTCTTCAGACCGGACCAACTCGTCAGAATATATGACTGCAACGTTTCTTCAGACCGGACCTACTCATCAGAATATATGACTGCAGCATTTCTTCAGACCGGACCAACTCGTCATAATATATGACTGCATCATTTCTCCAATCCAGACTGACTCGCCAGAATATATTACTGCAGCGTTTTTTCAGGCCGGACCGACTCGTCAGAATATATGACTGCATCAATGCTCTCTGCATTATCCTGTCTCAGTTGTTTTATCTCCAGGTCTGCCTTCCGACTCGTCATTTCTCTAACCCATTCTCTGTGTTACCTACCTATGGCTTATGATCACCTTCTGGTACGCTGGCATTTACTTACTCGTGTAAATCCGTTCTTCTTCTCTGACTATTGTCCCGATTGTTGTCAGCTGCCTAATTCTCCTCTCCACTTGTACATTCCTAGAATTCCCTCTTGTTATACCTTGAGCTCTGCGATGTTCTTGTGTAACGGGTACCTATTATCAGATATAACTCGCATATAGGCTTTCACCTTGGCAATGATATGCCTGGAATTTATTAACAAATGTTTGAAAATGTATCTCATAGTTAAGTTAGGGTACGCCTAGTGAACACAGAACATGTTGTATTCCTTAATTCAATATACGTTCTAACTGCACACATTGCGTCTTCGACAATGTCAGTATGCCAAGACTATAACCAGTCACTGAGAGTACTAGCTGACTGTACAGGAGTGCGAAAGACCGCTGTTATATATGCGCAGATTTTACTTTTTTGAAAGCCATGAGTCCTCTCTCGCATCTCTGTATGGTTTCCTCGAGAATGTGTTTCTTTGAACCAAACATTCATTAACACCGACCTGATGATTTTGAATGATGGATAGCTGATGAGATTGGATTCCAGGCAAAGTGCCACGGATAGTGTCACAAGTTTCTACGTTTCGATCCCCAGAAATTTCAATCAATATAACTATTATATACTTTTCAGCAATTGGAAGTTTTCTACCGAACATTATTTCATTTTTCTTACTTTAATTAAACTCTGATCGCACAAATAATTGCATATATTTTGAATACCGTGCTGTCCTTCGTTTTCGACGTAGATACCTCATCATGAAATAATAATAATCAATCAATCATCAATCAATAAACCCGTAACCCTTCAGGGTCTTAGGGGTACAATCGGATGCTTCAGCACACAGAGTACTTCAGCGAATTCTATCCTCAGCGATGCGGATGAGTGTGGAAATATCTTGCCCTGTCCATTCCTTGATGTTGTCTTTCCATGCCTTTATTTGTTCTCCTCTGATTCTTTCCCCCTCGACAGTTTCCTGCAGTATTGTTTTTGACAAGGAATCGTGCCTGCATACATGTCCGAACCATGCTAGTTTTCGTCGTTTCACTATTGAAAGCAATGGCTCATGAACGCCTGCACACATCTCTACTTTATTTCTTACGTACACATTGGTCTTATGTTCCCTATAGGAAATTCGTAGAATTCATCTGTTGCATTTGTACTCGAAATCCTGTAATCTTCTCTCCATGTCCGCAGTGAGTGTCTAACTCTCACAACCTAACAGCACAACAGAAAGCACCAGCGACTTATACAGTTTTATTTTCTCTTCAACACTGATGCTGCTTTTCCAAATCACAGTTAGCCTTGACAAGGACGCTAAAGCCATCTCCAGCCTTATTTTTAGTAATAATAATAATAATAGAAACATATAAAGGACATTGCTATTCAACCAATTGTTGACATTTTAGGCATTAATAATATCTCCAATCGTATACTATTGCTGTGTAACAATGTGGACTATCGGCTTTTTAATCATCATCTTATTCGACCTAGTTGTATTCGCTAGATGGGTCCATTATCTACTTTATTATCACACTGATATACATTCATCATTTTTGAAGATGTAGCTGAGTGGTAGAGCATTCGGGTGCAGATCGAAAGGTTTACTGCTCACACCCAGGTGTCCCCTTAATATCTTAAGTTGGTCTATTGGTATGATTCTTGATTTCGGTGCGAGAGATCGCGGTTTCGAATTCCGCTTTCGTCGTCTTGCTTATTAAGTGAATATTTTCTGAGATACTAGGGGATTATCGGTTTAAGGAACAGAGTTACGTTCTGTGAGCGGTATTCTCAGTAAGCGGCGTGCCGTTTCGTTGAGAGGGACATAGTACATATGGGGTAACTAGAGTACAATGAAATCCATCCTCTACACATTTTCAACCGTTCTCTAACTGATATGCAATGAAGTATATAAGGGATTAGTTTCAGGGATCAAACCTTTACCTTATGAGAATAGAGCACGATATTTAATACCAAAGAACTAGTAAATTAGAAGGTAAAATACTCTCTCCTTCCAGCTGTTGTAAAATACTCTCTCCTTTCAGCTGTTGTAAAACACTTCTTCCCTTCCGCTGTTGCAAACACTCTCTTCTTTCAGCTTTTGTAAAACATTCGCTCCTTCCAGCTGTTGTAAAACATTTTATCCCTCCACCTCTTGCTGTACACTTTCCCCCTCAAGCTGTAGTTAAACACTTTCTCCTTCCAGCTGTTGTAAAATATACTCTCTTTTCAGCTGTTGTTAAACACTTTCTCTCTCCAGCTGTTGTTAAAAACTTTCTCCTTCCAGCTGTTGTAAAATATACTCTCTTTCCAGCTGTTGTTAAACACTTTCTCTCTCCAGCTGTAGTTAAACACTTTCTCCTTCCAGCTGTTGTAAAATATACTCTCTTTCCAGCTGTTGTTAAACACTTTCTCTCTCCAGCTGTTGTTAAAAACTTTCTCCTTCCAGCTGTTAAGCAGTCTCTCCATCCAGCTATTCAACACTCCCTCCATCCAGCTGTTAAACACTATTTCCCTCCAGCTGTTCAACACTCCCTCCATCCAGCTGTTCAACACTCCCTCCATCCAGCTGTTCAACACTCACTCCATCCAGCTGTTCAACACTTCCCCCATCCAGCTGTTAAACACTCCCTCCATCCAGCTGTTAAATACTCTCTCCATCCTGCTGTTAATCACTTCCCCCATCCAGCTGTTCAACACTCCCTCCATCCAGCTGTTCAACACTCCCTCCATCCAGCTGTTCAACACTCCCTCCATCCAGCTGTTCAACACTCACTCCATCCAGCTGTTCAACACTTCCCCCATCCAGCTGTTAAACACTCCCTCCATCCAGCTGTTAAATACTCTCTCCATCCTGCTGTTAATCACTTCCCCCATCCAGCTGTTCAACACTCCCTCCATCCAGCTGTTCAACACTCCCTCCATCCAGCTGTTCAACACTCACTCCATCCAGCTGTTCAACACTTCCCCCATCCAGCTGTTAAACACTCCCTCCATCCAGCTGTTAAATACTCTCTCCATCCTGCTGTTAATCACTTCCCCCATCCAGCTGTTCAACACTCCCTCCATCCAGCTGTTCAACACTCCCTCCATCCAGCTGTTCAACACTCCCTCCATCCAGCTGTTCAACACTCACTCCATCCAGCTGTTCAACACTTCCCCCATCCAGCTGTTAAACACTCCCTCCATCCAGCTGTTAAATACTCTCTCCATCCTGCTGTTAATCACTTCCCCCATCCAGCTGTTCAACACTCCTTCCATCCAGCTGTTCAACACTCCCTCCATCCAGCTGTTTTCTCAAATAAAATCACTTAAATTCCTACAGCAACAAAGTGATTAATATTTGTAAAAAGAGAACACCCCATCTCCCTTTTTTATCGTCGTTATATCTACGGCTATGCCGATGTCCAGATGACTAATGCTAATGTTCTGCTTACAGAACAAAACCTTATTATAACATCAGATGCAGGACACGCATTTCATTAGATTAACTTCAAGCTGTCTTATAAGATATTCCGTGACTTACTTGTAAACATTTACTTCAACGTCGTCAATGGTAGTTGCTTTAGTTAGATTGATCACGTGATTTCCGTCATAGATTAATTCTCCTGCTCTTGTGTTACTAAATATAGCATGCAGGCGTGATGGATGAGCTATAAACTCCGCCCATCCAAGAACGCGAAGTGCTTGATTTGATGTTTCCATGTTAGGACATTTCTGGAAAGATAGAACCAACGATTGTTACATTTTCTTACTAATGTGCAACAAACATATAAACACAAAATTTAACATATCTTTTAAAAAATTATTCCAGTTGTCCATTTGCAGTTATACAAAGAAACAAGTCCTACACTGTTAACTAATATACATATCTTGATAAAGTAATCTCTGCCGAAACGTCGAT
Source organism: Meghimatium bilineatum (assembly GCA_034231615.1). NCBI lineage: Eukaryota > Metazoa > Mollusca > Gastropoda > Stylommatophora > Philomycidae > Meghimatium > Meghimatium bilineatum. The sequence goes on from CM067304.1 coordinate 57,905,739, forward strand.
TTCGTATTCATTTTGAAAACGCCATTGTATAAAATTTATGTATTTTTATTTACATACTTTCTATATTCTATCTATTCTATTCGCTAAACTCTTTGTTGTCTTTCAGCGTCAGTGTTAGAAGAGTTTTCTGGAGATGGCCCTCTTGTGTGTTGAGTAAATTGTGGAGTTTGTCGCCTATTTTATTTCGGTGGTCCATCGTCTGCCTTCATTGTAACTGTGTAGCATAGCTTGCTGTGGTATGCTGTCTGATGATAGTCTGTTGATGTGTGCAAATCATTTGATCTGTTGTCTCTTAATATATTCCAAGATTGGAGTGGTACCGGTTCTTTAAATATTATATATATAATATATATGTTATATATATATATATATATATATATATATATATATATATATATATATATATATATATATATATATATATATATATATATATATATATATATATATATATATATATATATATATATATATATTTATATTTAAATACATAGTATTAAAAAATGTATCGTCTCAACTATGTCCGTATAGGAAATAAGATCTACAGGATATTGGAAAATCCGCTTTTCATAATGACTTTACGTGGCTACTCATATGCTGTTCCATGACTGTCACAAATAAAGACCTTTTAACTGAATTAATTATTATACCATTCGTTACGTTTTTTTTTATTAATGTAGGGTGTTCTGTTGCTTACTATTATATACTTGGCCAAAATTGTCAAGACGATTACAAGTACATAAATAGTGACCAATCAAAATCCAAAAAGGACCTTTTCCGCCACGTGACAATTCTAGATAACAGGTCTTACTATCGGAGACGGTCATGGCTGTTCACTGGTCACTATGATTATATTTTGCGTGACAGCCAATGAAAATCAAGAAAATAGTTTAATTTGTCACTGTGGAAGGCTTGTTTCCTATAAGCCAATATATATTATATTACGAGGGTCATGTCTTAACATAATTATTTAAGTTTTGTTTGCTGGATTGGAACTTAAATTAATTGTACCTGTTGTACTTGACGTGAACCATATTAAATTTCGTTGTATAGGTGAGTTGGAATAACAAAATATTTGTGCAAATTGTCAAACACTTTTTCATAGCATCAATAGGTTGATATTATCAAATATGTACAATCTTGGTAATATCGTACTTGGTATCTAAAATAGTGAAGAATTCACAAATTTGCAAAACATTGTACAAACTTTTATTGTCAATAGACTTCACGTATTACTCAACAAGACTGTAAGAACGAATGCAGAAGAAAGATAAAGAAGATTTTATGAGTCTAAATTGTCTAGGCTGTATTAATGTCCATGGTTGTTGCACACTTTACTGAAGATCGGTTTTTCATCTGCCATTTTCAGAGCGAAGAATGTATTAAAGTTTTAAACATTTTCCCACGATAATGGTTCATTTATCTTCAGAAAGCTGTCAAATTTTGAAGATAAGTGATTGAAATGTTATGAAATATAAATAATATATTCACTCCTCGTTTGATTTATTATGTTAAGAGAAATAAAAATAGAAACAAAAAGAGTAGTAAGGCAGGGATGTATTTAATCACATAGACTATTTAACATCCACACAGATATTTAAAAACAATATAATGAATGTCAGAGCGAAATATTTAACAAACCGGAGATACGGACTGAAGTACAGAGTTTCTTGTATGAACAATTTCACAAAATTGTGTTATGGTGCAGGTTTGAACAAATGAAAGATGGTGTGTTTAATCGTGATTCTTGGTATGACTCAAGCCTTCCTAATGACTCATTTTACTGTTCCGTTATTTTTATTGGTCACTATGATTATACTTTGTGTAACAGCCAATGAAAATCAAGGTAATAGTCAAATAAATCATTTTAATAGGCTGGATTCCATATTAGTCAGTAGGTAATACAAAGTAGACGGTCATAGTTTAATGTTGGTGGCAGTGAACTACAAAGAGAGACAAGTCTGTACTGCTTAATATCATGTTAATCATCATCATTGCCGACTCAATATCTGGATGTTATATCGAGATTATAGAAAATCTTCCAACACAATTATTTAGGCCTCCATTCGTTATGTTTTTGAGTATTGTTTTGGTTTCGGTTGGTCACTTTTTATATAGTTGAAGTCACCTTGGATATTGTTGGCATGCGATTCCATATATATATATATATATATATATATATATATATATATATATATATATATATATATATATATAAACATAGCTATACTGGTGACAGTTATTTTAATATTGTCATTGTTTAAATCATAAATACAATCACAAACGGCAATTGTTAAATATATTAATTCGCTCTTGTTCCTAAACTCCAGATCTCTCGTGTTCTCGCGCGTTTGTTTGTGTGTGTGTATGTGTGTTTGTCCATCACAAGTGATGATGACCATTTGTTATGTCCACTATGAAAATTCAGTTAGAATTATGTTCATACCGAACAGTTAGTTCGTAGATGGCTAATAAGCTATATTCGAACTGTAAATGTCCTTGAACAGTTCGGGCACGGAATTATCACTGTAGACGGATTTTGGTCTATCCATGACTTTCTAGCTACTCTCTGCTTTTGAGCGGCTGCATTTCTCATCTTTCACAAGATGATGCGCCAGTTTTGACTGTAGAGCTCAAGGACACTATTTTATGCATGTTTTTCCATCTTGGTCTATTTCAAAGACTTTCAGTGATGTCTGTAACGAGTCCTTGTAGCGCTTCTTTTTGCAACCTTGAGAGCGTGTACCCTTCTCTCGTATAGAAGGACAATGTCACTCCAAAAAATGTAAGCAGAATTTCCAAATAAAATGGAAATGCGTGGTGTCGTTGTTTTTTTTTCCGCCAAGGGACGGACAAAACCGACATCGGTGTTAGTAACTAATGCATTCAGTGTTTTCACAACTTCTACTGAGCGGTAGAAGTATGTAACCATATCGGTAGTACGAGAGAGAAACGGTTCTCGTACCTATCTGCTGGTCACCACGCTCAAAGCTAACTACGGTTCACGGATGCTTGAATATTTTGATGATGTCTTCGCCTCTGCGTCTCCATCATCGCAGCCACAGACGGACACTAATGTCGCAAAAATAATATAATTATTACTATTGTATATGATTTGATTTTCCCATCATTAAATATGTCTTATGTAGTCGAGGTTCCCGCTATTTCATACATCTTTGAGGCGGAATGAAGCAGTCAATTGTTATGTGCACCATTGGCTAGATCTTTACATAGAAAAACATTAGACAGTCTCCCATGGTTCATGCATCGGGATTGTTCTAAGAAAATATTTTAGAAGGGCGTTTTAAAACAAAAAGTAAAAAGGAACACCTGTTAATAAGACTGAGCAGAAAGTTACACGAACCATTTCAGTCTCTGTTTCTCAATATATTTGACCACATAGGGTATTCCAACAGTTCTTGTAATATTTTCATTCCACACACGATCTACTCTTGTTTTGTTTGCTGCTTTTCTTAGGCATATAATGTTTCACGTTAAGCTTACTCTGTTGAATTTTAGTACAGATGACTGTAAATGGTATTAAACAAAACAAAAAATTGGAGTTGGCGATCAAGTTTCATCAAGTCTCATTGTCAGTCATCTCGATTGATCCTTGACGTTCAACAATTTGCTAAATTGTTTGCAAAACAAAATGACAACTTTCTTGATGACTTATTTGACTCTTCACGCTATTTTTATTGAATACTA
>CM067304.1:57909546-57912046 GCA_034231615.1 Meghimatium bilineatum
CGTACACTCACTCTCCCCTCAACACCGAAAGGTACATGAGAACAGAAAAAAACACAAAAAAACAAATAGTTATGATCACATCTGATGGACGAACAACAAAACTCAGCAAAGTTATCCTAGGTAATGCACTTCTTACAAGTTTGAGAAGCGTTCTTTTACACTTGCCAGATCGGAAGTTAACGTAAAATCGTGAGCCAAAAAATCAGAAGCTTAATTTTATCCTCACGTGTCTTGACAGTTCTGGGAATTTTGTCATCCTCTGGTTATTAGTGTAGAAAACAGCGGAGTATTGTATCAAGATTCAATATTAAGAGCAATCCAGAGAAAAAAATTTGATAAGAAACAAAATGATGGCGTGTATGGAGCATTTGACAAGCTTGACACATGTCAATTCCCATTTACGTTCATTTCCCATGGCGTCGTCTCCAGATATGCTTTCCTTCACTGTTGCCATTGTTGTACATATTGATCTGCGTGGACAGCAAGTGCCAAGAGCGACTTTTTCATGTTCTCATACATAAATCTACAGCGATATATATATATATATATAATCATACGTACGCAAAACATATATTTAATTAATTTGTGGTGACTTTTCTCCAGAGGGACTAGGTTATATTCTATGACTTCTATGACGGTTACTGACGATAAATAATTTATAGGAGTTTGAGAACGAACGCAGCAGAAGTATATCCGTATACTGATTCCCATTTTAATAAACTCATATAACGAACTATGTTATAATATATTCAAACATACTCGTACATAAATACACACACCGGTCCATACATATATACATACACACACCGGCCATATATATACAGACGTACAAACGTACACACACACGTACCTATGTACACACACGCGTACATACAATAAATAAATATCTTTTTTTTCTATTCGTTAAGCGATGCAACTATCTTCTTCAGCGTTCCTTCTCGCGTTCATGTCAGTGTTCAGGTTGCGGTACGCAAAACGGAAACATATCTGGTGGTTTTTAGTTTGTCAGCGATGTCTTTCGGCGTGACATATTCTATTTCAACGGGTCATATGTGGGCCACTTTACTCGTCTAATGCTGGTGTAAGGAAATCAATACTGAACCCTGCTTAGTTGCTTCTTTCGACATGCATGTAGATTGTGTTTTTACTATTTTGGCTCACCTTGTAAACCACGTTACCAATGAATTATCTCTTTTGGAACCGTATGTGAAAGATCCTTATTAGATAATAAATACAACATGGCCGTAATCCAACAGTGAAACATGGAAAAGAGTGATGACGTTTGGCTAATCACTAGCAACACAATACCAATACACAAAATCCAACGTTTTGATCAAAGACCTTTATCAAAGGAAACAACATAATACACGACGACTAATGAGAGACACTATGCTTTCAGTGGAACACCATCAACTGTAGACGTAGCACGTTATAAACATGTGCTACTGATATACATGTCCATTCCGTCACATGTCATAAAGCTACTTTCAACATTGAAGAGGGTTTTACACGTGTGCTTCCGGTGACAGAATCTATGTCGCCATTTTGAAATGTTGCACCATAACGTATATAGGGAAAACGTGTAAGAATCTCGTAGGTCGATTCTGTCAACATCTGCACAATATTAAGCCCCAAATACAGGGTTCCTTTTGTTGATCACTTCAAAGGCGCAGACCATTAATGTGCGCTTGATGTCCAGTTGATTCATCACATCGTACTCCTCGGATGACGGAGCACTATACGCGCTAGAGAACAGGTATATCCAGCAATTTGGTACATCCTATTGTAAATAACACCAGTAATTTCTATGTGTTGATATCCTTCTGTTATATGCCATATTCTGCTGTGTTTTGTGGATATCCCAATTCATTCTGCAAATTTTCTATTTCGCTTTGTTCTATCTCTATCCGTAAAATTTTCATATCATTTTTACTCTTTGTGAAATTCAAGATTTATCCCGTAATATATATATATATATATATATATATATATATATATATATATATATATATATATATATATATATATATATATATATATATATATATATATATATACGATGTTAACATAGACAACGCCGTTCCTTGCTAGTCGTGTGTTAAGTTGTGCCCTTAACAAATTGTTTTTTTGCACGATATTTTTTGTGCTGTATTATGTGTGATAACGATGATTAATAATATGACATCTATCTTTTCCATGTCTCCCCTACTGGTAGGTCTAAAGGTCTTAACAACGGACCATCAGATCAACCACCATACAACAGCAACACAATAATAGACATCATGCATATATAGTGAGTTTTTCCTCTCATGAAAGTCCCATAACACGTCATCTATACAATTATATTTGTATCGTCTTTGAATAGAAAACCTCTAAATGCAGCGTACACTGCTATGAATTGGAGTCCTTGTGGTATTAAATAAAGCCCTGAAGAAATATCCCATTCCCCTAAAATAGAAATTGCACAAAAATACTCATATTTAAAGAAAGGTTAAATAGA